>JARQOC010000003.1:481265634-481790634 GCA_033576535.1 Allobates femoralis
AGTTTGCAGGCCTCTGGTCGAGATACTGGCAGTAGGAGGAAGTTCGCAGGGCTCTGGTTGAGATACTGGCAGTAGGAGGAAATTTGCAGGGCTCTGGTTGAAATACTGGCAGTAGGAGGAAGTTTGCAGGGCTCTGGTCGAGATACTGGCAGTAGGAGGACTTTTGCATGGCTCTGGTTGAGATACTGGCAGTAGGAGGAAGTTTGTAGGGCTCTGGTTGAGATACTGGCAGTAGGAGGAAGTTTGCAAGGCTCTGGTCGAGATACTGGCAGTAGGAGGAAGTTTGCAGGCCTCTGGTCGAGATACTGGTAGTAGGAGGAAGTTCGCAAGGCTCTGGTCGAGATACTGGCAGTAGGAGGAAGTTTGCAGGCCTCTGGTCGAGATACTGGTAGTAGGAGGAAGTTCGCAAGGCTCTGGTCGAGTGACCACATTCTATAGATGTGTCTGATGGTCCAGAGAACAGCAAATCTTTTTGCTTAACTCAGGCCTCTATAGGACACAGCAGTGTAATGTTAGTGGTGTCATTATGTTTCCATATGTTCTATCTCCTCTTCGTTTTACCTATAGCAGTTTAAGACATCACTGTCCACATTACACACTCCAGGAATAATATTTCTCTAATTATAATCTGCACCCTTGATTTTGCTTATCTACTTATAGAATTGCCTGGCGGTCTTGAAAACACAGATCCTTGCGCTTACCCAGCGGTTATATGCAGCAGAAATAGAGAGACGATCATTGCGTCGGGAGCTAGCTGATGTTAAGCAGAAGATCCATGACCTAAGCAAAGAGGCTGATGGGACAGCAGAAAGACAACATATCCAGCAGCCTGTAAGGACATGTCATCCATGTGTGGGATTTGGGACTGTATTAGGACACGCAGTGTGTTTGCTTCTACACTTCTGCATAGTGTTTTATCCAATTGGTTATTCATTTTACTTTTTAACTTTCTCTTTCATTCAAAGAACATTTGAATTCCTATGGCATAGGAAAAGATATACACAAGAAGGTGAAGCCATCATTGTGTGATTAGTAATCAGGCCCAGTCCCATAAGACATTAGTGGATAGACTAACCTTCACCTCTCTCTAAGCCAGGCTCAACTAGAGGTTCACTTTACCTATGGCTTTGTGCTTCTCGTGCTAGGGAACAGTGACCGTGTAATATAATCAGTCTCTATTTTAGGAATGTCAGTGCTTTACTGAGATGTATATTCCGAGGCTCAGGCAGTCTGAGCATACTTGTATTTGTGGGGTTTTAGAGAGCTGTCTCTCAGCTAACATTTGTCTAATATGTGTGACCGGCTTAATGGGAATCTATCGCCAGATTTTTGCTACCCCATTTGAAATCAGCATGTTGTATGGGCAGAAACCCTGATACAAGTGACGTATCACCTACTGACCAGCTCTCTGAATGCTGACGTCTGTATAACCTCACCCACACCACTGATTGACAACTTTCTGTCTACACTGTGCATAGGCAGAAATATGCCAATTATTGATAGGGACAGGGTAATTCAGAGCTCATGAATATGGCAGACTACCTCTTGGCCGGTTTACTAGTCCTCTCGTAAAAATCTCCTGCTGATAAAACAATTAATTTCTTAAAAAACTACACTAAGCAGCCCAGTATGTGATACATCTCTAGAATAAGATTCTCTGTCTCTACAATATGCTACTTTCAAATTAGGTGGCAAAAACCTGGTGATACATTACCTTTAAAAGCTACCTATCATTTTAGAATACCTAACATATCATAGTGACATGTCAGAAGTTTCCATCTGCCAGGGTCTTGGTGCTGCTGAGACCATTAAAACGGAGGCACTGAAAGGCATGTAAATGCAAAGAAAAATCCAAAAATATCTATTTTCTATATAAAATGTGCCAGTATTGTAGAAAAATTATGTAACATAAAGAGTGTTCTAGAATTAGTATCACTATATTTATATCAGCCAGCATATGTGTGTGTGCATGTTTTTATATATATATATATATATAATATATATATATATATATATACATACATATATATATATATATATGTGTATATATATATATATATATATATATATATATATATATATATATATATATATATATATATACACACACATATACATATATAATGGTGATATAATTTTTGTGTGCAACTTATGTATTAGATACGACTAATAGCCAAGCAAATAACACGTTTGCAATAGATAATGTAGCTTAAATAGATAAGAGAAAGTTCTATATACTCAAATAAATCCAAGGTGCAGTCCAAAGAATGGCATGACGGGCAACAAGAGATGGAGGGATGAGGAACAGAATATTATAAGCGTAGCTGCTACCGTATCTGGCTATGTGTCTATCCACCCCAACGTGCGTTTTGCCCTGACGTAATTCAAGTAGGGCGAAATGAACTTTCAGGTGGAGGGACCCACAGCCAGATTTGTTTGTAATATGCTAATTATGGTCCCTTCATTCCTTATTCCCCACCATGCCATTTTATTATTCATATTATACTTTGTAGTTATTATACTGCACCTTTTCTTCTCTTTATGCTGCATTATTTATTGCAAACGTGTTAAGAATTATTTCCTTGACTTTTAGCCTAATATGAGTTACCTTGTCATGTTAACTATTCTAATAGTGAATAATTTTATAAAGGGCATCTTGGGTTCCCTTTTTATGCTTCCACTATATTTGGCCCGGGTGTTCTGTTAAGTATTGTACTGAACAGAATAATCCCGGTTATTGTTGATGTGCGTTTTTATTAAAGAAGGTTAAATGTTATTTATACTGCATAGTGCACAAGACCTTGTACACTTACCTGAACAGAAACATTTTAAAAAGTCATGGCAAAAGAAATAAAAAAATTAGTGTTGTGCTTAAAGGGATTTTCTGATTTTGAAAGACTCCTATCCAAAAGCTGCGTTTTCTTTTAATAAAAACAATCTGTGCTTGACTCGCCCTCCCTGGGTTTAGCGCTGGGTCTTCTCTGTTGCTCCTGGTGTCTTTTATAGTCTACAGTATGGAGGTCACTTCGAAGCCAAGATTGATGACTCTTCCAGAGGAGTCAGCATGACCCACTCCAAGCCATAAAGCCCAGAAATTAGCTGCAGCTCTGTTGATGTATCATTAGTGCTGCATACCAAAACATATACTGGCAGCAGAGTCTTAAGCGCTGAACCCGAGGAGGGGGAGTAAGGCAAACCGCAGCAGGAGAACAAGGTTTTCCATAAATGCCAAAATAGTCTCAGAACCAATGGAGTTAAGTTAGAATATAATGATAGATTTTATTAAGTTATAAAGTATACTTCAAGATTTTATCTATTCAATTAGATTATTGTTTTTTGTTTTGTTTCTTCCCAGAAAATGATACCCTACGAAACATACAGAAGTATTTTTGATGAACTGAACAGTGCATTGCTTCGAGAACATGAAGCACAGATTCTCCTGAGTGAGCAGTCTCAACAGTTACTAGAGCTTAGTTCCAAGATAGATTTGCACTCCAAGGAGGAAGCCGAGAAAGATAATACCCTGTCAGAAGCTGTTAAGGTGTGAGCTTTGTTGTGAATGTGCTCAGGGTGCTAGGTTGACTTTAAATATGGTATTTACATGATGGCCTCAGCCTGTTAAATCTTTAAACAGTCATGATAGCAATGAGGTTAAACCGCCTTCCCTTGCAATCTAGCAGGAGACACAGCTGAGGAACCTGAAGAAGACTGAAGTGTTTTATTATTGCTTCTGTCATCTATTTCTCTTGCTGCATGATGCTCATTTAAGGGAATCTATCAGGTCAAAAATCCATTTGTAACTACTATCATTCTTTAATTCCACCCTCTAAGCTCGCTGAATTAATGTATTTCTTTTATTTATATCTCCCTCCTATCCTTTGTAAATTGCAAATAATGAGCTTCATTCCATCTGTCAATCACAGTGAATTATCCCCTTAGTCCTCTGCTGTCCACTCCCCATAGGATGACTATTCATGTCACATATTCACATCACATCACTGCACAGGAGATCAGTAGAAATCACCTACATTTGGGGGTGCTGTATCCTCCTTTCTGTTCTCTTTGTTTGCAGCAAAACAAGAGGTCAAATATAACACAGAATGTGTCACAGGACAGCATGGATACCTGCTTAAGCTGGTTTCACATTGCGTTTTTTGTGGATCCGTGGCTATCCATTGTAAAACTGACAGGCAAAGATCCGATTTGACCCCCATGTATCCCTATGAGCATGGATTGGTGCTGTATTGCCATCCGATTTGTCACTGATCCGATTCTGTCCAAATTTTTGCTGTACCCAGAAAAGGAGACTGCACCGATTTTGGGCACAGCGGACCAAATAGGACAGAATCGGATCTGACCCAGTCGGCAATTAACATGGGGGTTATGGAGCACGGGTCCGGGAAAACATTGGATCGTTTCCCGGACCTGATTTTAGTGTGCTGAGCATGCTCAGTACACTAGAAGTGCTCTGTTTCTGTTTTAATTTCACTTCCGCAATGTATATGCATACATTGCGGTAGTAGAATTAACTAAAACAAGTGTTAACATAAAAAAAAAAAAAAAAAAATCCTCACCTCTCCGGCGTGTGTCCTGCGATGCGCACCATCTAGTTCCAAGCTTAAGGTCCTGGCTGGGCGGGGCTACGTGATCAGCTGATCGGTCACATGACCGCATCAGCCGAATGGTTTTAATCGCCCACCAAAACCGAACGGCGGTCGGTAGAGTTAAACCGCTCGGCTGATGCAGTCATATGACATCAACAAATCGGATAGCCCCGCCAGGTCCTTAAGCTAGGGATAGATGGCGCTCATTGCGGGACACATGCCGAAGGGGTGAGGATCTTTTTTTTTTTAATTTTTAACCCTTTTTTCACTCCTGAAATGTATGTATACACATTGCGGGACTGAAAGTGCCCCGCTTGCCTGCGCTTTGCAGGCTCAGGCTTTTCTGTGTCTGAATCAGTGAAAATCACAGACCCGGACACAGAAATGGCATCCGAGGCACACATCCGATTCAGTCCTTTCCTGTCCGTGGGATCCTGCAAAAAACAGGATCCCCACGGACAGGAAAAAATCTCGATGTAAGACCAGCCTTAGAGAAACAAATGGAGTAGATATCTTATCTAGATCAGGTAAGGCAGATGTGTGCTTGCAATAGCTCCCTCCATCCATCTCCTTATCAGAAGCTGCTAAATGAAATTGAAACCTGACAGGCAGAGCATAGGGAGGAGGGAGGGGACAGCTGCCTGAGAAGGAGTGAATAATAAATGACCTAGCCAGCAAGGGGTGAAATTGATTATAGCAAGAAAACTACAAACAGTACAATAATGATTTCCATGTTTTTAAAAGGTCTGCCCAGGCACTATTCAGGGGTAATATTAGTACCATACTGGAAAAATGACCTGGCAGAGTCCCTTTAATACATATATGGTGAACAGAAGTATCAACACAGTCAGTAGTTCTGTAGGACCAGGTGATCACATGGTCCACCTGGTGTCTGCCTCGTATCTAGAAAGAGACACATCTGAGGAACCTGGGAAGAAGATTGAAGCATTTTCTTATCACTTCTGTCTTCTAATTTCTCTTGCTACATGGTGCTCTTTAAAATGTATACAGTGAACAGAAGTATCAACACCGTCTATACTTCTGTAGGACCTGGTGATCACAAGATTTGCCAGGTGTCTGCCCCGTAAATCTGAGCTGCTGTGACCTAACAGACTAAAATCAGTTTTGTCAATGATTTAAGTCACTGCAGTGGGCTGTTTTATTCTGTGACTGGGGTTCCTATGGATAATTAATAAATGCGTCTTTTAGGATTATTCCAAAATAAATGAATCTCTGAGAGATCAAACTGCAAAACAAAAGTGTACGTTTTTTTGAGTCCCTATGAAAATGCCCATGATCCCTGCCTATGCACTTTATATCTCCTTTTCTGTACCTTGCTGTATCTTTGACAAATAACAAGTGTTTATGTTCTCTCTCTGGCTTACAGAGTCTTTCTGAGACAAAACTGGAGCTGCGTAAAAAAGATCAAATTGTGCGTCAGCAGGACAGACATCTGACCCAACTGGAGCAGGACAAGCGTCTACTGGAAGAGAGCATCTCTAGTGCAGAGGGAGCCCTGCGTACAGCCGCTCGGTGAGCATGAGGACCTGTAGGATATTACCTGTAAACCACAGACCATTTGTTTCTCCTTCGCCTCATTGGGGGACACAGGACCAAGGGTGTTATGCTGCTGTCCACTAGGAGGCAACACTAGGCAGAATCTGCAAAAGATTAACAGTGGCTCCTCCTCTGCAGTATACACCCCTGGACAGGCACAGCCTTAACCAGTTTTTGCTTAGTGTCGTTAGGAGGCACAATTAAAATTTATTTTCTAAACGTTTTTTCACCTTTTTGCTCAAGAAGAAGAAAAGTGAGTCTCTGATGAGACTCCCGGCTTGGCTCCTTCCTCGGCCCCCCACTGTTGGGGGTGCCTGGTTGGAGTTGAGTCCCTCACCCCACATGCCGCTCCTCTCTCGGCATCCCATTGTTGGGGTGCTGGGTTGAAGTCGAAATGATGGTGCTCCTTCCCCATTTCCCCACTGTTGGGGTCTCTGGGTTGAAGTCGAGGTTGCGTAGGAGCCCTCTAATGGTGGACGGCAGCATCCCTCCCTAACCATTCCTCGGGGGTCCTTAGGTTGAGACACCACAGGTAGGGTCAGACAGGTGCAGCACCTCTGATGCAGCAGCACCCCAGAAGCCTCAGCTCCGCTGAGTCATTCTGTTGCACCTAGGCTGCAGCACATACTGCTGCAGCACACCCATGAGACACAGCTTCACTGTGTGCTTCTGATGGGGCCGGGGGACTTGCACAAGGGGCAGTCATAGCATTATCAGGTGCACAGGCTGCCTGTGCCTCTGCAGCAGCCCGCACCAAGGCTGCAGAGTGGCCGGGTTACAGAGGACCCAGCACCCTGAGTCCCCTGCGGGAGCCCCACCATGCCACCGCTATTCTGCCCAGGGGGTCCGTCAGGGTCCAAGTCAGTTCTGGACCCTCCCCGGACCTCTGCGCCGGCCTGGAGCCCTTTTCGACCGCAAAAGTAATTTAGACCGCGGCTTCTGCCTAGCTTGAAGCCGCCGCCTTTTCCCCGCCCCCCCGGATGATGAGGATGACGCTGCCAGTGTCATAGCAGGGGCGGACCGGAGCAGAAAGGGCGCATTTTTACACAGATCGCACTCTTTTCAGCGCTCCGCCCCCCCTCCCTCCTCATCTCGGCGGCCATTACAGCTGCAGCCTTGTGAATCCGCAGCTTCGGGTGGACAGCCTGCTTCGGCCAGCCAGTCTCCAGGGGCACAGGACGAGGACACTGGACACTGGTGGGGCAACACCTCGGTGGGGTAAGATCCCAACAGAGGGTTTTTTGTCCTCTACTGTGGCTCCTTTTCTGCACAGGCACCCATTGCTCACATTATGCCGGGCTCAAAGACCAAGAGGACCAGGGTTCATACCTCTTATTATGCTTTATGCACAGCCTGCGGGAACCCTCTGCCCAGCGGCTAGACGTCCCCTCACTGCCAGGACTGCGCCCAGAACAGCATGCCAGAGCCCCCAGTAGCCCCGGCTATTACTGATGCATCTAATGCCATGCCGGAATGGGCCATTCTTATGTCCCAATCCGTGTCTCAATCTATGTCGCAATCCATAGATAAGGTGTCCTCAACATTGCTCCAGGCTCTGCAGAGTCACTCTTCTTCCCTCGCCGCTGCCCAGCAAGGTGGACGCTCGGACCAAGGCCATACTGACCCGGGCTTATCCACCTGTAGGTCAGGACGCGAACGGACCCATAGGTCACACTCCCCAGCGTTCTCTCATAATTCACGGTCATCCCCTCCCAGGGAGAGACACCGTAGCCCCAGGTCATCAAGGTTGTCCACTACCAGGGAAAGACACCGACGTTCCAGCTCATCCCCTACCAGGGAAAGACATAGCGATACGCAGGACTCTGAAGGCCTCTGTGATTCCGACTCAGATCTGGATCCAGACATGTCCTTAGACCTAGACCCGCCAGACACTGCTGCGGTAGTTGAGGATGTAATCACTTCCATCAACCAGGTGTTGGATATATCTGACCCACCCCCGGATATTCCAGAGCACAAAATTGCCTTTCAAAGGGTTATGAAACCACCTAAATACTTCTCAGATCACCCCGAGTTCAAGGCGATCCTTAAAAAACATCGCTCACACCCGGAGAAAAAATTCGGCAACCACAAAGCACTGGAGACACGTTACTCCTTTCTGCAGGAGGTAACTCAGAACTGGGCAGAACCGCCTGAAGTGGAACCCCCAGTCTCTAGGCTGGCGGCACAGACACTTCTTTCTCTGCTGGATAGCTCATCCATCAAAGACACGACGGACCGTCAGGTGGAACACATGGCCCGATCAATTTTCGAGGCCTCAGGGTCCTCCCTAGCACCAGCATTCGCTTCAGTTTGGGCAGCAAAGGTCATCATGGCCTGGGCGAATAACTTACATGTGGCCCTCCGCTCAACTGACACCGAGCTGTCAGATCAAGCTGTACAGATATCCGTTGTGGCAGACTATATTCTACATGCAGCTATTGATTCCGCAAATTGCATGGCAGTAGCAGCATCAAACGCCATCATAATCAGGCATGCCCTCTAGTAACAGGAATGGAAGGCTGATGCAGTCTCTAAGAAGTCCCTCACACAGCTCCCATATCTCAGTGGACGTCTGTTCGGAGAAAAGTTAGATAAATTAATATCTAACGCCACAGGGGATAAGAGTACTTCTCTCCCCCAACAAAAGTCAAAACGCACCTACAATCGACGTAATCAAACACGATTCAGTTCCTTTCGGAATTCGTCTTGCTGGTCCGCCTCACGACCAGCGCAGACTCGCAGCCACTCGCCGCACAGGGAGACCTCTCAGTCGACCTAAAAATCGAACAAGAACTGGCAGTCAAAATCTAGCCAGTCCAAACCGAAGTGATCCAAATCCGACAGGTTCTCCTCCTCATGACTCCTTATCCCCGGAGGACATCCACTGGTAGGCAGCCAACTTTTACACTTTCGTCGAGTCTGGCTGCCTATTATAGAAGACAGGTGGGTCAGGGAACTGGTGTCATCCGGTTACAAAATAGAGTTCACTTCCCACCCACCAAATCGTTTCTTTCTCTCTGTCCCCCCAAGAGAGCCATCCAAGGCTTGCGCCTTCTCTCAGGCGGTCAACTCACTTCTTCGAGCAGGAGTCATCGTACCGGTCCCTCCGGCCGAACGCTTTCACGGGTTCTACTCCAATCTGTTTGTAGTTCCCAAAAAAGGAGGCAGTGTAAGACCCATACTGGACCTCAAACAATTAAACTAATTTTTCCGAGTACAACAATTCCGCATGGAGTCTCTCCGATCCATAATATCATCCATGGAAAATGGAGAGTTTCTCACCTCCATAGACATACAAGATGCATACCTGCATATACCAATCGTGTCTGCTCATCAAATGTTCCTCCGATTCGCAATCGGCCAGGCCCACTACCAGTTCGTGGCTCTCCCGTTCGGACTCACCACAGCTCCCAGAGTCTTGACCAAGGTCAAGCGGCCGCCATGACTATTCTACACTCCAGAGGTGTAGGCGTCATCCCATACTTGGACGATCTCCTCATCAAGGCTTCCACCTTCAAAGATTGCGAACTCAGCGTCTCCATCACGGTGGACACTGCGTCGCCTGGGCTGTTTGGTCAACCTACAAAAGTCATCACCAATCCCAAGTCAGTGCCTGATCTTTCTGGGCATGCAATTCAACACTTCCAGGGGTCCAGTGCTCCTTCCAAAGGAAAAAGCACATTCTCTCCGTCTGGGAGTTTGCACCCTTCTTCAACCATCACCTCAATCCTTCCGGTTTGCCATAAAAGTTCTGGGCAGGATGGTCGCAGCAATAAAAGCGGTTCCCTTTGCCCACCTTCACCTCAGGCCTCTTCAACTGGCCATACTCAAGTCCTAGGACAAGAGCCCCTTTTCCCAGGACAAGACGTTCCGGCCAAGCAATCTCTACATTGGTGACTCGGACTAATTTCACTCTTGAAAGGGAGATCCTTTCTAACGGGTCACTCGGAAATGCTGACCACCGACGCAAGCCTGACGGGATGGGGCACAGTGTATCGACGCCACAGAGCACAGGGCAAATGATCTCCAGCGGAAACTACCATGCCTATCAACATCCTGGAGATTCGAGCCATCTTCCTGGCATTGAAAGCATTCCAGCGCTTCCTGGCGGCTTCTCACATCAGGATACAGTCAGACAATGCCACGGCCGTGGCATACGTCTATCACCAGGGCGGAACCCGCAGTTCCCGGGCATTGCGAGAGGTAAGACACATCCTTCACTGGGAGGAATCGACAGGATCGGTCCTGTCAGCTGTGCACATCTCGGGAGTAGACAACTGGGAAGCAGACTTCCTCAGTCGCCAGGGCATAGACTCAGGAGAATGGTCCCTGCACCCTGAAGTCTTTCAACAAATTTGCCATCGCTGGGGGACTCCGGATGTGGACTTAATAGCATCACATCTCAATGCCAAAGTTCCCAACTTCATGGCCAGATCACACGACCCACGGTCAATAGGAGTGGATGCCCTAGTCCAAGATTGGACTCAATTCCAACTCCCGTACATCGTCCCACCTCTGCCTCTGATCCCCAGAGTGGTGCGGAAAATCAGACAGGAAGGTGTCCCAGCCATCCTCATCGCCCCAGACTGGCCCAAACGCGCATGGTATGCGACATCGTACAACTCACGGCAGACGCCCCCTGGCGCCTTCCAGATCGTCCAGACCCTCTATCTCATGGCCCATTCTACCACCAGAATTCAGGAGCCCTGAATATGACGGTGTGGCCCTCGAGACCTGGATTTTGACCCAAGCAGGGCTCTCACAGGATGTCATTAACACTATGATCAGTGTGAGGAAACCAGCCTCTGCTAGGATTTACTACCACACCTGGAAATCCTTTTTTTGCCTGGTGCGCATCTCGTAATCAGGCCCCATTGCCCTATTCCCTGCACAGGGTACTTGGTTTTCTGCAGTTGGGTCTGGAGGCCAGACTGTGCCTAGGTTCTCTTAAGAGCCAAGTCTCAGCTCTCTGTTCTCTTTCAGCGGCGTCTTGCAACTAAACCGCAAGTAAAGACATTTCTTCGAGAGGTCTCCCGTTTGGTTCCCCCATACAGACGACCGCTGGAGACGTGGGATCTCAACTTGGTGTTGACAGCATTGCAAGAACCACCCTTTGAGCCCCTTAGGGAAATCTCACTCCGCCTTTTATCCCAGAAGGTGGTTTTTCTGGTAGCAATCACCTCTCTTCGCAGAGTGTCAGAACTGACAGCACTCTCCTGCAGACCACCCTTCCTGGTTTTTCACCAGGATAAGGTCATTCTCCGTACGGTCCCATCTTTCCTCCCGAAGGTTGTATCCACCTTCCACCTCAATGAGGAAATTTCCTTGCCATCCCTTTGTCCAGTACCAGTTCATAGAGTTAAGAAGGCTCTGCATACGCTGGACCTTGTCAAGGCATTGCGTTTCTATGTGTCTAAGACTGTGCCTTTTCGGAAGTCTGAATCTCTTTTCCTTCTTCCGGAAGGCAGCCGCAAGGGCATGCCAGCTTCAAAAGCTACCCTTGCTAGGTGGATCAGATCCACCATTCAAGATGCCTACAGGCTTAAAAATTCGCCCCTTCCGGCAGGTATCAGAGCACACTCTACCCATGCGGTAGGGGCCTCCTGGGCCATTCGGCGCCAGACATCGGCACAACACGTGTGTAAGGCAGCCACCTGGACTAGCCTACACACGTTCACAAAACAGTACAGGGTCCATACCCAGTCCTCAGCAGATGCGAGCCTGGGTAGACACGTCCTGCAAGCGGCAGTAGCCTCCTGTAGGGGCCTGTCTTTATACAATATTCGTTCCATTGCTATTTCTACCCAGGGACTGCTTTGGGATGTCCCATGGTCCTGTGTCCCCCAATGAGGCAAAGGAGAAAAGAAGATTTTTGTGTACTCACCGTAAAATCCTTTTCTCTTAGCCTCTAATTGGGGGACACAGATCCTGCTCTGATGCCCGTTTTGGGCCGTTTTTGAGTTCTCATTGTTTTTGAGCTCGTACATAGTTGCCTTCTTACAGGCATGGTTACATATGTTATCACTGTTACGTTCCTCCTACTGCTTTAGCACAACACTGGTTAAGGCTGTGCCTGTCCAGGGGTGTATACTGCAGAGGAGGAGCCTCTGTTAATCTTTTGCAGATTCTGCCTACTGTCGCCTCCTAGTGGACAGCAGCATAACACCCACAGTCCTGTGTCCCCCAATTAGAGGCTAAGTGAAAAGGATTTTACGGTAAGTACACACAAATCTCCTTTTTTGTTTTTTAAATTAGTTTATTAACAATCCTTATATAGCAGGTACATCTCAAAACAAGTGGATGGAAATCTCAAAGATATTACAGTGTGTTTGTGTAGGATTAATAAGTACATTCATCTAAGAATTAGACATTAGTGCATTGTTCATGTCACAACTATTCAGTAGTGCTGCTCCTGTATAGACACTGTCAACAAGGACGAATTCCAAATGTTCCATGTCTAAGAAACCTTTTCTGCTGTGCTGCAAGTGTTATTGGTGAAAAGAGAGGAATTGCAGGATATTTAAGTTCTGTGCAGGCTGATTCATGGGATTTATTATTGTCCCACTGATGAGAAAGTATGGGAGGAGGTTTAATATATTTCCTACTCCCAGACTCTTTTCCTTCCTTGCTTTGGTAACTGGCGTCAAGTGATGGCCCACAAAGAATTAGCAGTGTTGTTGCTGTCCTCCACACCCAGGACATGAGGGGAAGGGAGAGGAGGTGGCTGGCGGCTTTACATGAAGGTTTAACGGGGAAGGATGTGACACGCGTTTTTCAGCGCACACCCCACCGTTTTCTCACCCTTCCCTAAGACGTCAGGTACCGCTGCTTAATGTGACCTGGCTGCTCAGCTCGGGGGAATTTCCAGGGCATTTTCCAAGTCCCCGGAAGCGTAGTGTATAAGATGACCGTCGACCTCCTTTACAGATCTTTCCAGCTGGAACTGTGTGGCTCCTGCCATGGAGGAGCCTGTCTGTACCTCTCCCCTAGAGCTCGGGGGTTTCCACTACCCAGGGGCTATATTGTTGGGGCCGTGTGAGTTCTTTAGCTGATGTAAAATGCTGGTAAAATGTCAGGCAATGCTCCTGCCATCCTAAGTGCGGGCGCTCTGCTTCCCTATATCGCCGCGTTCCTCACTAGAGCCCATTTGTGCCACAGGTTGCGATACCATATGGAGAGAATAGAAACAGCTTAAGTCTAAAGGCCCTGTTACATGCTACGATATCAATAACTATATTGTTGCAACGTCACCGGTTTGGTGACGTTGCAGCGATGTCGAAACGACATCGTTGCGTTTGACAAATGTCAACGACCAACGATAAGTTCGTTGATCGTTGATCATGGAAGAATGGACTGGACCATAAATCTATCGTTGGTCTCCCGCTGGGCGGCCAGCAACGGGGCATGTGACAGCGGGAGAGCAACGATCAGTGAGCTCCCAGCGCCGCACAGCAAGCGCTGGGAGCTAGTAACCAGCGTAAACATCGGGTAACTAAGCGCAGCGCTGCACTTAGTTACCCAATGTTTACCCTGGTTACCAGCGTTCTCGCTGGTCCTGATCGCTGGTGAGTCTGCCTGTTTGACAGCTCACCAGCGATCAGCTAACGATGTCCCAGCAACCCCCATCGTTGATTGGATCGCTGGGACATCGTACTGTGTAACGAGGCATTTAGGGTAATTGCAGATGATCCGGAGATACTGTGCTCTGGACCTGCTGGAACACAGGTGATTGTAGGGAGAACATGGTTGCTCTGTGCCCACGATATGTGTTCAGAGCCTGGTGGCTTTTCCCTGCATATACCCACCAAGATGGCATCCGTCTCCGCAGCAATAAATGAACATGCTGCGTAGATGCGGTAGTGCGGCAACTCACACCACAGCTGAAATATCGCTGCAGAGGGGAAAATCTCAGTGATCTGAGATTTCTAGAGATCCCATTCACTGTGCTTCTATTGTTGAATGCAGTGTTTTGGAAGGAGCAGTAATACGCTACAGTGCCTACAAGTAGTCTTCAACCCCTGCAGATTTAGCTGGTTGACACATGCGGAATTAACTTGGCATTGTGACATTTGGACTGTAGATCAGCCTGGAAGTGGGAAATGCACTGCAGCCAAAAAGATTTTTTAATTTTTTTTTTTTTTTTTTTTTAAAGCGTTAAAAGTTAATTCAGAGGGTCATTTATTATTCAACCCCTCAAACCACCAGCATTCTGTTTGGTCCCCCTAAAGTATTAAGTAGTAGTTCAGGCACAAAGAACAATGAGCTTCACATGTGTGGATTAATTATCTCTTTTGCCAGCCTTTTCTGACTATTTAAGACCCTCCCCAAACTTGTGAACAGCACTCATACATGGTCAACATGGGAAAGACAAAGGAGCATTCCAAGGCCATCAGAGACAAGATCGTGGAGGGTCACCAGGCTGGCAAAGGGTACAAAACCCTTTCCAAGGAGTTGGGCCTACCTGTCTCCACTGTTGGGAGCATCATCCGGAAGTGGAAGGCTTATGGAACTACTGTTAGCCTTCCACGGCCTGGACAGCCTTTGAAAGTTTCCTCCCTTGCCGAGGCCAGGCTTGTCCGAAGAGTCAAGGCTAACCCAAGGACAACAAGGAAAGAGCTCCGGGAAGATCTCATAGCAGTGGGGACATTAGTTTCAGTCAATACCATAAGTAACGTACTCCACCGCAATGGTCTCCGTTCCAGACGAGCCCGTAAGGTACCTTTACTTTCAAAGCGTCATGTCAAGGCTCGACTACAGTTTGCTCATGATCACTTGGAGGACTCTGAGACAGACTGGTTCAAGGTTCTATGGTCTGATGAGACCAAGATCGAGATCTTTGGTGCCAACCACACACGTGATGTTTGGAGACTGGATGGCACTGCATACGACCCCAAGAATACCATCCCTACAGTCAAGCATGGTGGTGGCAGCATCATGCTGTGGGGCTGTTTCTCAGCCAAGGGGCCTGGCCATCTGGTCCGCATCCATGGGAAGATGGATAGCACGGCCTACCTGGAGATTTTGGCCAAGAACCTCCGCTCCTCCATCAAGGATCTTAAGATGGGTCGTAATTTAATCTTAGGTGATAGAGTGGCCTAGTCAGTCTCCTGACCTTAACCCAATTGAAAACTTGTGGAAGGAGCTCAAGATTAAAGTCCACATGAGACACCCAAAGAACCTAGATAACTTGGAGATGATCTGCATGGAGGAGTGGGCCAAGATAACTCCAGAGACCTGTGCCGGCCTGATCAGGTCTTATAAAAGATGATTATTAGCTGTAATTGCAAACAAGGGTTGTTCCACAAAATATTAAACATAGGGGTTGAATAATAATTGACCCAGACTTTTATGTTTAAAATGTATTAAAATTCAACTGAGCAACATAACGTTTTGGTTTGTAAGATTTATGCTTCTGTTAATAAATCCTACTCTCGTTTGCAGTTTGAAGGCTCTAACTTATTGGCATCTTATCAAACCACCTAAATCTGCAGGGGGTTGAAGACTACTTGTAGGCACTGTATGTCCAAAACTCTACTAATACTGATCATGTGCACATAGCCTTACAGTAATACATGTTACACTTGGTCACTGAGAACATCGGAGGCAGGCTGTGCATTGTTCACCCAGTTATTCCTCACTTGCTTCCACATCATTGTTTATCTATAGGGTATATGAATTTATGAATTATACCGACATAACTTTACTACTATTCATTTTTACAGAGAAAAGGAAGTGCTGACAAATTACATGAAATCAGTGGCAGTAACATTTCAGAAGGTAAGAACTCCTGTATTATATAGTTGATGATCTTAAGACTTAAAGGATGTAGACCCTTCAGGGCCATTTTTTTCTCTTCACTTGAGTGTATATATTTTGTTTTAAAAATAACTTTTTGCAATTATGTTTTGTTAAAAATGTTGCACTGTTTGCTTCCTGCAGCCTCTATGTTGTGCAGTGTATTGCAGAATGAGTTATCTGAGAATTGGTCAGTGAGCTCATTGACAGGGCGGATTTGCACCTCTTTTATCTGTGTTTACTGAGGGCCTCTGTGGTGATTTATGACCATAAATCATATCAAAGAAAAGCTGAACTTTATTTGTTAATTCAGCTGAGAGAAGTTCAGTAAAAGAACGTTGAGGATGAAGGGTTACTCCAAGACCATAACTTCCCAATTTATTCCTAGTATCTAAGCTATTTTCTAATATACTTACTTTAAAAATTCCCTACCGTATCCTCTCTACACTGTTTTTTTTCTATTTCTTGCTCTGATGATGTCTGCATGTGACCACTTGTATACAATTCACATACATGGGGTCCCATGTCTGTTCCGGCACTGGGAATCCTCACATCGCAGTGCACACAGTGACTTGTAGCCTAAGGCTGGACGACCCCTCTAAAGGTACCGTCACACGCCGCCATATGGCTTCCATATCGCTGGCGATTTGACGTGAGCGCGCATGTTTCGGGCACTTTTTTCTGATCGATGTGGAACTGTCACACATAGCGATCTCGTGTGCGATCTTTGGCGATCCTGCGTCCCGGAAATCGCCTGCAGAAGACCGGAAGCGATTTTCCCTTCACACATCGCCGCGTCACACGCCATTATCGTCGCAGCGATGTGGCCATACTGTTTCAATAGGAGCGTGCTAGAGTGGGTTTTACCGTGCCCCTATCACTGTGATTAGTGGACGGAACTGCGTTCCCATTGGTCAGCCTTGTGTGAACATACGGGTCATCAAATAAGGCGCTTTGGACACGGCCAGCCAATCAGAACGCAGTATGACCTACCAATCGCCGCAGATGCACCATCCAAGCACGCATACCGGATTGATTTCAGGATCACTGTGTACGTCGCTATCGCCCTGTCACACGGCACGATGCGCTGAAATCGCCTGGTGGATATCGCCTGATTTGACTGCAGTGCAAGGCAATCAGGCGACGTTCCACCAGCGATTTCTCGCCCAGTCACACGCCACTACGCACAGGCGATGTGGTTTCCACATCGCCGAATTCGGGAATTTCCAGCCATCTCGCCGGCAATATGGCGGCGTGTGACGGTACCTTAAGGTTTTAGATTGACTGAAATGTTTTATGCCTAATTAATTATTTATTTTATTTGTTTTGCTTTCTTTGTTCTTCTTTCAGATTAGAGATCAAATCTCCTTATCTCGCGTTTCAGCATCACAGCAAGATTTCACTTTCCACCTTTCAAAGTTATCATCAACAATCTTTGAAATGAAAGGGTACATGGGCGGATCGGATGTCACGGTTTGCCAGGTATTCATTGTATGCGTTTATTGTGTGCTTTTCAGAAGGCTGGGTGTAACATTGCCTTTATCTTTGTAAGGAAGTTTCCCATTGAAGTGTATCTGTGCGACATTGAAATTGAATTTTGATTATCATAAATAATGATGGTAGTTACTATTATAGGCATCAGAAGTATAGAAAGTAAGTAGCAACACATTTCTTAGCCAGGGATGCCACGTCAGACCGAAAGACTGTCAGCTGGTAAAGGGGGGCCACAGCCTCCAATGTTTACATCATTCTTTGTACCTATATATCCACTTAGTATTAGCATTGCAGTTGCATGGTATTAGTGTTGTCTTATTATGATATTAAGCACAGCAGCTACTAAGTAGTTGTCCTGTATGTGGACATCTGCTCGCAGGCCTCTACCCGTCTAAACAGCTTGACTGAGAGCCCAACTTTCACCCATCTTGGTATTAATGGCCTATTCTAATGACACAATACCTTTTGTAGAGCTTGTCTCATTTTGTTATATGGGTCATTTATTTTCTAAATTTACTCTTAACCCCTTCATTTCATGACCTTGGGCTTGCCTGTTCTCTCTGGAAAGGAGTTCTTATCCCAACCTTGGACGTATAGGTACATCCAGGTGAAAATGCAGCAGCGTAGTTGCGATAACCGATTTTGTCCATCACCATCCAAGCACGCCTACAGGATTTATTTCACTTGAGCTAGTTGCAACAAGGGGTGAATTTGCCACCCTGCAAGTATGATGGCTGTGGTTGGCTGTTCAAATATGAACAGCCAATTTCAGCATTTTAATGATTCAGGCAACTGAGGAAGCCATCACGTGAAACGTACGTCGGGGTGGGTGTGGCTGGAGGTTCCCCGTAGCACAACATGGTGATATCGTACACAAAAGCTTTTCGTGCCTTCAGTAGACAACAGGGGACATAGGTAGCTCACTACCTTGTTGCATAACAGCTATTGTTTTGGTACTGCGGTCTTTATGCACAAGTACTTTTATCATAGTAGAAGTACTGAATACTTCAGAGTCTGTTTATTGTCTTTAGTTCTAACTATGGAACTATGTACTAGTGTTTCCTAAGCTTATGTTATCACTGTGAAACACTGCACCTAGCAGATGATTGTAATTATGGGTAATTTTAAGCTCCTGTATTAACCCTTTGAATACTGTGAAACCAGCTTGTAGACACCAGTGTACAGAACCCCACATATATATAAAGGGAATGCCTTTGTCCATGCATTCATTCTACTCCAACATGTGAACATCTCTGTATACCTCCTTGTGTTCTTTACTTGTATTAATGCCTTTTATGTATGTGGATTGTAAAAATAAAGTGATATCCCTGTTGCAAAGCAACTTTTGTCCTTTGTTGTTATGTTATATAGATAGTTGTGCAGTTGATGAATATAATGATCGTCTCTCACTGGAACTCTAATTTGTTGATATATCAAAACAATATACCGTAGCAATAATAAAATAATTTTTATTCAATACTAAAAATCTAGAAGATATTCAAGCAAAAAATACCAATACATAAATAGCAAATTTACACGACAAAGATAAGTGCCTTTAACTCAGAGGAGGGACAGAGCACTATATAAGAATTAGAAAACAGATGAGTCCTGCACACAAAGAACAGGTCTGTAGGAGCCTGTTCACACCGCCAGCATATTTGTAAACAAAAAGCTAAATGCGACCAAAAACAACAGTACACTGCAGTAAAAGTATTAAATGCAAGTGCAGTATAAAAAAAGTGTATAACAAATACAGGGTACTTAGTCTATCCGTTTTTTTGCGCAAAAAAAAGTTATATCAAGCCACGTCACTAACTTCAAAGTGTACCCATCTGACGCAGTCCTAACTGTTGTATTAAAAACCTGACTAGTGTGTATACTTACCAGTGAGCAGGAGCCAGAAAGGACAGTGTCTGAAATGGACTGAAGTTGACGGGGCTTTATGTGTGCAGGGCCCAGAGAGAGGCGGGAACTCCATCTCTTGCAAAGCAAGAGGCAATTAATTAGAAAACAGATGAGTCCTGCACACTTTTACTGCAGTGTACTGTTGTTTTTGGTCGCATTTAGCTTTTTGTTTACAAATATGCTGGCGGTGTGAACAGGCTCCTACAGACTTGTTCTTTGTGTGCAGGACTCATCTGTTTTCTAATTAATTGCCTCTTGCTTTGCAAGAGATGGAGTTCCCGCCTCTCTCTGGGCCCTGCACACATAAAGCCCCGTCAACTTCAGTCCATTTCAGACACTGTCCTTTCTGGCTCCTGCTCACTGGTAAGTATACACACTAGTCAGGTTTTTAATACAACAGTTAGGACTGCGTCAGATGGGTACACTTTGAAGTTAGTGACGTGGCTTGATATAACTTTTTTTTGCGCAAAAAAACGGATAGACTAAGTACCCTGTATTTGTTATACACTTTTTTTATACTGCACTTGCATTTAATACTTTTACTGCAGTGTACTGTTGTTTTTGGTCGCATTTTGCTTTTTGTTTACACTATATAAGAATTGTAGTAGGGCAGGACAATTACAATAGCATACAGAATAAATATATGTGAGATAATATATGCTTATAACACTGTGTCCCTTCAAATAAGGGGGATTCAAATATGGAAAACAGTGCCAAATGTACTTATGTATTTTACCTGTCTCTATTGTGAGATATGACCAGTATGATAGCCCATGTCCAGTATACATCACATAGATAGAAGATTTTTTCTGGAGCCAGACTCAAGTTATTCAGATCCTTCTTTATTTGGTGTAAATTTTATAAAAACATCACACAATCCCACATGGGGGAGCAGAAACACCAGACGTGTTTCGGGGGAACCCCCTTAAAGAGGACCTGTCAACAAACCAGGCATGGTGATCTAATTACAGCACTGGATACAGCATGTCTCCAGCATGCAGACAAGGGGTCCCCCAGCCCTTGATCTCCCCTGTACCCCGAGATAATACACTTAGAAAACTTACATTGTGGAGCCAAATAGGGGATGGCTTGTGGCTGGAGCCAAAGGGCAGTTTCATACCCCCTGCATGTTTAATCTGCCCACCGCTGCAGCGACATTAACCCCGATGTCTATGGTTGTGTGTTCACCCCTACGGGACTGAACAAGGAGGGGAGGTATGGGAGGTATAACAGTCATGATGGCCCATGGCCGGTATACATCACATGGGCTTTGAGCCGTGCACACAGAGTTAATGACATTTGGACCTGTGTGTGTGAATGGGTGATTGCTTTACTAGACCTGTATGGTGCACACAGGGTTAACTGCACCTAGGTCTGAGTGTGTGGTTGATTGGATCACAGCGTCCCAGGTGTGGATGTGTCAGGCAGGATATTAGCTGCCTAGGGCTGTGATTCAGGTGAGAACAGATCATCTGAGATATGAGGATGTGAGTCAGAGAAATCACGTCCCTTTAGGACGTTGAGGGAAGCCTGTCTCTCCATGTGGGAGACACTGGTCCCTCTGTCTTGTGTATGAGCCTGTGGCCAGACGCAGAGTTTTGTGGAGCTCCTGATGCTTGGGAATTCCTGGCAGAACCTGGATAGTGCTCGCTCTGGACGTGTTGGTGCAGCCTCGGTCCTGGAGGCCTGCCTGGTATGGAGGCTTGGAGGTGGCTGGTGACCTGAATAGCACTTGAGGAGACCTTGGGGACGACTTGATGGCCATGTAGCTTAGGTAGCTTAAACTCGGTCTGGGCCGGTAAGAGGCTGTAGTCCTGTAACCTGTATGGATGAACTGTATGCTGTGTAGCATGTGAGACCAGAATTGTCTCTATAGCTGTGAGAGACTGGGATGGTCTCTGTAAGCTGTTTATGTAAGTGCCCTGTAACAGACTGGAGTCCATGTATGTGTTATGATGGACTGTATGAGTAGGTGCCATGGAGAGAGGTGGAATGTCTGACTGAGACTGGGATTGTCTCAGAGACTACCGCCATTGGGACCAGACTGTAAGGTCATAAAGGTTCCTTTGATGTACATGTGTAAATACTGCTATGTATGTTATCAGATGTAATACTGTTATGTATGTTATTCTGATGTAAATCCTGCCATGTATGTTGTACAAAGTGAAAATAAGGCTAGGCGGCCGTAACCACCATAAGAGCTGTAATTACTGCTCCTTTTATCTATATGAGCTGTGATTAGTGCTCCTGTTATACAAGTGTGAACTGTGATAAATGTTCTGTTATATATGTGATGTATGTGGTTTATGACGTGAAAATAAACTGCTGTATATGGTGTGACTTTAAAAAAACAAGGTTGTTTTTGTAAAATCACGTTGCCAAGCTAGTCCTCCGGGACACCTAGGCATGCGCTACCTCACATTATTAATCGTTTAATAGGGTTGATAATGGTAAATTCCAGGCCATGATCCCTCTCCATATAAATGCAATATAGATATCAGTCCCATTAATTCAATATTTTCCTCTAAAAAGAGAGTGGGCAAACGACTTGCAATGATGAACCCACACATAAAATTATAAGTGCCACTATACAAATTATACACTAAAGAAAAATGACCTACCAATGGAGTCAGTGTGTGTTTTCAGCCTCCCTCCAACCCCATTGCACGTTTCGTACGCTGACGTCTTCAGGGGGTGTCAGGATACTGCAGAGGCAAAGCCTTCTTTGCTGCAGCATTACAGAGCACCGTTTAGGCCATTTTTTTTACAATGAATTTCAATTGCAGCTGAACATTGATTCTTTTGAAACCATTAATTTCATCCGTGATTTTGTTTATTTTGAGATGGAGGGGCTTGTGCATTATGATCCAGTTATTATAGACTGTTATTGTTGACTTTGCATTTACTATTCACAGTTATAGAAATACTGATGTTACTTTCTAGTATTCAACTCTTACCATACGTCTATAAGTTATTGTCCAAAAGCAAAAAGGTGTCCATGTGGATTTCATAGACTGTTGATTGCCAAAGTAAGAAGTAACTTTGGGAATAAACACAAACCTTATGATCTCCTGAGCTTTTCTATGTCTTCTGTTTCTTACAGACCATGATCAAGAGCTTCCTAGACATCTATCAGATAGCGTGCACGAAAGTATCTGATCTGGAAAGAGAGATCATGTTCCACGAAAAGCACATTGCTGCCCTCAAGTCCGAGCTGCAGACCGCTTGTCTTCGTGATGCTAAGGTCTGTAGCAAATGTTGATCCGTATATACGGGGCTCCATATATGTGGAGTGAGGGCTTCATAATAATGTCTATGTACTTAAACTATCTCTCTACCAGACCCCAAAATAAGTTAATCACCACAAGCAGAGGCGCTTATATATAACTAGATGGTGGCCCAATTCTAACACAACGGGTATTCTAGAATATGTATGTAGTTTATTAATGAAGATTTAAGAATAATTCATTGCATACACAGGATTTTCCGGGTGAAATACATACATTATCATTAAATGTTATTGCTTATAGAACTGAGCTAACGCCGCTGATCTCCCGACAATTGCGGTGGCGTTAATCCCGCACCAATTCGTGGCCAGACTGCGCCTGTCTCTGATTGGTCACCACTGAGCGCGGCGACCAATCAGCGACACGGGATTTCCGTTACAGAGAGACAGACAGACATGATAAGGCGATTATATAGTAGGGTGTCTAACATAAGACAGAAGGGATATGCTTCAAAGAGAATAATCAAGTCATATCAATTGCAGACTTAAGTGTGACAAACTAAGGCTGCTTTCACACTACGATTTTTGCATTTCCGATGCTGTCCGAAAAAAATCGGACAGCATCGGACCGATTTTCGGACCCCATGCATCCCTATGGGGATCGGACCGAATCGGATGTGCACTAAAAGCCATCCGATTTGGTCCGATCCGAATCTGTCCGATTTTTTTATCGGTGCAAAAATCGGAGCTTGCTCCGATTTTTGCACCGAAAATAAAATCTGACAGATTCGGATCGGACCAGATCGGATGGCTTTTAGTGCACATCCGATCCGACCCGATCAATTTGACATGGGGCCCTATGGAGCAGGGTCCGAGAAAACATGTTATGTCTCCTCGGACCGATTTTAGTGTACTGAGCATGCTCAGTACACTAAAATAGCTCCTAAAAGTAAATTAAGGGGTTAATAAAAAAAAAAAAAAATCTATGCTCACCTGTCCACGAGGCCCACGTCGTCTCCCGGCGTCTCCGGTGTCTCCAGGTATCTTGCCATCTGTGCTGATAAGACCTCTCGTGATGTCACAATCACATGACTGCCAGGAACCAATAGCCGGCAGTCATGTGATTGTGACATCACGAGAGGTCTTATCAGCACAGAAGACAGAACAGCAAGGCACCGGAGACGCGCGGGACCGTGCAGGAGTCGTGGACAGGTGAGAAAGGAGAGGAGGAGAGGAGGAGAGAAGGGGGACACATGGGGGGACCGGGGGCCAAGAGGGGAGACACAGGGGATGAGAGGACCGGGGGCCAAGAGGGGAGACACAGGGGATGAGAGCACCGGGGGCCAAGAGGGGAGACACAGGACCGGGGGCCAAGCGGGGAGACACAGGGGATAAAGGAGAGGACCGTGGGAGAGACTGTGACAGCTCTCAGGGAGCGATCTGACAGGAGGGCGGGCATCCTATTTTCTGTCGGAATCGGATGCCTATTTGGCACCCGATTCCAGGCATTAGAAGAATCCGATGCTGTCCGATTTATATCGGACAGCATCGGATTTTACAAAAATCGTAATGTGAAAGTAGCCTAAAATGCTTTGTTTAGTAAGGACTTCTGTACACTATTCATTTTGCCTTAAAATACTGAACAATTATTCTCTTACTGTTGTATGACTTGGAGTTCAGGCATGGAGACCTTCAGAATTTAGTAGGCTACCTAGGCCACATTTGTACATTCTCATTTAGTCATTATTAGTGAGGAGTGGATAATAATCTTTATTTACATAGCGCAAACATATTCCACAGTGCTTAACTATTCAGAGGTTCATATTCAAAAATCATAAGTAACAGTTATCAGAAAATACAATAATTAAAGCAAAATAATGACAGCCCTGCTCATAAGAACTTACAATCTAACAATTAGGTGGGAGTGACACAAAGTGCAGGTGCTTATTTACAATCAAACTGAGGAAATGGGGAATAGATAAGAGCAGCATAAGTAGCCACCAACCATTATTTGTAATGCATTTGAGACTGGTGGAGTGGGTAGGCTATGTCTAAATGACTTTGACTAGAGATCATGATAGGCTGCCCTAAAAAGATGTGATTTTAGGGAGCACCTGAAACTATGTAAGTTGTGGATAGACCTAATTTCTTGAGTTATAGCATTCCAAAGAATTGGTGCAGCTCGGGAGAAGTCTTGGATGGTGAAATACTTGGCTTTGGGAGATTCGTAATGAGTAGCTTTTAATACTTGCATATATGTCCGAATAGAGAGTCTAATGTTAGTCAATTAGTGATAAGCTCTGCCCACACACAACCGGCCATAAAACGAGCATTTCCAGGACAGGGTGTAAGGGTGGGCTTTTTTTTTTTTTTTCACTGCATAAAACACCTTGCTGTGCCCCCCCAGAGAGATCCTAATTTTCAATCTGCTCTCACTGGGGTGCCGACTCACTTTGTGTACTGATGGGAGCTGTCAATTTGTGTCAGATTGATAATGATCAACACATCACTGACAAGCACCATTGATACTCGGCGAGTAGCTAATATTGCGAATACTGTACTATCTGTGTGAGCAGCAAATAGTAACGATTACACTCGCTCAACCCTAGTCACATTATTTTTTATCAGTATTTGCAAGTTAGAATCAGGAGTGGAACAATCAGAGAAAATGAATGGTAGAAACATGTGCATAAATTGGATTATAAATACTGATGTGAAACACTGACCAAAATACTGCCATGTGAACATGACCTTACTGTGAAACTGAAGCCTGCCCACTGCCACCAAATATTGCTGCAGGTCTCCTGCTATCCCCCAAGAGGTTTTGACAACCTGCATCATTTGGAGCCTGGTTATGGTTTCCTTTTTTCACATCCAGAATGTGTAACCAATTCCTATAACTATGAACTTGGAAACAATAATGTCAACTTTGTGTGGCATCATTTATAGGGCATCTGTCAGTAGGATCACCCCTCCTAAGCCGTCTACATGAGCATGTATGCCATAGGAGATGAATAAAAAGATGCTTCGATATTTTCAATTAAATGTTTTATTCCAGAGAAATACTTGTTATACTAACATCTAAATGAGCTGTTAAGATCTCTAGGTACATCTGTGATTTTTCCTGATGAAGGGGATTGAAATCCCTGAACAGCATTGAAATAAATTACAATCCTTTACAGTCAACGTCGTGGAGCAATTATTTATTTGTGGACAGAAGCGCAGTTATAAACCCCATTTTCACTAAATCCTAGAGTTCAGATCTCTGGGCCAGATATAGATCTCCCTGAGAATCTGCCTCCAGAGTTTTATAAATGATGGGGGATGTTACCAGTGTGAGACATGTAGATAATGAGAACAGACTGTCGGTCGTTACATGTCTCACATTGTTAATGTCCTCTTTCAATTATGAGCTCCGGAGCCCGATTCTCATGCAATTCTACGTCTGTCCCAAACAGCTCATTTATATATTACGAAAAATGTGGATTTCTCTGGAATAAAACATCGGCTATCAGATATATTAAGGTTTTATTCCTTTCTATGGTCTACATACTATATATATATATATATATATATATATATATATATATATATATATATATATATATATATATATATACAGCTTAGGCGGGCTGATCCTGCTGATCCTTTAATGCCATTTCTTTTTGTAGCCTTTCTTTGTTTGTGGAACTCGATAATCTATTTTCCTAACTTTTGGACCACTCTGAGTTGTCATATTTCAACACATGTCACAGTGACAAGCCTCTAGCCGGTCCAGGTATTTGATAAGCTTAATCTCAAGCCCACCCGGTGCAGCTCATAATTCCTTCATTGTTATATTATGTGCTGGAGACAAGGCTTGGTCTGAAAAAGTGTTCTCTTATGGGCGGATTCTATTCAGGGGGTTGAGTAATTGAGACTGCAAAACAGTCAGAAAATTAGCATTTTGTGTTGAGTCTGGACTACCACTCGTTATAGTATTTAATTGAGCCATTCAACCCCTTCATGTCATGCGGCGTTCATGTGCAGCCCTGCTGGAAATGCATTCCTGCAAACTGCCATACATGTACGGCGCTGCAATCGCATCGGCTCACTAGAAGAGCTGGCAAAATCATCAGCGGGGGGGTCAGCTACGTATATCATAAGACATTTTTAATTCATGTACAGTTGTGGCCAAAAGTATTGACACCCCTGCAATTCTGTCAGATAATACACAGTTTCTTCCTGAAAATGATTGCAATCACAAATTCTTTGGTATTATTATCTTCATTTAATTTGTCTTCAATGACAAAACACAAAAGAGAAAGAAGTGTGAAACAGTGACCGGGATGATCTGTGATGGCCGGTATGTCTCACCCAGGTTGTGCTCCCTCCACGTATAGGAAGCACTCCACTCCGGGTTCATAGAGGATTCCCAGAGGGAGGCAAGGGTTAATAGCTAGGCAGGAAAACAGGGTGTGGTTCTCTGAGTGGAGCTTCAGTCTGAAGGAAGACTGAAGAGACTAGAGAGCGGCCAGGACAGGAGGAGAGTGCAGAGGCTGTGTGCTGATACAACACGGCCTCGGTGAGACCTGGGCTGGAGAGAACCCGTGATAAGGGACCGTGTGCCAATGTTATGGCTGTATGAAGTGTACCAGGCTGCATCCTAGAACCCGGAGGTTTGTGCATACTGTGGACTTGTGCATAATAAACCGTGTGCTGTGAACTTCTGTGCCTGGATGTTTGCCTTATTCTGTGCCATCCGACGTCGCTACCTCACATATGGTGGAGAATGCGGGCAGAGCAGCCCAGTGAGGTGTAGCAACCTGGCATACCCAGTGGCACATGTCCGTGATCCAACCAGCTAGACTCCAGTATATCCCTGCTGCAACCATGGAGGACATTCTAAAGCAGTTGGCCCTGGCTAATGCCCAGCAACAGCAGGCTAATGTGCAGCAGCAGCTACAGCATCAGGCCCAACAGGACACCAATCAGCTCCTGATGCGACAATTGGACCTCCTGACTGCGGAGCTCCGGGACCGGCCTGCGGTTTCAGCCCCGGGACCAGGCGAGGAGTACAGCGTCAAGACAGCGGTAAGGCGAGCGTTGCAAAAGATGACCCCGGGGGATGATGTGGAAGCTTTCCTGTCTGTGTTTGAGCGGGTGGCTGAGAGGGAGAGATTGCCGACCGGCCAGTGGGCCGAAGTATTGGCGCCCTATCTGATTGGGGAGTCCCAAAAAGCGTATCTGGACCTCCGTACCGAGGACACCCTGGACTATGGAGCCCTCAAGGGTGAAATCCTTGCTCGGTTGGGGGTGAACACATACGTACGAGCTCAGCGGGTAAATCAGTGGTTTTTTGAGGAAGCCAAACCCGTACGCTCCCAGGCTTACGATTTATTGCACTTAGTAAAAAAATGGTTGCAGCCTGAGACCCTCAGTCCTGCGCAAATGGTGGAGAGGGTGGTCGTCGACCGCTTTGTGCGCACTCTTCCCGTCCCTATACAAAGGTGGGTGGGACAAGGTGACCCGAGTACCCTGGATCAATTAGTGTGCCTGGTGGAGCGACATGTGGCTACGCTGGACTTGATACGGGACACTGGGACTTAGCATGCCACCCGGCGGCCGGCCTCCTCCAAACCCCCTGCTAAAGATCCCTCACCAGAACCTGTGCAGGAGACCACCCCTGTTCCGCAGGAGTCCTCTCCCGCCACTCCCGGGGTCCGAAAAGGCCTGTACCCTAAAAGACAACCTTTTAGGGGTGCTTCTTTCCCTATTAGATGTTGGCGCTGTCAGCGGGTTGGACATTTGGGAGCCCAATGTCCCCTCACCACGGAGCCCATGGACTGCGGGTATCCTCGGCGGGGGTCAATGTATGCTCAGACGGTGTGTACAGCCGGCCTTATTTCTCCAGGGACTGATCTGCATTTATGTCAAGTACAGGTTAACGGATGCAAAGTGACCGGCTTGTTGGATTCAGGGAGCTTAGTGACCCTCGTGCGGACAGCCCTGATCCCTGGGGTGAAGGACACCGGGCGTACCGTGGGGGTGGTGTGCATACATGGGGACCTCCGGGACTACCCTACGGGGGTGGTCACCATCACGGCTCCGTGCGGACAGATACAGCATGAAGTGGGACTGATGACTAATTTTCCCTATGACGTAATATTGGGGAGGGATCTGCCTCTTTTCTGGGCTCTATACAAAGGACCCTCCAAGACCCCTCAGGTGAAGGACGGTTCAGGGCCTGAGCCCGATGACCCCGAGTCCAGGACACCTGCAGTAGGGGTCGCCACGGCAGGGACAGAGTGTGACCCCGATAGGTCGTCCTTAGAGGTATTGGCAGATGAGCTCGGAACAGACGAGCCAATCCCGGAGTTGGAGGCGTCTCCAGGTACTTTCGGGACGGCCCAACTCCAGGATCCTACGTTAGTACACGCCCGGAGTCGGGTGATCGAAATTGATGGGGTGGCACAGGTGCCAGGTGCCCAGGTAAGGTACCCACATTTCGCCCTCAAACAGGATTTACTCTACCAAGTGGATAATATACGGGGGGACGTTGTGGAGCAGTTGTTGGTGCCCAGCCGTATCGCCGGCGGGTCCTTGACTTGGCTCATAAACATCTCATGAGTGGCCACCTAGGGGCTAAGAAAAAGCAGGAGCGGCTGTTGCAACGGTTTTATTGGCCCGGGGTTCTCGGGGAGGTGAAAAAGTACTGCGAGACTTGCCCGGAGTGCCAACTCACCGCGCCCCTGGCTCACTTTCGCAGTCCTTTGGTCCCCTTGCCCATTATAGAAGTACCTTTTGAGCGGATAGCCATGGATTTGGTGGGACCTCTCGTAAAGTCTGCCCGAGGACACCAACACATTCTAGTGTTAGTCGATTATGCCACCCGTTACCCTGAGGCGATACCCCTCAGACACCCTACCGCTAAGATTATTGCGCGGGAGTTGTTTGCCGTGTTCTGTCGGGTGGGGTTGCCCAAGGAGATCCTTACGGATCAGGGGACCCCATTCATGTCCAAAGTCACTAAGGAGCTGTGCAGACTGCTCCAGATTAAGCAGTTGCGTACGTCGGTGTACCATCCTCAAACGGACGGGTTGGTGGAACGGTTCAATAAAACCTTAAAATCCATGTTAAAAAGGGTAGTCTCCAAAGATGGGAAGGACTGAGATATGTTGCTCCCTTATCTCATGTTTGCAGTCCGGGAGGTACCCCAATCGTCCATGGGGTTTTCGCCATTCGAACTGTTGTACGGGCGACATCCTCGGGGATTGTTGGACCTGGCCAAGGAAACATGGGAGCAGGAACCAACCCCCCATAAAAGCGTGATTGAACACATTTTGGGGATGCAGAATCGCATAGCCGCAGTCATTCCAATAGTGAAAGAGCAGGCAGCTCAAAGTGCCAGGTACAATAGACAGGCAACTTTGATGACATCATTATCTATAGCACCGAGTGGCAGACCCACCTGGTTCAGGTACAGGCCGTAGTGGATGCGCTTCGTACAGCCGGGTTGACGGCCAATCCCAAGAAGTGTGCTTTGGGGCTCATGGAGGCCCGCTACTTGGGGTATGTTATAGGCCAAGGAGTGATTAAGCCCCAAATCAACAAAGTTGAGGCAATCCAGAAGTGGCCCCCACCCTGACCACGAAGCAGGTCAGGGCTTTCCTAGGTATCGTGGGATACTAGCGGCGGTTCGTCCCCAATTTCGCGGGATTATCGACCCCCTTGACAGACCTTCTCAAGGGTAAGAAGTCTGTCATGGTGCGCTGGACACCACAGGCCGAGGACTCCTTCCGAGCTCTAAAGGGGGTCCTGTGTGGACAGCCCGTTCTCGTCAACCCCGATTATCGGAAGGAGTTCATTGTACAGACGGATGCCTCGGAGGTCGGGCTGGGGGCGGTGCTGTCCCAGGTGGTCCAGGGGGAGGAACACCCCGTCACCTACTTGAGTAGGAAGCTCTCCCCTCCCGAGCAAAACTATAGCGTTGTGGAGAAGGAGTGTTTGGCCATCAAGTGGGCCTTGGAGTCCCTGCGCTATTACTTGTTGGGACGGCAGTTTCGGCTCGTGACGGACCACTCCCCGCTTGTGTGGCAGCTTATGTGTGGACTACTCATAGGGGAAGGGTGGGTCACTTCCCTTTCCTGCGAACAGGAGCTGTTTCACAGGTAAAAAGCCCACAGAGTGGAGTCCTGGCTGGAGCCTGGATTGAGGTATTGTTCACACACTCAGGTTTTAAATGCACACATCAGCTAGGGACTGTCTCGCTAGGGCAACCGTGACGAGGTGAGACAGCTTACGTATATTTTTTGCAAAAAACGTACAGACCAATAGCCCTGTTTTTGATACTTTTTTGATAGCACTTGCTACAAACTGGAAAAAAGAAAAAATATTTATTATAAACAGAGCTTTTTGTGTGATTCCTGTGCGGATTTTTTGCACTGATTTTTTGCAGATTTTCTGGTGGTGGATGAATGCGGTTATTAATCGCATTCATCAGTGTTTGGACTACTCATTATTGTTTGGGAAGGGTTAAAAGCTAGGCAGGAAAACAGGGTGTGGTTCTCTGAGTGGAGCTTCAGTCTGAAGGAAGACTGAAGAGACTAGTGAGCGGCCAGGACAGGAGGAGAGTGCAGATGCTGTGTGCTGATACAACACGGCCTCGGTGAGACCTGGGCTGGAGAGGACCCGTGATAAGGGACCATGTGCCAATGTTATGGCTGTATGAAGTGTACCAGGCTGCATCCTAGAACCCGGAGGTTTGTGCATACTGTGGACTTGTGCATAATAAACCGTGTGCTGTGAACTTTTGTGCCTGGATCTTTGCCTTATTCTGTGCCATCCGACGTCGCTACCTCACAGAAGCAAAAAGCAAAACATTGATCATTTCACACAAAACACCAAAAATGGGCCAGACAAAAGTATTGACACCCTCAGCCTAATACTTGGTTGCACAACCTTTAGCCAAAATAACTGTGATCAACCGCTTCTGGTAACCATCAATGAGTTTCTTACAATGCTCTGCTGGAATTTTAGACCATTCTTCTTTGGCAAACTGCTCCAGGTCCTGATATTTGAAGGGTGCCTTCTCCAAACTGCCATTTTTAGATCTCTCCACAGGTGTTCTATGGGATTCAGGTCTGGACTCATTGCTGGCCACCTCCGAAGTCTCCAGTGCTTTCTCTCAAACCATTTTCTAGTGCTTTTTGAAGTGTGTTTTGGGTCATTGTCCTGCTGGAAGACCCATGACCTCTGAGGGAGACCCAGCTTTCTCACACTGGGCCCTACATTATGCTGCAAAATTTGTTGGTAGTCTTCAGACTTCATAATGTCATGCACACGGTCAAGCAGTCAAGTGCCAGAGGCAGCAAAGCAACCCCAAAACATCAGGGAACCTCCGCCATGTTTGACTTTAGGGACCGTGTTCTTTTCTTTGAATGCTTCTTTTTTTCTCCTGTAAACTCTATGTTGATGCCTTTGCCCAAAAAGCTCTACTTTTGTCTCATCTGACCAGAGAATATTCTTCCAAAACGTTTTACGCTTTCTCAGGTAGGTTTTGGCAAGCTCCAGCCTGGCTTTTTTATGTCTCGGGGTAAGAAGTGGGGGTCTTCCTGGGTCTCCTACCATACAATCCCTTTTTATTCAGACGCCGACTGATAGAATGGGTTAACACAGTTGTACCCTCGGACTGCAGGGCAGCTTGAACTTGTTTGGATGTTAGTCGAGGTTCTTTATCCACCATCTGCACAATCTTGCATTGAAATCTCTCGTCAAGTTTTCTTTTCCGTCCCCATCTAGGGAGGTTAGCCACAGTGCCATGGGCTTTAAACTTCTTAATGACACTGCACACGGTAGACACAGGAACATTCAGGTGTTTGGAGATGGACTTGTAGCCTTGAGATTGCTCATGCTTCCTCACAATTTGGTTTCTCAAGTCCTCAGACAGTTCTTTGGTCTTCTTTCTTTTCTCCATGCTTAATGTGGTACACACAAGGACACAGGACAGAGGTTGAGTCAATTTTAATCCATGTCAACTGGCTTCAAGTGTGATTTAGTTATTGCCAACACCTATTAGGTGCCACAGGTAAGTTACAGGGGCTGTTAATTACACAAATTAGAGAAGCATCACATGATTTTTCTAGCAGTGCCAATACTTTTGTCCACCCCCTTTTTTATGTTTGGTGTGGAATTATATCCAATTTGGCTTTAGGACAATTCTTTTTGTGTTTTTTCATTGAAGACAAATTAAATGAAGATAATAATACCAAAGAATTTGTGATTGCAATCATTTTCAGGAAGAAACTGAGTATTATCTGACAGAATTGCAGGGGTGTCAATACTTTTGGCCACTACTGTATATCACAGGTGACTCCATGCAGTAGTGCCCATGATCAGTGTCAATACTGATGGCGAGCATTTAACCCCTCAGATGCTGCTTTCAATAGAGACAGTGGCGTCAATCTGCTTATGAGAGGGAGGGAACCTACTTAGCATTGGAGGTTGAATAATGTTGATTGTAATCGTATGGTCATACTTGTAATAAACCTTAATACAGTGCAACATCTAAAACCAATTTTCATAAGTAAAATATATTCACTTTACCTAAATAGGAATCCTAAAGAAAAGATGATCTAATATGGACTAATAACCTAAGATATCTACATACCAGGTGCCACCAATAGAGTGTCTATCAGACACAATCTCATAAAGTACCAGAATATTCATAACTAATTATTCTACACATATTAGTAGTGATTCTATATCCAGAAAAGAACATTTCTTGTTACCATATATACTCGCATATAAGCCAAGTTTTTCAGCCCAAAAACTGGGCTGAAAAGTCCCCCCCTCGGCTTATATGCGAGTCACTGTATATTGTACACACTGTATACAGTATACAGGCCCGCCCCATCAGTATACAGGGCCCCCCTTGCTGCACAAACCTGTAAAGGAAGAGATTAGTATACTTATCACTGTCCAGCTGCCGCTGTCCCGCCACCGTCATCGCTCTCCTCCGTCTTCATCCGTCTTCTTCCGGCTTCCTCCGGTCGGCGCAGGCAATGACGTTATTGTCTGCGCGCCAGAGGAAGCCGGAAGACGCTGAAGACAGAGGAGCGCGATGATGGCGGTGCGACAGCAGCAGCGGTACAGTGATAAGTATACTAATCTCTTCCTTTACAGGATTGTGCACCAAGGGGGGGCCCTGTATACTGATGGGGGGAGGGCTGTATACACCTCTGGGGCTGCTGTATACTACCACTGGGCCTGCTGTATACTACCACTGGGGCTGCTGTATACTACCACTGGGGCTGCTGTATACTACCACTGGGGCTGCTGTATACTACCACTGGGGCTGCTGTATACTACCACTGGGGCTGCTGTATACTACCACTGGGGCTGCTGTATACTACCACTGGGGCTGCTGTATACTACCTCTGGGGCTGCTGTATGCTACCACTGGGGCTGCTGCTGTATACTACCACTGGGGCTGCTGTATATACCTCTGGGGCTGCTGTATACCACACTGCTGGGGGCTGTATACCTGTGCTGGGGTCCACCCTCGGCTTATACACGAGTCAATAGGTTTTCCCAGGTTTTGGGGGCAAAAGTAAAAAAGTGTTTTGTTACCTTATGTGGACATAATTGGGCAGTAGGAGAAATTCCTATTTTGGTGTAAAAATCATTTTTGTAATTGAGTTTTGGTACAAATGTTGCTTTGTTTGGCCTTTACAGGTTCTTTGTGTCCCGGCACATTAAACTTTAGTATCGACCGAGGTCATAAATCAGTTGAGAGGAGCTCCGAAAAAGATGGATAAAAGAGTTACAGACTCTTGTCAGCGTCAGAATGAGCTTGATGACTGATTCTCAGTTAATTCATTCCACAGCCAGCAATAGACAGTGCAACTCATAGGAGACAAACGGTGTACAATTTTTAAAGGGACCCAATTGCAAAAATTGTTAAATGCATGCACTTAAGAAAAGTAAAAAGATGTCTGATGTCCTCAAAGCTGGACAATCTCTGTAACATACGTTTCATGTCCTTGATCCTGCTAAAGGTCTGTATCAGGGGACCTTTGCTTCACTCTCATTGTCTTGTTTTCTGGTGTTCAGTTCTCTGCATCATTATTATGAAGATTTATTTTAATAAATGCATGACTGAACATATTGGTGCCATATAAATAATAACAATCATGAATACATCCAACCAATATTAGGTAAACACTAGTGTAAATGCTTTGTTTCCATATAGTCATGCTGTACTGTTAACACCGTTTCTTTAATACACCAGGCACAGCTTGATGCCCACAATCTACCAGGCTCCAGACCACAATTTCACCCAATAAGAAGTAATTCAGACTTTCTGCCGCTGCGCGCTGAGCCGGACTTCTCACAAAGCCATATGAACACGACCCGTGTAAACAGCAGAAGTTTCCAGCCCATGGACTACTCATCGGTCAGCGATCTTACCGAAAGGACTATAGAAGAGCTGCCAACTAAGATTTAACTGTCTCTGCTTAGAATTAAATGAATCCCATCAGCTATTAAAGACAACATGCCACGGTGTAAATGTCCTTCATTATCATCATGTCTGCTCCGCATATTGTCACTCTTCTAATGCATTCATCTTTTATATGTCATTTATTTATATATTTTAATGTATTATATAATATTTTAATAGCTTTATTTATTTGTGCAGAACTTAACCTTTTTATTATAACTTCAAAATGATCACACAGTTGGAACAATCTACTGCATTTCATGGTGACCTGACCATTATTGCATACAAATAAAAGGTCCCAATACAGAACTGATTCCCAAGAGAGAACACTTTGCTTTTCAGAGCAATGTAGACCTGGACTGGTTCAACTGCCGTGGTGTGTAAAAGCAGAGGACAAATGTAATACATAAGGAGTAATTATTGTGGACATTTAACCCATGCTTTCACCAATGTATATATAAAGAGCACCCATCACCCACTAAGAGCGTGTGTGTGTGTGCGCGCGCGTGTGCGCGTGTATATATACTGTGTATATATGTATATAATCTTTGTGATTTGGGCTCTCCATATCACTGTTTTTTATTTCAAATGAAACAACTGAGATCTAATTGAAGCGTAGACTTTCAGGTAAAATTAAGGGGTTGAACAAAAAAATCCTGTGAAACGTTTAGGAAATGCAGATATTCTTCTACAAAGCCTCCTCATTTCTGGGGCTCAAAAGTAATTGGACAAATTGACTTTACCATAAATAATTAATTAATATAAGTAATACACTAATTTTAATCATTTGTAGAGAATCCTTTACAAGCAATGACAGCCTGAAGTCTGGAATCCATGAATGTTACCAAATGCTGGGTTTTCTTCTTCATAATGCTTTGCCGGCCGACTTGTTTGTGGATCTTTCTGCCTTACATTTTGTGTTTGTGAAATTCATGCTCAGTGGGGTTGAGAGCTGGTCAATTTGACATTGCAGTATATTTTACTTCTTTACATGAAAAAATTCTGGGTTTGCTTTCGTAGTATGCATTGTGTCATTGTTCATCTGTACTATGAAGCGCCGTTCAATCAACCTTGCTGCAATTGGTTGAGTCTGAGCATAAAGAATAGCCCTGAATATTTCAAAATTTATCCAGCTGCTTCTGCCTTCAGTCCACTGCCATTGGAAATCATGCATGCCCAGCCATCATTTCCTCCACCATGTCTTACAGAGGATGTGGTGTGTTTTGGATCATGAGCCGTACAAAGCCTTCTCCATACTTTCTTCTTCCCATCATCCTGGTACAGGTTGATCTTAGTTTCATCAGTCCCAAGTATGCTTTTCCAGAGAGGGCTGGCTTCTTTAGATGTTTTTTTTTTTTTGCAAAGTCTAACCTGTCCTTTAAGTTTTTGAGGCTTATTAATGGTTTGCACCTTTTGGTGAACCCTTTGAATTTGCTCTTATGAAGTCTTCTCTTTATTGTAGACTTAGATACTGAAACACCTACTTCCTGGAGAGTGTTCATCACTTGGTGGATATTCTAAAGGGAAGTTTCTTCACCATGGAAATGATTCCGCAGTCATCCACCACTATTGTCTTCCGTGTACTTCCAGGCCTTTTGAGGTTCCCAACCTCACTAGTGAGCACTTTTATTTTTTTTCAGAATGTACCTAACTGTTGAATTGGCGACTCCAAACATTCTGTTATTTCTATGATGGATTTTTCCTTTATTTTCAGTCTAAGGATGGTCTGTTTTTCTTCTTTTTAAAGGCTCCTTTGACTGCATGTTGTAAGCTTACAGTAATAGCTTCCAAATTCTAATGCCACACCTGGAATCAGTTCCTGACCTTTTACCTGCTTAATTGATGGATTAACAAAGGAATAGCCTACTTTTTGTCCCTTGAAAAAGAGGCAGCTATATACGGTATTAAAGAGTTGCGATTCCTAAATCCTTACTTCAATTAAGATGTGAATACTCTCAAATTAAAGTGGAGAGTCTACACTTTAGGCCCATATAGGTAAAAACATCAGTTCAGAGCGCACAAAATAAGCCTTCACTAGGCCCACAACCCGAAAAATGAAAATATTACAGGTATTGAAAAATAAATAAAAAAAAACTTGTACAAGTTTGTTATTTGTGTACTCATAACAACCTGAGGCATCATAGTGACAGGTCAGTTTTACCATATAGTGAACATAATTAAAAAAACAAAACAGAAAAACAATTGTGGAATTGTACTTTTACTCCAAAGTCAGCGCACTTGTATTTTTTTTTTCAATTTCCATTGCATAACATAAAATAAATTATATAATTAAAAAGTACAACTTGTCCTGCACATAAAAGCAAGCTCTCACATGGCTATGTGGATGGAAAAATAAACCAGTTATGGCTCTTGGATGAAGAGGAGGAAGAATTGAAAAATCACAAGGTCATGAAGAGGTTAATATTTAGATATCACATATACATATTAGTTTCTCTGGAATACCAGTGCTACTCCTGGACATTTTTAGGGAGCCGAGTTTCTCGCTATGATTGTGTAGACTAGCTAGTGGAAAAAAAACAGGCACTGGAACCAGTGCAATTACATATATTTAATTTGCTTAAAAAATGTGTTTTTGATGTTGCCCTTAATATTCCGCTTTATCAGAGAAGGACTAAATTATAAGTACAGACAATAAATTAATAAATGAATGCAAAACATTTTATAACATAATAGTTGGGTCCATATATATTTGGAAAGAAACAACATTTGTTCTAATTCTTGTTCTGTACATTACCACAATAGATTTTGAACAAAACAATTCAGATTCAGTTTAAGTTCAGACTTTCAGCTTTAATTCAGTGGCTATAATTGCACAAAAATGTGAGGAACTATTTTTTTAAACTCAATCCCTTCATTTCAGGTGCTCAAAAGTAATTGTACAAATTAAATAATTGTCAATAAAATGTTAACTTCTAATACTTTCCTGAAAAACCCTTTGTCGACAATGAATGCCTGGAGTCTGGAATTTATGGACATCACCAGACCCTGTGTATTTTGCTTTTTAGTGCTCTGCCAGGCTTTTATTGCAGTGGTTTTCAGTTGCTGTTTATTTGTGGGCCTTTCTGTCTGAAGTTTAGTGTTTAACAAGTGAAATGCGGTTCTATTGGGTTGAGATCAGTTGATTTGGCCATCCAAGAATATTCTTCTTTGCTTTAATAAACTCCTGAGTTGCTTTGGCTTTATGTTTTGGGTCATTGTCGATCTGTATTATGAAACACCCACCATTCAGTTTGGCTGGATTTGAGCACACAGTATGTCTCTGAAAACCCCAGAATTTATCCAGCTGCTTCTGTGTTGGGTCACATCATCATCAATAAACACAGTAAACCACTGGCAGCCATGCATGCCCAAGCACTGTCTCCGCATGCTTAACAGATGATGGGGTATGCTTTAGGTCATGAGCTGAACTATGCCTTCACTACACTGTGCAGAAGTATTTGGCAAATGAGTATTTTGATCACGATACTTTTTATACATATTGTCCTACTCCAAGCTGTATAGGCTTGAGAGCAAACTACCAATTAAGTAACTCAGGTGATGTGCATCTCTGTAATGAGGAGGGGTGTGGTGTAATGACATTAACACCCTATATAAGGTGTGCTTAATTATTAGGCAACTTCCTTTCCTTAAGCAAAATGGGTCAGAAGAGAGATTTGACGGGCTCTGAAAAGTCCAAAATTGTGAGATGTCTTGCACAGGGATGCAGCAGTCTTGAAATTGCCAAACTTTTGAAGCGTAATCACTGAACAATCAAGCATTTCATGGCAAATAGCCAACAGGGTTGCAAGAAGCATGTTGGACAGAAAAGGTGCAAAATAACTGCCCATGAATTGAGGAAAATCAAGCGTGAAGCTGCCAAGATGCCATTTGCCACCAGTTTTGCCATATTTCAGAGCTGCAACGTTACTGGAGTATCAAAAACCACAAGGTGTGCTATTCTCAGGGACATGGCCAAGGTAAGGAAGGCTGAAAAACGACCACTTTTGAACAAGAAACACGAGATAAAACGTCAAGACTGGGCCAAGAAATATCTTAAGACTGATTTTTCACAGGTTTTATGGACTGATGAAATGAGAGTGACTCTTGATGGACCAGAGGCTGGATCAGTAAAGGGCAGAGAGCTCCACTCCGACTCAGACACCAGCAAGGTGGAGGTGGGGTACTGGTATGGGCTGGTATCATCAAAGATGAACTTGTGGGACCTTTTCGGGTTGAGGATGGAGTGAAGCTCAACTCCCGGACCTACTGCCAGTTTCTGGAAGACCGCTTCTTCAAGCAGTGGTACAGGAAGAAGTCGGTATCGTTCAAGGAAAACATGATTTCTCCATCGCATCATTGGGGGACACAGGACAATGGGTGTATGCTTTTCTGCCACTAGGAGGCGACACTAAGTAGAACTAAAGGTTAAGCCCTCCTTCCTGCAGTATACACCCGTACGTGGGCGTAGCTATTCAGTTTTAGCTTAGTGTCGCAAGAGGCACATGTGTGTCTGTAGCCAGACCACATCTACCATTCTTACTCATACTTTTACTTTGCATTTTTGCTATTTAATTCTTATTTCTACTTTTTACTAGACGCCAAAAGGCGCCGCTCTGCATAGAGCATGAGGACCCACAAGGCAGTTCACACCACCGGTGGAGGGGCGATGGATCCCCATAAAGGGACTCCGCTCCTACTACCCCACACCAGGCAGGCTACGATCGTGCATACCCATAGCATCCCTCTGCAGGACAGGAGGATGCAAGAAAGCACGAGTGCAGCACTTCTCACCTCTTCCAACAAAAAAGCAGGTGATTGAGGCCACCAGCGTGCCCAGCCACCGTGCCGATCCATCCCCAAGGGATCCGGTGCAGCACCAGCAGCCTACACACACTGGGTCCCATCTCCTCCTCCAACCGCAGCGGCCCCAGGCCGGGACGCGCACTGCCGGTAAGTTCAGGGCGCAAGCCCAGGGCATGGAGTCTAAGCCCCTACCAGAACCCCGGCTCCCCTACAGGGAAAGGAGAAGGAACCCACAAAGGGCTCCGCTCTCCCTGCACAGAGCCTCTGGCAGCACATGTCACTACATCCCCCTGCACAACAGGGGGATGCGAGGAGCGCACCTTTCACCCTCTATCCTGCACACAATAGCCCCAAAGGATCAGGGGCTCAGCAGCAGCCGCCACCTCCTCAACTCACAGCACCCCGCGGTGGCTCCACGCTTGGATGCGTGCTACTGGGCATTCCAGGGTGCGCGTCCAAGGCATGTAGCCGGGAGCAGCAGGCCGCTGCAGTCTGCGGGCAGCGCGAGCCCCGGCGACGCTCCCAGTAGCCCACACTAGTCTAGGCCCACGCACTAACACCACCCAGCCTGCCCGTGGTTGGCCGCTCACCATGTGACCGCCGCCGTCATGGGGGCGGGCGCGATGATGCGGCGGGACGGGGATAGCCGCGATTGGCCGATGCTAGCATCAATCGCGGCAACCCACGCCCTCTGCCATAATGCTGGGCCAGATAAACCCCGCCCCAAGCTAAGCCCCCAGACCAGCGCGAAACTCAACAAAGAACGAGCTGGTGGGGCACAAGCCATGGCCTCATTGGCCTGCACACCCTACCCCACGCCCCCGAAATGGCGCGATTCTTAAAGATTCTAAGAACAAAGCATCCTAAATGGGCCACAGCATCTGCCCAGAAGAATATGGTGACTGTCACCTGGGCCCTCTGGGAATATAGCAGCCGCTGTCAGGAGCTCAGTCTGTGCGGCACTACAAGTCCCAGCACTGCTTTCACCAACTCCCCTACCCGGGTGAGGCCGCAGTTTGTGCCCATCCAGCCCTTTACAGCCTGGAATTGGGTACTGTCACCTGAGGCCGCCTGGGGATTTAGGAGCCTCTGATAGGATCGCTCACTCAGTACCGCACTAGAAGTCCCAGTACTCCACCACGGGGGACACCGCAGCCAGTGCCCATCCGACCCCCTTACAGCCTAGAATTGAACAATGATTAGGTACATTGTTCTTACACATTACCCCCTGTCTACGGCCCTGACACAGTGGAGCCTAGGGTAACTGCCCCTGTGGTGACAGATAAATTGACCCTGTACAGTTATGGTTAACAGACCGTCATGGGCCACGTACAGTGCGGTATTACACAGCGTCATAGTGTCACATTTTGGTCGCAGTGACCAGTCAGACACCGGCTCCTTACTAGACCAGCTGTTAGCTCTGGCCGAACGTAAAACCACAACTCCGCTCCATGCCAAATGGTCAGGCCCTGTAGATCAGCTCATATCCATGACGTCCATCGGACAGCTAAGAGCTATGTGCCCAGAGAACCCTCTTATTCAGTTCTCTCAGTATCGGTTACCTATAACAGATTAATACACCTATACCAAATTAATGGCTATTCCCATCCAATGTCAATCTTCAGCCCGCAAGGATAATTTATCACATCGTCCAAAACAGCCGCGCTTGCAGAGCATCCGCGAAACCTCTTTCGTAATGCGTGGCCGCTACACACGGCATCCCGTAAATCGGTTAACACCCCACCCCATAAGGGCTCGTCACAACGGGTTACAACAACCCACACTGAGGACCATCCTTAACGGAAAAAGGGATCCCTTTACTCTCAGTAAGCAGACATAGCCACACGCCTCAGTCAAATTGCACTGGCGGACAGAACTTGCCTCACAGTCCAAGTTACCCTCGGACACCCATAGCAGTAACCATCAGCAACCCCTACAGTAATGCAGGCCACAGACTGTGAACTACAAGCACATAACACAGGACATAGCATAATTGCTGGCAAAGTAGGTAAAGCCAGCAGCCAAAAAACCATAACCGTATAGTGCACATAACTGTACACATCACAGAACCGCCTACACGATTAATTTTAAAATCTGGGTATCTCAATGGCTAACAGGGCAATATTGCAGGTTACAGTTGGGCACGAACTGCCCACAACATTAGCCCATATGCTTCCAATCAGGCAGTGTGCAGAAAACACCACTGCCACTCGTTACTTAGCCCTACACTTCAGCGGCTTACGGCATCTGGCCCGACTGACAGTCAGACAGTATTCACATCCACCAACGGGATGCAGCCCTAAAAAAGGCCGACCTCGGCAGAACTCATCTAACCGTCAGTAGCCAGGTCAGATCACCTCTTGCCACGGCGCAAGTGACAAAAGCAGTGATCAGGGCTCTCCGACAGTTACCCCGGCGGTATGTAACATCTGCTCAACCGCCTACGGGTTCAGAATCCAAACCTCGATTACATATATAATAGACTCTAAACCTTGAATTCCGCTCTAGTACTCGGATCCTTAGCATAAATCCCTACCACTCCAGGCTTTAGTCACGCAACCGCGCATGACTCACAGCCCATTCAGTATACCTAAGTTTACTCCCACCACATCGGGACCGTATTAGATCCACAGCTAACAAAGTCTCTGGTTCAGTGCCCAGGTCTGTCTGTCGTTTCTTAATTCTCTTTCACAGAGCATTAACAAGTAACCTGACCTCATCCAGAAGTCAGAACTCCAACAACAGGCGTCGAGTTCCCTCAAGCAAGATCTGTAGATGACCGCAACAGAGGTACAACTTCAGATCGATCAAAGTCTCTAATGTCTGCACATAAGGTAATCAACACTCATCAGGTTCCCGTCAGACAAGCTGGGTTAACCTCCCACGCTAGGTATGGCTACCGACTCCTGCCTCTAGCTTGGTAAAACCCTTACCCGCCGTATAATCTATAGATGGTTTAGAACATGACTCAAGTAGATGTTAATGGCACCCTCTAGTGGTTATCCCATTCAGAGACTCTCCGGCAGGACCAACCTCTCACGGCATAGACTACAGTCAGCTAATCCGGCAGATGTCTATTCAACAACACTGCCAGTCCCTACACCTTCTACCAGCGTTACTTCTCTCCCAAAGTCCCGACTACAAGCACCTCCTATCCACACAAGGCAAGAAAGCACTCACATGGTGGGCATAGTCATCAGCACTCACACAGGGAAAGCCACCTCTCCCACCTCGGTGACTGGCGGTATCCACCGGTACCAGCCTGCTCAAATAGGACAGAGGGGCCGTCTATTGTTAGCCCACGGCCCATAGCTGCTAGCTGCCGAACGCCCCACGAGTCACGTCTCCCAATCAACATTCTGGTTCTGCGAGCGATTCGCTTTGCACTCCAACATCTTCACCACCTTCTGGCTGGTCGCCCCAGCGGCATCTAATCAGACAACGCTATGACGGTGACGTACATCAAGGCGGCACACGTAGCAAATGGCCATTGCGCAAAGTGGAACATATACCTCACTAAACCGAAAAGACCCACTCATTCATATCACAGCCCACATCCCCAAAGTGGATAACTAGGCAGTGCACTTCCTAAGCCGCAAGAGAATGGCCTTAAAAAGATGGGTTCCTCACCCGTAAGTCTGTCTACAAGGCTGTCGACGCTGTGAAACCCCCGTCGTGGACCTCATAACGTCAAGAATGAACACAAAGGTTCTGGCCTTTGTAACCAGGTCCCAGGACCCGCCGGCCCTAAAGAGTGGACTCACTAGTCCTCCCCTGGCGTCGATTCCAACAATCCTTCCCCCACTCCCGCTAATCCCTCAAGTGATCACAAGGATCAAAGCGTAAAGGGTTCAAGTAATACACCTAGACTGACCACAACGGCCATGGTTCACAAAGCTTGTCCAGCTCCTCGCTGACGCGCCCAGCCACTCCCAAACCGGCTGACCCTCTTATCATAGGGCTCCCCTTGACCACCAGAACTCAGGAGCTCTGCCTCTAATAGCGTGGCGAATGGATCCTGACCCAAGCAAGGTTGACACCAGATGTCATACCCACCAGGGTTAATGCCCGAAACTCAATGTCCTCACGCTTCCACCACCACACCTGAAAAAACATTTTTCCGGTGGCACGAGGGCCACGACCTCAACCCAACCCCCTTTTTCCATCCACACAATTCTAGAATTACTTCAAAACGGCCTGGACTCTGGCATGGCATCAAACTCCATCAAAGGCCAAAACCTCAGTCTTAAGTGTCCTTCCCCAAAGGAAGATTGCTCCTAAACCACAGGCCATGACTTTCATACAAGGAGCTTCTCACACACGACCTCCCTACAAGACACCCTTGACTGTCTATGGTCTAAACCTAGTACTAAGCGCTCTTCAGGAGCCCCCATTTGAACCTCTGGAAGAGGTACCATTATCCCATCTCTCAATTTAAAAAAAAAAAAAAAAAATGCCCTTTCAGTCACAATCATGTCAATTAGGTGTGCGTCCAAACACCCTATCCTGTCAGCCCCCCTACCTATCCTTCCACAAGAATAAGTAGTCCTCCGGCCATCTCCGTCCTTAATGCCCAAGGTAGAATCACACTTCCACCTTGACATAGACATCGTCCGTCTGCTCAAACCCAGTACACCGCCTTAAAAAGTAGCTCCGCACCCTGGACCTGGCAAGGGCCCTCAGACACTACATCTCCCGAACAGCCCCATTCCGCAATACAAAAATGCTGTTCGTCAGCCCCGAGGAACCTACAAAAGTTATGGCGGCGTCTAAGCCCACATTGGCAAGTTAGACCTGCTCCGCAATCCAAGATTACTGCCGCATCAAGGGCATGCCAGTTCAAGAACGAGTCAAAACGCTGTCCACTCGATCAGGAGTGCCTCATAGGCCATTCGTTCTCAAGCCTAGGCAACTCCGGTTTACAAGACCGCAAACTGGTCCTGCCTGCATACCTTCACCAAACACTACAACGTTCACACCCAGGCCTCCGCAGATACAAGCCTAGGTAGAAAAATTCTTCAGGCAGCAGCCGCGCATCTGTAAGCAGCCGGCACAAGATGTCCTGTGTCCCCCAATGATGCGACGGAGAAACAGGGATTTTTATGTACTCACCGTAAAATCCTTTTCTCCTTGCTCATCATTGGGGGACACAGCACCCACCCTATAAGTCTTCAAAGGTCTGTACAGAACATTGCCCCACACGCTATTTGTACCATATTACCAGCTCTCCTACTGCTCTAGTACTAAACTGAATAGCTACACCCATGTACGGGTGTATACTACAGGAAGGAGGGCTTAACCTTTAGTTCTACTTAGTGTCACCTCCTAGTGGCAGAAAAGCATACACCCATGGTCCTGTGTCCCCAATGATGAGCTAGGAGACAAGGATTTTACGGTGAGTACACAAAAATCCCTGTTTTCAGGCAGGACAATGCTCCGTCACATGCATGCAACTACTCCACAGCGTAGCTGGCCAGTAAAAATGACATGGCCCCCTTGTTCACCTGATCTGAACCCCATAGAGAACCTGTGGTCCCTCCTAAAATGTGAGATCTACAGGGAGGGAAAACAGTACACCTCTCGGAACAGTGTCTGGGAGGCTGTGGTGGCTGCTGCACGCAATGTTAATCGTAACCAGATCAAGCAACTGACAGAATCTATGGATGGAACTATATATTGGGCACTAATTTTTTTGTGTTTTGTTTTTGCATGTCAGAAATGTTTATTTTCTAAAATTTGTGCAGTTATATTAGTTTACCTGGTGAAAATAAACAAGTGAGATGGGAATATATTTGGTTTTCATTAAGTTACCTAATAATTCTGCACAGTATTAGTTACCTGCACAAACAGATATCCTCCTAAGGCTGCTTTCACATCAGTGGTTTTCGCTGATCGCGGCAGTTGCGGTGAAAAAACTGCATGTGCCGCGATTACTGAATAACGGCTGCACTTGCGGTTCACTTGCGGCAAGCTCCATCCTGGAGAGTGTTGTACACTTAGTTGGCTGTTGTGAAGGAGTTTCTCTTTACCGTGGTAATTATTTTGTGATCGTCCACCACTGCTGTCTTCTTTGGACATCCAGGTCTTTTTGCATTGTTGAGGTCACCAGTGCTTTCTTTCTTTCTCAGGATGTACCAAACTGTATATTTTACCACTCCTAATATTGTCCATTATATAACTGTAACAATGACTTGAATTTGTTTCAGTAAGCAGGAAAAAACAAAAAACTTGTGTCAGTGTACAAATATATATGTACCTAACTGTATGTGGTACTATGCGTTTGCTAGATGTGATAGTTTTTACATATTTGGTAGTTGTAGAGACCTTACATAGATTATGTTAGCGTTAGTTCCATAAATGTTTTCTGTCTTTTCTATCGACTCCCGGGTGTCTGTTTCACCAGTTCCTACTATGGAACTGATAAAGGATGAGCTGAAAATGACTCTCTTCGATATCTGATCATGTTTTAGTCTGTTACATTGTTTTACTCTGGCTCCAGCAGGCTTCTTTCTCCCCATTGCTTGCAGTCTCCAGCATTGGAAGCAGAAGAGTTTTAGAAGACCTTGTCTGAACTATGAAAGAGAAAGAGAAAGGGTTACCAAAGAGAACCACTAGATCACAAACAGGATTTAAATATTTTTGATACTCAGTTACGTAAATTCACAATATGGGGTGCGGTTTCTTTTTGCATTGCATTCATGTTAAAAAGTTCTATGCTAGTTGGCTAAGATTTGCTAAACAATCCAGCAAAAAGTTTTTATATCATCTGATAATCGATGAGTGAATATTCCAATTATTGGCCAATTAAAAAATGACACCAGTCAATAAATGAGCCAAACACTAGTTTCAGGGCTAATTGCTTTGGTTCTGCCTTACAATAAATCGTCGTTACCAGCAGTATATCAGCTATGTAAGCAGGGTGTGCTGCTAATACCACAAAGTTGTATAGGAACAGAATGATCATATTAACAATTCTTCTGTCCTCATGAAGTTTCTATAGGCCAATGTGAATTGGCCTTAAATGTGCGACAATTGACATGTTATATAGTTCATTGATACTCATTTTATGTTATAGTATTCTGGCATGCCAGTAGTGAGGAGACTTAAAGCCACAATGCTCCTCTGGGAAATATGCAATTTGTCTCTTCATGGAGGAAGTAGACGAACTCTAGTGCCACCTATTGAAAGTAGCAATCCTAAAAGTAAAAAAAACTACCCTTTAACAAGCCTTGTCATATCCTCAATTTGCAGAGATGGTGTTTCAGGGTGATTGCTCCTCATCAGTGTCACTCTCCACAAGGAGAAAAGCTTTGACCTTGGACCCCACTTAGCCTCTCAAACAAGCAGATCAAATCCCATAATTTGCACTGACGAGGGGCAACACCCCAAAAACTCTGTCTGCAAATTGAGGTTCTGATTTGCTATAAATCTTAAGTCATATGACAAGGTTCAGCAAAGCGTTGTTTTTGAATTTTAGGATAGCTACTTCCAATAGGTGGCATTAGAGTTTGTCTTCTTCCTCCATAAAGAGACAATTTGCAAATTTCCTATAGGACCATTGCTGCTTAATCTCCTCACTACTGGCATGCCAGATTGGTGTGGTAGGGCGGCTTCACACTGCGGCGTGATCCGGTCCGGGATGACCCTGACAGCCGCGGACTGGATCAGCACACAGGACTGGAGGTCTAACATGCCCTCTGGTCCGGTGTGCAGCCGCACGCAGTTCCCGCTGCTGATAAGTCAGGACCGCGCCGCCGCGGTCCTGACCTGTCAGCGGCTGCAGCTGCGTGCGGCTGCACACCGGACCAGAGGGCATGTTAGACCTCCAGTCCTGTGTGCTGATCCAGTCCGCAGCTGTCAGGGTTATCCCGGACAGCCCCGGACCAGATCACGCTGCAGTGTGAAGGCACCCTTACTCTCCACAAGGAGAAAAGCTTTCCCCTTATACTTCATTTATTCTCTCATACAGTCAGATCAGATTGCATATTTTGCACTGATGAGGGGGCAATACCCTGAAACACCATGTCTGCAAATTGGGGTTCTTATCAGGTATAAATCCTAAGTCATATGACAAGGCTCAATAAAGGGTCATCTTTGACTTTTATGATTGAAACTTCAAATAGGTGGTACTAGAGTTTGTCTACTTCCTTCATGAAGAGACAATTTGCATGTTATAGTATTATAATGGTTGTATTAATGGTCTACAATATATGTCATCAACAGCAGATCAGTGGTGGGTCCATTCATTTTTTTTACCTCCGTACACCACTGGTGCACATAGCAGCAGATTTATTGTGGTACTACCTCCCACCGATCTGCTATTGATGACTTATCTTATATATAGGTCATTAATACATATATATGCCCTGACAACGCTTTTTATTCACTTTACACGGGGAATTATATAAAAATGGTGTCTCTGGTATAATTCAAACTGCAACCCATCCTAGTCACATGTCAAAACGAGCTGCAGACTCAAGACATACAGTTAAGGCCCTGTTACACGGCGCAATATCGTGGGTGATATTGCTGAAACATCACGGGTTAAGCGACTTTTAAACGACATCGCAAGTGTGTTGTTGCATGTAACTGCACGATTCAACTACGAGAAATCACTGGATCGAAGTTGACAGATTTCACAACATGCTGTAAAACCTGACGATATCAACTCAAGCAACCTGCTTCATCGTTCTGTGTGACACCGCGATAACGATTTCATGGACGACTTCACCCATTCAAAGCAATGAGCAGGTATCGTTCGCGGCGTTTGCGAACGATCCCTGCTGACAACATCGTTGGTGAGTTGTTCACGATATCTAGACGTGTGACATCTAACCAGCGATGTTGAAATGATGTCAAAAATGACCGCGTGCCCCCAAGATCCTTGCCGACATCGTTACAACATCGTGCCATGTAACGGGGCCTTTACTGAGATCTGTGTTTCAACTCATGAGATCTGTATCACACATACTTCAGTCAGAAGCAGGAAGCACAGCTGTTAGTTGGAAAGAAATATATATATCTTCCTCACTGAGCATAAAAAGGGTTATCTCCAGCTTCATCCTCCTCGGTGTATTTTTTTTTCCCAGTTAGGGGTAGTCAGTTGCTAATGATGGATGAGGAAATGGCTAGAGATTCTCAGAATCTTCACATATGACAGCTGTTGTCCTTACTGCCGACTGGAGTATGTGTGATACAGCTCTTGTCAGTTAAGACACATCTCAGGAGCTGCATATCTTCAGTCTGCAGCCTGTACTTACATGTGACCATGACAGGCTGCAGTTTGATTTATATTATGGACTCCACTGTATCTCATTCTTGGAGAACCGCATTAAGTATTTAATAAAACAATCTGATACAACTTCAAAATGACACATAAAGCACTTAGCCAGACATGCTTTATACATGTGCATTTAAAAGGGGTCTACTAAATAATAATTGACCTAGATACGTTTAACAATTTAATAAGTAGAATGTACTAATATAACTTATTATAAAAGGTATACTGAGCTTGTAGACCATGGTCCTCCACTTCTCACTTGGCTATGATGTAGAAGACAGTTTTCAGTAGGTCTTAAGGCCCCGTCACACCTGGCGACGGGGCTGGGGATGTTGGCGGCGACTGGCGGGTGCGCGCACATTTTTGGCGCCCTGCCAGCGTCGCTATCCACCATTTACACGGGGAGACATCTCCGGCGATGGACCAGCGAGCTGTCAGGTGGCATCGCCGCCGGGGTGTCTGAAAACCCCAGCGGCGATGCAGGACAATGGTCGCCGGCGGCTGGTTACATGGGGCGATGTGTGCACATCGCCCCAGATTGGTCGCCTGCTTTCAGAGCACTGCTCTGAAACCAGGCGACTACCCAGCGGCGCCACATCGCCCCTTTACATGAGGCGACGTAGGGGCGATGTCGTCGCCGATAGACCACGCCCCTATGTCGCCTATGTAATTGGCGGCGATGTTGCCCCGTGTGACAGGGCCTTTACACAGTCTCCATCACAGCCATTCTATACAATCCATGAAACATTCTATTGCAAATATGTTAGGTGGAATGCATAACCATTTTTCCCTTTGACTATATTCAATTCTTGAGCATGCGCCTTACTCCCTGGTGCTTTCCGTTGTAAATAATGTACAAAGCAGATGGCCATAAGGAGTTAAAGCATCTACAATTATTTTTAGAAAAATCTGATTACCGTAATATCACAGACTTAGATAAGGATTGGCGTGGTGTGACCACTTCTAAGGCCGATTTCACACCACAGCATAATCCGATCTGGAACTGTCCGTTGTGAACCGGACAGCCCTGGATCAGATTTCGGCCCCAAAGTATGCTATGGGGCCGGATGGAGCTAGATGGCAGCTATCTGCCATCCGGTTTCCATCTGTCCAGGGGGATCCGGGTGTATTCAGATTTTTCTCCCGGACACAAAAATGCTGCTTGCGAAAAATCTGCCCAAATTGGATCCTCCCGGATATGGGTCAATCCGGTGCTCCCTAACATAGGAGTCCATGGGGCCAGATTGCCCCGATCTGGGAGGATCCGGGAACTGGACACCTGCGGCTGAAGTTCAGCGTGAGCTATGCTGAACTTCAGCACCAGGGAGCTGACCCCTGTGAAGTGGTTCAGCACCATTTCGCATGGGACTGCTGAATCCGGCTACAAACAGGACCAGAGGGTGTATTAGCCCTCCAGTTCTGTTTGCAAATCCGGTCCGGGGCTGTTCGATTCACATTGGACAGCCCCGGATCGGATTGTGCCGTGGTGTGAACCTGGCCTTAGGGCCACGTCACACACACAGATATCTGTGCAGATATTGTTCGCAGATCTCTGGTTGCAGTGAAATCATGGACATATTGTTCCCTTTTGTAGCAGTATACAAATGGAGCCATGTGTCCATGATTTCACTGCATCCAGAGATCTGCAAACAATATCTGCACAGATATCTGTGCGTGTGACGTGGCCCTCAGTCATATCATTTCAGATGCTAAACAGGAGTCAAACCATGTTTTTCTCCATCTTAACTTACTGGTACGTTTCCTACAATTCTGTATTAATGTATTAACCCTTTTGTAAATGATACAATATAATACACATTATTGTAAATATGGTACCTTTTTGCTTGTTAATATGTAGATGAGGGGGTTTGCTGCTGGACTTAGTTTTGATAAGACAGAAGATGCAATGGCTACTGTTGGAGTCATTATGTCCTGGTAACCACACATCACCAACAGAGACATGATGTAGGAAGGTATCCAAAGGATAATAAATGCCAGTATCACCAAGGTGCACATTACAGCCACTTTCATTTCATACTCCTGCAATTTCCGGGCACAGCCAGTCCGGTAACCTTGTAGCCTTCGCAGCTGAGAAAAAATCGTATTAGAATGACTGTTTCATAGTTCTCTATTTCCATGTTTATTATTGTGGTTAAAGAAGACCTTTCACAAAATGTACCACGTTGAACTGGACACATGATGTAATAGTGACTGCAGAGTGGAGTAAAACATTTTTGTTTTGTTTTTCATTTTGCCTCTCCGTTTTGGAGATTTTAGCTAGCACGTATTTTGGCACATAGTGAGTTAACTTTTGCGAAGTCCAAATTGGTGTTTCCTCATTATATTAAATATTTGATTGGCAAGAACTGCAACATAGAAGCGAAATGAATGTTGTGTACAGCTCAACATGCACAAAGCTGGTGAGAGGTCCTCTTTATTCCAGTACAGGGAGCTGTCTATGGTTTCATCGTAGATTTTTGCTTTATGATACTGATAATGATATGCTGGAGAGTTATGAATGTTCTATTTAACTGTTTCTATATAACGACACAGACGGGCATTTAATGTGCATTATCACACTGTTTTTAAAAATTCTATCTGCTGTAAGTTTTATTATAATACACAAGACTCCTTATTGCTCTACATTGTCACATGAAACTCCCTTGTAGTGTCCATGTATAATCAGGATACTTCTTATCTTTAAGGGTGCATGCACACTATTCAGAGTAGCCCAGTGGATGTGATTTATTGAAATCCCATGCTCACTATGCTTCACCCCACCGTAGCGTGTTTTCAGCTGTGGTGCAGGTTTTCCGACTTCATCTCTGCAGCATGTTAATTTCATGCTGCGGAGTTGGAAGCGATAACAATCAGGTGAACACAGGGAGAAGCCGCCCTGCACCCACCACAGATCGTGAGCACAGGGTGGCTGTGGTCTCCCTGTGTGCACCGGAGGTCTGGAGGCGCTGCGTCCAACAAACAGTGCCTCTGGATCGTGTGCACATACTCTAACTGGAGAAAATACACTTAGTCAGATCCTGTATAATTTTATGGTCGTTTACTTCCTCCGGTTGCATGCACTTGTTTGAGGCAAAATTAAGCAAGCTGCTGTTTTTAAAGAAAATCTATCACCAAGTTTTGTTACCTTATCTGAGAGCAGCATAATGTAGGAAAAGAGAACCTGATTCTAACGACGTATCATATAGGCCCCGTTCACGTGAGCGTTTTTCGCTGATTGCGGCAGATCTGGCAGATTTACCGGCCGCACTTGCAGCTCCCTTGCGGCATGCCCCATGCATGGTTTATGGGGCTTGCAGTCGGGTACGGCAAGTGCGGTTTTGCCGGAGTGGTGATCTGCTGATAAAACAATCATTGTACTTAAACAACAGCCCACATTGCTTTAAGTGACACAACACTGTAATCAGTGTCTCTACCTCCTGCTGTCCCCAGATTACATGGCAAAAACTTGCTGACAGATTCCCTTTAATGGTTTATGCTGAATTTGGGTTTTTAATTATGTGCGTACATTAAAAACACCTTGAAGCAATCTAGATCTTGTAATGGCTTTGCACTATGTACATACTGTGGGTAAAAAAAGTATTTAGTCAGCCACCAATTGTGCAAGTTCTCTTACTTAAAAAGATGAGGTCAGCCTGTAATTGACATCATAGGTAGACCTCAACTATGAGAGACAAAATGACAAAACAAATCCTGAAAATCACATTGTCTGATTTGGAAAGAATTTTTTTTTCAAATTTGGGGGGAAAATAAGTATTTGGTCAATAACAAAAGTTCATCTCAATACTTTGTTATATATCCAGTGGCGTAACTAGAGTCCGATGGGTCCCAGTGCGAAATTTAGACCTGGGCCCTGTTACGCACGCGCACGTAGGTCAGTTGTATGGGCCTGTTTAACGTTCTAAATCCTATAAAGACCCATGAATTGACCCCTCTTCCCTTCATTATGTATTAATGTCCCTCATCCTGGAATATGGCCCTTATCATGGTATATATGTCCCCCGTTCTGGTATATATAGTGAGACGGGCCGGCAGGAAAGGGGTTACTCGGATACCGGGACAGTGGCTTCAATGGGGGATCACGGCTGGTCGGGTCCCGATTCTGTGCCCTCGGCACTGAATTGGCTGATGGGGTGATGATTGGGGAGCTTGGGGATAGGTAAACGTGACTCCACCTGTGGTACCTGGTAATGTGGTTACCAGCGCTGCAGCCGGCCGCTGAGGTGATGGTGAAGCAGCTTTGGTAGTACAGCTCCCCACAGGAGGAGCTTTTCCTCAGGGCAGCGGGGTTGATGAGAGGAGTCGTAGTCCTTGGCTTTGTGGTGCTGCCGGAGCCTCCCAGGCAATGGATTAAAGAGATTAGCTCAAACAGTTCTTTACTGGTACCAGATGATAAGGGTACACAGTACAGTCGGATTCACTGGGGGTTGTAGCTGCGGATTTTGGAGGCTTTTCCAAAGTATGTCAGAGGTATCCCTACAATAACTTTCTTGGTCTGTGATTTGCTTTAGCTCTCTCTTGTCAACCACACTAAAGAGCCCGATCGCCAGTCCCCAGGTCTGTTACTGAAAGGTACTCCTGACCCCTTTCCGGTACAGACAGGAACAGTGAGAAGACAATCCCTCCTGTTACCGGTATTTAGTCCTCTTCCCTTGTTAATGTCTTGGACCCACTTTGAAACAGAGGTGGGATTTAGCCTTGTGGTGCTGTGGCTCCTACTTTAGGCCCACACCCATCCGGTCTGCGGTTTGGGATAAACCGTTAACTAACCGCCTCAGTTCCGGTTTACTGGTGTTTACCTGGACTCTCCAGCCGGCTCCAACCAGTCCTGGAGTGTCCCCCTTCGTTGTCTGGGTCACCTTTTGTCTTAGAGATGCCCTCCTGTCACAACCGCAGGGTCCCCTGCGTCCGTCCTTTATCCTCTTCTGTCACCGTCTGACTGACTACTGTCTGTAACTGTCACTAGGGTATAATGGTGTGCACACCGCGTAGGTGATGAGTGGAGGTGCCAACTAACAGGATTTCTTCAATCCCAGTAAATGCAAATATGGGTACAAAGTTGTACACTCCTTTTGATATTTTTGATGCAAGGTTTATTATGAACAGTTAATGACCACAGATGTCAACGCGTTTCGGCTTTAACCAAAGCCTTGATCACGACAATTGGCTATGAAACAAAACCAATAAAAGTGTATAAATATTTACAAACATATGGTGTCACCTGTGCTGTAGGGAGCACAGGAAAAAGGCAATTTACATATTTACATAGGTCAACGATACTGTTGAGGACAGCAAGAATGTATTACTGTCCCTGAGGATGTTATTAGTACATAGAAGGTAATAGGGGAGCTGAGCAGTTAGTTTAGGGAGTGCCAAAGAGTTGGTCAGTAGCGATTGGAGGAAGGTATAGATAGGTTAGAGAGGAATTAAATATAAATAGGTGTATATAGATATACTTAATTAGACATATTTAGCTAGAGAGATAGGGTCGTAGTATGAAAAAGTTTCCGAGTTACCAGGTGTAGGTCATGGAATGTTCTAGGATAAGATTGGAAAGAGGCGTCTTTCCTTGGTGGCGAACGCTTGAGGTGGTTTGCTATATTTCAATAATTCCCAAATGGGGATAGGCGTTTTTCAGCACGGTCCTATGGAAAGCAATATCATAGCTGTCACTATTCTCGCAAGAAGATCAACCAGAGCTACATAAAGTACCATGTAGCGTTAGTCCCTCCAAGCTGACAAATCATTAGTATTATGTGATTATAGAGTTTGATTATATCTCCTTAGTTTAAATGTAGCCTAAAAAGATCTATGTATCAGATAGGTTGTATAATATATGTGCAGAGCTAATCGTTGTCAAAACAAATGTATGCGGTGGGGTCCCCATATGTGATCAGGTAGACCCTAGAGGGATACTGTGTAATATCACCTAATAGGTTAGTTCCCCCTGTTTTTTACCCAAAGTGCATGGTGGGCATTAAGGGACAGAGTGCCTGTCATTATAGAGTTAAATACCTTCTTTCAGTGATAGGTCCGCCCCCTTCAGGGTCCTGGTAGGAATGAGCACAGTGTGTTATCGGTCGCTGCTGTTTATAGCAGAAAACAGGAAGTGGGGAATCCGCACATGCTCAGTAGCATGTCTCGGACTTGTACTTCCACCAAAGTGTGGCGGAAGTGCCATGTTAGGTATATGCTAACCAGTGACTGCTTGCAGTTGAAAGTGCAATGCACCATGGGAGGGAAGGGGAGGGGGAAGGAGCCGTTCTCAGCCTGTCAGCTTCAGTGTAAACAATGCTGCTAATAGTAATTATAGCTGGAGATCAGTGTGAAGGGGGGCTGATTGTAAGCATGAATGAAGGGTGTGTTATGGAGTATTCCACAGGAGGTATATTATACAAGAAGACAAGATCAATGTTAGATATTTCAGTATTAGGAAGAATATAAAGGGCCCAAAGGGTGAAGATATTGAGAGGAACAGAAGACATATACTTTATCAATATTGTGACCTCATGCTTAGTATCTTAAAGTAGATATATTGTTCTCGTGTATTATATCTCAGAGTAATGGCATACATATTGGTTATGATCCAATAAAGATGGATCTAGATGATAAGATTTATTATTTCACTTCAGGAAAAACGGGAGAGAAGTGGGTTAGTACAATGGAAACTGTGATGGAGACAAACCCTGTTAGAAACAAGGTCAGCTGGACCACTACTTCATTGTTATGTTGAAGGCAACAATGTGTATATAGTGCCTAAGACTTTTAAGGCACAAATTTCCTCGGTCACATTCTTCATGTATAACCTATATTGAGGGAAAAAAGATTAAGAGACACAGGGGGTCCCAACCCTCAGCAACAGATATCTAGGTCATTGGGAGCAAGACTAATATCTACACGGTACAGGCTCTAGTTGGGACCTTACCATTCCAGTGCAACGACTAGGGGAAGGGAAGGTGAAAGGGTTTGGCGACCCTTATCTCTCAGTATATCTAAAGTAAGTGGAAGAAAAAAGGAAAGATCATTAGTGGGTTATTTTAACAGAACCAATCCATTTCTCTATTGAGCCCATTTTTTTGAAAATTTTAGTATCAAGGAAACTCACTTCGGTGTCGCTGGATGTCATAGTGAAAGAGAGTTCCTGTCTTATTGTGTTAATTTCAGTAAAAAATGAGTCAAGTGAAGTTTGATTACCATGCCAGATACAAAATATATCATCGATATATCTTAGCCATATCAAGGCGTGGTTCTGGAAGAGAGAATTTGGGTATATGTACTGGGTTTCAAAATCATGCATATATAGATTTGCATACGCCGGTGCGACATTTGAGCCCATAGCGGTCCCCCGTTTCTGGACATAAGTCGTCACCATACAAGAAGTAGTTTTCCCTCAGGACCAGATTCAATAGGTCTAGGCAAAGTTCGATGGAATTTGGAGTAAGGGTACTTGTAGTTTCAAGGGCTCTCTGGGTGGCTTCCATACCCTTGTCATGATCGATCGAAGTATAGAGGCTGTTTACATCCATGGTAGCCAAAAGGCTACCAGGAGGGATTGAGTTTAGTTGGCGAATTTTTGATAGAAAGTCATTCGTGTCTAGTACAAAGGAATCCATTTTTCTCGCTAATGGTGTAAGGATTTTCTCTAAATACACAGATAGTGGAGCTAGTATGGAATCAGTTGAGGCTACAATTGGTCGCCCGGTGGATTGGTGAAATTTTTATGAATTTTTGGCAGGATATATATGACTGGAGTGATGGGGTTGGAATTAGTTAGAAAAGTCTTTGTTTTGGTATCTATGGTACCTATATGGAGATGCTTGGTCAGTGTGGAATCTATTTTCCTCTGAATTGAGTATAGTGGGTCTGCGTTAATTCTATTGTAAGTGGTGGTGTCGCTCAACTGTCTCTCAATCTCCATTTTGTAGTCTCTTTTGTTCATGATTACTATAGAATTACCCTTGTCAGCTGGTTTTATAGTAATTGCTTTATTGTGTTGTAGGGCAGTAAGGGCTTGGGTTTCCTCAGATGTTATATTATTTTTGGTTTTGAATAATCCTAGTTGATGGTCGTGAATATGGGAATCAACATCTCTCTGTATTAGGGAGATTAGTGTCTCAGTTGCATGGTTGGTCTTGGGCGGCATGAATGAACTCTTATTTCTCAGACCCAAGGATGTTATGTTCATTGGGTCGTTGGTGGCTCTTTGTGTGTTCAGGATTGGTCTGTTTTCTAATAACCCGAAATGAGTTTTTAGTCTAATCGTTCTGTAAAAATTCTGTATATCTTTCTCTAGGGTGAATGAGTCCTATCTAGGTGTTGGACAAAAAGATAGGCCCTTATTAAGTACCCTGTACTCGGTGGGGGAGAGGGTATTGTCTGATATGTTAACTATAAGGTTGGGACCCTTACCTGTGCTCGCGATATCGTGTGTGGCCGTCCTCCTCCTCCTTGACCTCCGCGTGGGTTTACTCTTTTTGGGCGTGCGGGTAAAAAAGGGGCACCCCCTCTGTTGCCTGTACTGGAGTCGCTTCCGGATCCTGAGGAAGGTGGCTGGCCTGGATAGGGTTGCCATGGTCTTGGGGCGTAGGTGATGGGTTCATTCCATAGATATACACGATTTTGTTCGTAATCCTCGACGTCCCTCTGGAATTTTTGTCGTTTTCTATCTTGAAGAATTTTCTTGAAGTTATTGATAGTATCGTTAACCCTGTTCTTCAGGTCAGCTAGGTCATTCGATGTGAAAGATCCTACTAGTTGGGCTTCAATTACAGCCACCTTCTCCTTAGATTCGGTAATAGCAACCTGTAGATGTTCAATGGTTAGAGCAATCAAGTCAAAGGAGCATTTATTTAGGATCTGTTGGAACTTTTTGCAGTAGTCCTCTTTGTCGGAGAAGATCGTGGGTCTGATATTACTCCTCAATCCCCTTGGAATCTTTTTCTGGCGGTAGTATTCCTACTAGAATTCCTACTACAGCCCCGATGGAATTGACAGTCAGGGGAGATAAAGGTTTTGGGTCCTCCAATATCACTAATGTGGGGGCCAAAATATGGGTACAGAATACCCAAGGACCGCCATCTGAGGCTGAGGTCATTGCAGTGGGAAAAGATAGAACACTCTTGATACTGAGACCAAGAGTAGAGAAGTGGGAATATGTCCCACAGGAGAAATGTTATGTACAGGAATGATGCCATCTTTTATTGTACCCTAGGTATGACTGTTAAGTGGAATCCTTGGAAGCGTATTTCTAGGCGTAGCTGATGGATGGAGCAACCTACACTGAGAGGGGCCGATAGCCAACAAGTTCCTGGTGCACCATCAAGTGACGGAAGCGTTGAATAACACTCAACCCACAGATAGTTGGATTTGTACTCATTCTCCTGTGACAGCGACCAGTATTCCTTTCCTGGCTATACTGGTAACAATGGAAGAAATCCTGATGTGGGACAGTTGCTCTGACAGTTTGAAATCTGAGCGGGACAATTAAGAATTTGCAGTATATGACCTCTAAGGGAGGAGTTTGGAGGCCGAGAAATAAAACTGAGTTGACTGATTTGGGACTGCACCCTATGAACAATATATGTATAAGTTTTGGGACAATTACAAATACAGCAGATGCTTTCAAACCTAGTTTGCTGGAAAGGACAATTCATGATGTATTCTGGCCTTATGCCACTATGTTTATTAATGGAACTAGTGATACCTGTAGTAATATACCAGGTGATTTAATGTGTAATGAATCAGCTGAATATTAAGCTAATGAACCAAGGTGTAGTAACCCTGATGCAGGATATTATAGTCCTATTGGGCAAAAAAACGGGGTGGTGTACATTCAGCTATATGAAGATCTCTCCAGAGGGATGTAGTGGATATGTGGGCAAAATGCTTATAAATATCAGAAAGATAATAATGACCACAAAGATAGCTGGTGGGCCAATACGTTCTCTTTCCTGAATACGGCAAATTGGTTTAAAGGAAGTGGAGGATGGTTAATGGGGCTTCTGCAAGGGGCCTTCCAGGTCATATTGTTTTTAGTTTTAATATATGTATCGGTTAAAGTGATAGTATTTTTATTTCAATGTTGTTTGAAAAAAAAAATCAAGGAAGTTGAAATCAGATGTAAAAGTGATTTCTTATTGATGTATTGATCACATATAGTTGCAGATGCAATTTCTCATCATTGGCATAATGTTCTCATGGAATTTTCAACCTCTGCTGGAAGAATTTTGAATTTCTTGATTCACCTTATCTTGGTGATTGCTATTGTGGTAATTCCACTTTTAAACTGGAATTGTTATATAGCATACAAAATGTTCTGTAGAAGGCCAAAACTACTGATGTTTTTTTTATGGAAAATGAAGATAATTCCTGTGGTCAAGGACTGATTGTGATACCAATGTGATAAGAATGGTGTGTGGATGTGGATAGAATAGGTAATCATAATTAGAATATAGTGACCACAGGTCTTGTCATTCATTATTCCATATAAATGCATCAGTTTTTGGTTGAAATACAAACAGGGTCTTTTCTTCTCATTATGCCGTTATGTTGAAACCATGAGCTGAGCTGAACTTCTCAGACAGGAAACCACTTCCTCGGACAGGAAACCACTTCCTCGGCCAGGGAAACAGATGGGGGTATTGCACAGCCGATAACAGGGAAAATAGTGAATAACATGTCGTTGGTGGTCACGTCCTAAAAAACGCTGGATCATGCCATCAGCACGTGATCAGATATTCAAAGTATAAATTGAAGGAAGTCACAGTCAGAAGGGGAGGAAAAACCTTTCCAGAGTACAACATGAATGGATGTCTCTGTGAAGCAAGCCGTGGTCCCTTCTCGCTGATCGTGACTTTCCCGATGAAGAAGGTGACGCAGCTACAATACACGGTAAACGTATTGATGCTTATTCGCTATAATTAAGTCTAGGTATAATTGGTATACTTTGTGTTAAGCCTGTATTCAATTGATGATAATTCATGTGCTACTTTGTTAACAAATAAATTTAATCTTGCTATAAAGAATATTATTATTCATGTCTGATTTGTAAGTCAGTGAGCGCTACATAAGTACGGGCTCTGCCGCGATCCAGGTGAATTTAGCAAGACATTCAGGTGAAGAATACATGACATTAATAGCCAACAAGTGTTCCTTTACTGAAGGGGTTAACTTAGCGGGAGATTTCCCATTGAATTAGTTTCCATACCCTGTGATTATTTGCCCAGGTAGTGACAATTGGCTAGAAAATGGGATGGATGCAGAGTATTACATGGGAGAAGTATTCTTCTTCTTCAGCGATGATCTGTGATTGGCATAGTTTATTTGTAAATATTGAGTGACGTAGTTTTAATTGGTGGCAACGCTGATGGTTTGTGTCACACCGTTGGTGTTTTCCTACCGGATGTTGCCCTGCCCTCTCGCTCTTAGAATATAGCTTGTTATGGCCTTTGGGGTTGGTCCTTAAGGGACATAGTTGATAGTCAAAGGACTTGAGCATACTTCGCTAAGCTGCATTTAATGAGCTTGTATGCTTATAACCTAAAGATGGTTATTGATTATGATTAGGGGTGGGGTGAGCATAGACAGATATACAGTACATACAATCAGACCAATAGCACAGTCAAAACTAACCAAACAAAGGATCCAACAAGAAGACCAACCGTCAAACAGGATAGGGTTATAAGAGCGGAACAGCAAGAGGATAAGCTGCCTACATCGCCCAAGAGTTTAAAACTCGGTTCCTAGCAGGATTGTCTAACGCTAAGTAAAACTCATGATGAAAGATAACATTTAAACGGTCCATAACATCTCCAATTGTTGGAAGATTCAGAGCTTTCCATTACGTGGCAATACTAAGCCTCGAGGCCGTCAAGATATTGGACACCAGACTAATACTGTCACGAGGAAGAAGATGGATCCCAATGTGTAAGACCTCCAATTGGGGTGTTAATTGGAAGCCAATCCCAGTCACAGTCTGCAGGAGACCAGAAACCACTGCCCAATAAGAGGCAAGCCTAGGGTAGGACCACCACATGTGACATAAAGAGCCACGTTCCCCACATTGGCGCCAGCACAGGGAAAACTGGTCCTGGGAAAAGCGAGCCAACCTCACCGGCGGATAGTACCATCTCAGATGGATCTTCTTCAACACCTCTAGGTGGTTGACACATCTGGAGGCCGCCTGGATTGCCCTCAGGCCCTCATACCATTCCTCCTCCAAGGCTATAAAGTTGAGATCTTCCTCCCACCGTCTCATGTAACTAGGTTTACATGAGGCCTTTATGACTGGTCTGTGATAGCACATACTTTTGGTAAAAGGAGACATCAGGGGAAGGTCGAGATTCCTGGCGTCCCCTCAGGGTGCTTAGAAAATGAGAGACGTCAGGGAATAGCGCACATAAATCAGGGAAAGGAAGCAGAATGCCCTCTCTTAAAATATCCGCACAGGTCAAAATCCCTGCCTGTTCCCATGAAATGAGGTTCAGATAGGGAATATGAAAGCTCAGGGCTAAGGTAAATGGTATTGTGTTATGTAATGCCATGCAGAAAACATCATTGGATCGCTTTTTGGTTTTCTGTATCTTTATAAGGCCATGGTCTTACAGGTTGCAGTTTCTGGATTGTGGTCTTCAATATCCTCTGTAATTGTAGTACACACATATTGCCTAATACTTTCCGTATTCTGGGGTTTTCAAACTGTCACACATAATAATATTAGCAGATCTGTCAATGGAAAATTTTTCTGGATGGCAATTACAAAATTATAGAAATGGACAGAAAACCTTATTTGCAATTTACACATTTACATGATATACCATATGTAATCCTTAAGCACAGATGGCATGTGGAAAGATAATATATGTGCACACCAATGTTCTTAACTACCAAATTCTAGATTAGATTTAAATACAGTAAGGCTATGTTCGCACGTTCAGTTTTTGGTAAGTTTATAGACATAACCATGAGTGGGTGATAAATACAGAAGTGGTGATGTCTTTCTATTACCGTATATACTCGTGTATAAGCCGACCCGTGTATAAGCCGACCCCCCTACTTTTGCCCCAAAAATCTGGAAAAACCTATTGACTCGTGTATAAGCCGAAGGTGGACCCCAGCACAGGTATACAGCCCCCAGCAGTGTGGTATACAGGCCCCCAGTGGTAGTATACAGCAGCCCCAGTGGTAGTATACAGATTCCCCAGCAGCCCCAGTGGTAGTATACAGATTCCCCAGCAGCCCCAGTGGTAGTATACAGGAGCCCCAGCAGCCCCAGTGGTAGTATACAGATTCCCCAGCAGCCCCAGTGGTAGTATACAGGAGCCCCAGCAGCCCCAGTGGTAGTATACAGCAGCCCCAGTGGTAGTATACAGGAGCCCCAGCAGCCCCAGTGGTAGTATACAGGAGCCCCAGCAGCCCCAGTGGTAGTATACAGGAGCCCCAGCAGCCCCAGTGGTAGTATACAGGAGCCCCAGCAGCCCCAGTGGTAGTATACAGCAGCCCCAGTGGTAGTATACAGGAGCCCCAGCAGCCCCAGTGGTAGTATACAGCAGCCCCAGTGGTATACAGCAGGCCCCCAGGGGTACATATAGCAGCCCCCTGGGGGTACCCAGCAGCCCCCTGGGGGTACCAACAGCCCCCTGGGGGTACCAACAGCCCCCTGGGGGTACCAACAGCCCCCAGGGGGTACCAATAGCCTCCAGGGGGTACCCAGCAGCCCCCTGGGGGTACCAACAGCCCCCTGGGGGTACCAACAGCCCCCAAGGGGTACCAACAGCCCCCAGGGGGTACCAACAGCCCCCTGGGGGTACCAACAGCCCCCAGGGGGTACCCAGCAGCCCCCAGGGGGTACCCAGCAGCCCCCTGGGGGTACCAACAGCCCCCAAAAGCTGGCACTGTCCCCCCTTGTAAGGCCTTCCCCCCGCTGCTTATACATTACCATCCCGGTGTTCTGATCGGCGCCGCTCCTCGGTGCTTCTTCTTCATCCTCCCGTCCGCGCTCGCTGCATCCAGGATCTCCGGCGGTCGCGCGATGACGTCATATCGCTGCGACAGCCGGAGAACCCGGATGGATGCAGCGAGCGCGGACGGGAGGATGAAGACGCAGCACCGAAGAGCGCCGCCGATCAGAACACCGGGATGGTAATGTATAAGCAGCGGGGGGGGCCCTTACAAGGGGGGACAGGGCCAGCTTTTGGGGGGGCCATATGCACTGCTTCCCCCTGCCGCTGATTGACAGGGGTAAGCAGTGCATATATAATGAGCGGCCCCACGTGACGGGGCCGCTCATACAGCAGCCCCCCCCCACCTCCTCCAGCCTCCACAGCCCCCGGGACACAGCCCCCCCGTGTATGACTCGTGTATAAGCCGAGGGGGGGACTTTTCAGCCCAAATTTTGGGCTGAAAAACTCGGCTTATACACGAGTATATACGGTATATTGTTTCTCTGATTTGCTGGACAGCTGGGTTTGGCTTCTAAATACTGATGTAAAATACTGATCAAATACTCATCGTGTGAACATGACCTAATAGAAACACATCACCACTTCTGCATTTTTTCATCCACTCCTGGTTTTGGTTTACAAAAACGGATGTGAAAAACTGACCAAAGACTGAACATGTGAACGTGACCTTAATGTGTATTAGAAAGAAAAACTCACACGACCAACCATGTACACCAATATTATAGATGTATTGTGATAGTGCAAAAAACAATAACTTACCGTACCTTTTCTAATGGTTTTTAACAATGCCATTGAGTTCATGTCTTGTGTAATTGGGTTTGAAAAGAAGTTTATACAAATTATACTCACCTTTCTGATAGAATACAATATGTACCCATAGCTAAACGCCATAATGCTTACTGGGGCTACTAAAAAAGCAAAGAACAAGAGTAAGCCATAAAACACCCGACGGGAATCTTCTGATGTTTGATCTAAAGAGCAATCTAGGCCATGGAGTTCCAGAGTATATCTGTTCCAACCAAGGAGTGGTGCTGAACTCCAGGCTAGGGAATAGATCCAGATGTAAGATATTGCTTTCCATGACCATGGGAAGTCAATGACTTTGTTACATGCCACTTGAATATACCGCCCATAGGCAATCACAGTAACAGTACCAATTGACACATTACCTGTAAAGCAAATAACATATGATAAGTGATATTATTTATTCACCACCCAAGCTTTTTTTTTTATTTTACTGCTAAGGTCTCTGTCTTATACTTACCATCATCCAAATCTTCTATTACCACCACTTTTGTCATTCTCTGGCATTTTGTGACCTGCCGGTTTGCTCGTGTTTCATGGAACTGCCCTTCAATGCAAGTCTGTGAGAGCATGGTTTTGGCCCTCATAGAATTGCATTGAGCATTTGTGATATAACTTCTGACTTCTGGCCAGTTAGAAGTTGTCGTCAAAACATAGTGCGCAGGACTGACAATGGGTGAAAACACCAGAAATGGAGTATAAGTCTAGCGGCAAGAATTTTAGATTAGAAGCACTACGCCAGTAGTAAAAAAAAAAAGCATTGGCATGGTGCTCTAATGATGTGCATATACAACTGTTAGGTCAGAGATCGCATAACAGCAGATCATAATCTATCACTAGCTCACAGTGCAAGAACCAGGTCTTCTACACAGAAATAGGAAACTGCATGCCTTGTTTCCAGATATGTTCATTGGCGGACCATACTGCTCTCCTGTTAGTTAATGTGCACTGTTGCAGTGGGAAGTCTCAACATAGACATGAAGAATGCATTGAGAAAGAAAAAATAACTAACCGTGAATGATATCACTATTGTGCCATTATAGGATTTATTTTATTTGGAGCCGAATATAATCTAACATTAAAAGGCCTGGTTTTAATAATAATGACACATAATTCATTTAAATATATTTCTATAACCTATGAAACAATGCAGTCATTGAGTGAAGACCTCAAATATTGGGAATGATAGTTATCAGTAGTGCTATATGATGCATGAATAACATTGAGCTAATAGCAAATGCGAAATGTGAAATATTTGTTAAAAACTAATAGGTATTTTAGTTTTGCTATTCATTCATTGGAGACTTTATTGATGGTCTACACTATATGTACCTTAATACAGGGCACACATCTTTAATATGTTTTGTTTCACTATTGGGTCACATGTACACATTCAGTACCATATGTTTCACTTTATAAGATGCACCGGATTATAAAACACACCACAAATTTAGAGAATGAAAAGATAAAAAAAAAATGGCAAATGAGGTCTCTCTTATGCCAGTGTCTGTCATACAATCAGTATATATGATCCCCCATCCTGGTACATAGCCCCCATCCTGGTGTGTATGTCTCCCACCCTGACCAAAGTCACCAACGACCTACTGACAGCCAGGAACAAACACCACTACTCCATCCTCCTCCTCCTTGACCTGTCTGTCGCCTTCGACACGGTTGACCACTCCCTTCTTCTCCGGATCGTGGAAACCCTCGGCATCACCCACCTTGCCCTCTCTTGAATCTCCTCATACCTAGCAGACCGAACCTTCAGCGTCTCCCACTCCCACACCTCCTCCTCACCCTACCCCCTTTCTGTCAGAGCCCCCCAAGGTTCGGCCCTGGGACCCCTACTTTTCTCCATATACACTCTCGGCCTAGGGCAACTCATTGAGTCCCACGGCCTCCAGTACCACCTTTACGCCGACGACACCCAAATCGACCTGTCCGGCCCTGACATCACCTCCCTACTCTCCAAAATCCCACAATGCCTTTCCGCCATCTCATCCTTCTCTCTGCTCGCTTCCTTAAAGGGAACCAACCACCGCAAATGACCCCCCTGGACTGTTAATATGTGTCCCTACACCCAGCACACACATTTGGGGCAATCGTTTTTGCTAAAAAAAACTGTTTAGTAGAAGCTAAGATACAGCTTTATAAAGTTTAAAAAATGTTGCCGACTGGTGTTACCTAGCTTGTCCTCCTGCAGTGTTCATGTGCCTGTCAGCCTCCTCTCCCCCCCCCCCCCTTCAGTAAAGCCCTGCCCTTTCAGCTTCTCAGGTTTCAGCCTTTCAGGTTTGCCTTCTGTTATCATAAACAATGAGACTCCGTGCAGCAGCCTGTGACGAGGCTGAAAGGGCAGGGCTTTACTGAAGGGAGGGGGGAGAGGAGGCTGACAGGCACATGAACACTGCAGGAGGACAAGCTAGGTAACACCCAGTCGGCAACATTTTTTAAACTTCATAAACCTATATCTTAGCTTCTACTAAACAGTTATTTTAGCAAAAACGATTGCCCCAAATGTGTGTGCTGGGTGTAGGGACACATATTAACAGTCCGGGGGGGTCATTTGGGGTGGTTGGTTCCCTTTAAGCTCAACATGGACAAAATTGAATTCATAGTCTTCCCCTCAAGAAATTCCCCCCCACTTCCCAACCTATCCATCTGCGTCAACGACTGCGCCCTCTCCCCAGTCCCCCAAGCTAAGTGCCTCGGGGTTATCCTTGATTTCCACTGAAGAAAAAGCTGGGCTTTGTAGTCCGCGCTGACCTCAAGGAACTTCCAGTCCAGTAAAGGGTTAATCAGGTTCTGGTTTATTTGCCTACACGTTTCGTGGCTTTAAATCTGCCACTTCATCAGGGCTATTGGCTATAGCCCTGATGAAGTGGCAGATTTAAAGCCACGAAACGTGTAGGCAAATAAACCAGAACCTGATTAACCCTTTACTGGACTGGAGGTTTCTTGAGGTCAGCGCGGACTACATAGCCCTGCTTTTTCTTTGGTGGAAATCATTTATCTTCAGTGGGCTCCTGCACCGACCATTACCAGGCTCTCTCAGTTTGTTGTGGCTCTCACAACCACCGCAGGTGAGTCACACCGATTGGGGGGACTGGACTATTTATTAAGACGATAAAGCCCTATGTGCGCTCCCTATTTATCCTTTTTTATCGGGGTTATCCTTGACTCCTCCCTATCCTTCAAGCCCCACATCGAGGCCCTCACCACATCCCTCCGGCTCCAGCTCAAGAACATCTCACGGATCCGCACCTTCCTCACCCACGACACCGCTAAAACACTCATTCATGCTCTTATCATCTCCCGCCTTGACTACTGCAACCTCCTTCTCAATAGCCTCACGGCTAACTCCCTCACACCTCTCCAATCTATCTTCAATTCCGCTGCCTGACTAATCTACCTGTCCTCTCGCTACTCCCCTGTCTCCCCCCTCTGCCAAGCCCTTCAATGGCTCCCCGCCTCCAAGAGATTTCAATTCAAAACACTAACCATGGCGTACAAAGCCATACACAACCTGGCCCCACCATACATCTCCGACCTGATCTCACGATACCTACCCCCACGCAACCTCCGCTCCTCCCAAGAACGCCTCCTCTGCTCCCCCCTCATCACCTCTTTGCACAACCACGTCCAGGACTTCTCCCGGGCATCTGCCAGACTCTGGAACTCCCTGCCCGAACACATCAGACACTCTCCTACCCTGAGTAGCTTCAAGTGTCACCTGAAGACTCACCTATTCCGTCAAGCCTACAACCTGCCATGAGACCCAGGCGACCGCCCAATACCTGACATTCCCCCATCCTACTGTATCCCCACCCGCCCCTCGTAGACTGTGAGCCCTTGTGGACAGGGTCCCTGCCCCTCCTGTACCTGTACGTCCCGATCACCTAGATTTAGTGCACTTGTTCTTGTCTCCCTTATCCTCATATAAAGCACCATGGAACCTAATGGCACTATATATAAATAAATAAAAATACATAACAAATAAATAATAATAATATGTATGTCCCCCATCCTGATACATGACCCAAACCTGCTTCATGACCCCATCCTGATACATGACCCAAACCTAGTACATAGCCCCCACTCTGGCATGTATGGCACCAATCCTAGTACATAGCCCCCACCCTGCTACATGGCCCCATCCTGGTACATAGCCCCTTTTATTGGTTACTGAGGGGGTTGCAGCAGCGGTGTAGTGGAGTTACAGGTGACGGTTGCCAGTGGATGACGGCAGTGGGCAATGCTGCTTGCCCGGAGCTGTTGCAGTGATGTACAGTGGTATATGGTGGCCGCCATTGCTTTTTTGGTTTCTGGCAGGCATTCTGCGACTCCCCTATCCATGATGGACTTCAAGAAAATGGTCATGGAGGTGGTGTGGCGCCCCTGTGGTCCAGTCGCCTCCTTAACAGGTGGTGGTATCATGTCCAAAGGTAACTGGAGCTCTATACACTAGGTAAACCATGCATTCACATACAGCCTAATCCCTGACCAGAAGGGGGAGCACAAACAGTTTTTGAGGTTGTCTCAATCTTCTTGCTGGGGAGAAGAGTTAATGCCACGTCACACGCTTCAATTTAATGAACGATGTTGTTAGCGATCACATGCACGCGTGATCGCTAACAACATCGTTCAGATCGCTGGTGAGATGTCACACAGGCAGACTTACCAGAGATCTGGACCAGCGAGCAAGCTGGTATCCAAGGTAAACAGCAGGTAACTAAGCGCCGCATGGCGCTTAGTTACCCGCAGTTTGCCTTGGATACCAGCTCTCAGCGCTTGCTGTGAGGCGCTGGGAGCTCGCTGATCGCTGGTCTCCCGCTGTCACACCGCAGCGATGCTGCGTGTCCAGCGGGCGACCATCGATAGATTTGTGAACATGTTCACATATCTGCAATCAACTACCAACGACTGATCGTTGATTGTTGACAGGTGTCACACGCAACGATGTCATTCACGACATCACTGCAGCGTCACGAAAATAGTTAAGCTGCAACAATATCGTGAATGATATTGAAGCGTATGACGGGACCTTTAGAGTAGTGAGGGAGGGAGAAGAAAGAAAAGCACGAGGAGAAGGAGAGTGAACATGTCTGGAACTGTGTAAACTTGCATCAGAATTACATCGAGAGCTAGACACCAGAGTCCTGGGCTACCTAGGGATTTGCAAACCCTGGAAGTAGAATCTGGAGACCGAGGGACAGCAAGTCCTCTGGTCCCCCTTGCAGCAAAGCCGCAATACATTACAGAGAGGTCAGAGCTGGGACTTAGAGAACAGCTTACAAAGGGCTCGCAATGCATGCTGGCTGGAGCAGCTGCAGAAGAAGAGAAACAGGGAGACAGATCAGCTCATAAGCTGTTGAATTCCCAAACAGGCGAACATTGAAGGAAGGCTCCTGGACAGACTGGACCCTGGACCTGGTGGCAGTACCCTGGAGTCAACTTGTACCATGTTTCAGTAAAGGTAAAGATTGCATTCATCCGCCCCCTTGTCTCTGTCTGCTGTGCCTCTCACTACAACCCCCATCATCACCCCAGGACTTGTTCTTGCTAAGGGGCGTAATCCACCTTGCTGCCTCACCATCTATCCCCTGGTTTAACTACCCACAGCACTGGCTATCCCTGGCCAGATACCTCAGCTGACATCACAGATCACCCATAACCTTCTATCCCCCTGTAAACACTCCCCTTTTACTTGTCTGCTCAGGGCCACGCTGCTGGGCAATTGCCTCTGTGATATTCCTGATAGACTGCCTGGCTACCAAGTACACTGGCCCACACGACAGCGGCACAAGTGCAGATGGAGATCTCGGAGAGATCTTTGCACCCCGCCGCGACACCCCCATCACGAAGACTGCAGCATTGCCCTAATGCCGACAGCCATTGGCGACCCTGCCTCTTCTAACTCCGCCACACCCCTGCCACAACCACCATCAGTAAGCAAAAAATCCAAGATTCGGGTTGTAAGACGCGCCACCATTTTCCCCACAATTTTTGGGGAAATAAAGTGCATTTTATAATCTGAAAAAATATGGTATTTGGTCAGTTATTTACCTCAGTATTTGTAAGTCAAACCAGAAGTGGGTAAAAAATACAGAAGTGGTGACGTGTGACTAATATTGGACCCGTTGAAGCACATTCACTGCGAAATGGAGTGCCGTCGTCCACCTCCGCACCCCTCTCCCTCCACCATTGCCTGTAACCTGCACAGATGAAATAAAGAAGCCGAAATTTTAACACCACAAGCGGTGAGTGCCGTCTCATACTTTCTTATGAGTGCTTTGGAATTCTGTTTTGTGGAGCAATAAAGCAAAACTAGAATATTTTTGGGTCCATGGATTTGTGGTATGTTTAGAGGAGGAAGCATGAAGCATGCTCTCAAAAGAACATCCTATAGTGAATCATGGTGGTGACTCAGGGCTGCTTTGCTTCCTCTGGCACTAAAATTCTTGTGTAGTGTGTTGAGGGCAAAATGGATTCAAGTATTAGGAAATCCTAGTCAAAAACTGTCTTATAGGAAGCTGAAGTTTGTATGTCATCTGACTTTATAAAAAGACAATAATCCCAAGAATAAATCAAAGTCCACCAAGGCTGACAAAACCCTGGAAGTTTCCTGAGAGGTAGTCCCAGTCGCCTGACCTGAAGACCTTAGGAAATCTTTGGTGGCATTTGCTGCATGAAAACTCAAGTATAATAGTGAACTGGAAGCCATTGCCCATGAGGAATGGGCTAAACTTCCCCATAAAAGCTGTCAGAAGCCAGTGTCTGATGAATAATGTTTGCAGCAGGTTATAACAGCCAAAGGTGCTCTATCAATTACACTTGCCATGACTGAGTTACTAATTATCAATTTGAAGTACGGTAGTTATTTGTTATGTTAATTGTGTTACGTCATTGACATTGACATTATTCTTGTGTGATTGGTTTGTTGAAAATAGCAAAAGGTTTGGGAATTTTGATAATAAACCTAATTTACATTGGTGGTAGAATAATTTTGATTGCAACTGTAACTACACATTTGTTACACAACACATATATTGTTTTTTGCCTGCAACTTGTATTGGAATTTGTTCAAATCTTAAGATTTATTTTGCCAAGTAGTGCTAGCAGATAGCAGCTCTGTTGAATTAAAGGGAATCTCTGACCAGGTTTTTGCTAAGCATCTAAGAGCAGCATAATATTGAGATAGAAACCCTGATCCCAGTGATGTATCACTTACTGAGCTGCTTGCTGTCATTTTGAAAAAAATGCTGGTTTCTCTGCTGCAGGTTTAGGAGTTATTTGAATGTGAAGCTGTATAACCCCACCCAAATCACTGCTTGGCAGCTTTCTGTGTACACTGTAATCAGTGGTGGAGGCAGGGTCATACAATGCTCATGAATATGCTTGACTACCTGGCAGCAGACAAGGATTCCAGTAATGATAATGTCCTGCTGGTAAAACAGTGATTTTTATCAAAATTACACTGAGTAGCCCAGTAAGTGAATCAGAGTCTTTTTCTCTACATTATCCTGCTCAGAGATTAGATGTCAAAAACTTGGTGACAGATTCTCTTTAAGTAACAAGCACTAGATACTGGATGGTTTCAGCACATAAGCCTTCAGAATTGTGAAAGCAGCTATTATTTCTGAGGGTGCAAACAAAGTCTAGACCAGATCAAGTTTAGTAATACGATGTATGTACAAACATAATAAGTATAATGTATATCTTTATCTAAACCATTGTTTAGTAATGCTTTATTAGTAATGCTTTAGTAAGGTGGACGGCATGGTAGTTCAGGGGTTAACCCTGCAGCTCTGGGGTCCTGAGTTCAAATCCCACCAAGGAGAATATCTGCAAGGAGTTTACATGTCCCGTGTCTGTGTGGGTTTCCTCTGTGCACTCCAGTTTTCTCCCACACTCCAATGACATACTGATAAGATGTTTAGATTGTGAGCCCCAATGGGGACAGTGTTGTAAATGTATGTAAAGTGACTAGCCCAGGGTATGGGGATTTGGGTATCTGGACCCTCTGCTGCGGTTAAGGATGTCACTGGTGGCCGGCCCAGACCCATGGCCCTGGTGGTCAACTGAAAAGGGGTAGTTGAAATGGGAATAAAAGTTTATAAAAGTTTATTGTGACGCCACACACAGATTCTGGTGAAGTAGCACCAGCGCTGCTTCAGACCTCCGGAGGGTGGTGGTATATTGGCAGAGATGGTACAGCTCCCTGCAGGTAGTGCTGTCCCTCCGAGGCAGGGATGCACCTGTAGCGATGGAGGTGCTGATGATGAGATAAGCAGAACACGGTATCGTACAGAAACAGATACACGGAGACTCAGTCACTCTACCCAGGTACTTTACTGGAACAAGGCAGATGTCGATACAGTTTACAGTGGCAAAATAGTCTTTATCTGGCCGGGTAGTCACAGTGGGCTGCAGAGTCTCTGGAAGTCTCCCGTGGTATGCCTACTTGGATCTAACCCGTATCCTACTGCTAGTGCCTGTCCTGGGGTAGCCCGCTTAATACCAGTCCCGTTGAGGTGCTCTGACGATCCCAGATATCACTCTCTCTTCGCCTGCTCTGGGATTCGACCCCGGTAGATTAACCTGGTGTGACTGATCCCACCGGACAGGGTGTCGGGGCTGGTAGACAGACCCACGACCTCCGGTGTTCTCGGCTCAGGGGCTGCACTCCCTGACCGTCTTCGGAACCGGCACTCCGGTAAAGTGGACCAGGGTTCCCACCCAGAGTATGGGCACTCGGGGGGGGGTCCCCTCTTTCAGTATTGGCTGCCCGTTCTCTCTCTCCAGAGCCCCTCCCTGGAAGTCTCCTTTTCTCACTCAAGGCTCCCCGTTCTCTGTCTTCCCTCAGTGCCGTCTAGAACACACTGTGTGTCCTCCCGTCTCCCCTAATCCTCCCCCTAGGGTATGGGCCCTTATCATTTGCCTAAGCTCAGTTGTGGGAGTGCTGGGATGGGATACTCCCACAGACTTCTGCCTTCCCACTGTGACAGTGGTTACCGCACACTCATTTATGGGTGCAGTACCCCATTTGTGACGCCTGAACAGGTGGGGCGCCACAAAAGCACTATGGAATTAATAGTAAATATGAATAATTATGAATATTATTATAAGGTCTCTATTATTATAAGATCTAATTATGAATATTTTTATAAGGTCTTTTAAATGGGAGATGTAACATATTTTGGCATTTTGACTCTGCTAACTTTCCATAATTGCAGATAAACAAGATGCATTGATATCATAGAAGACTGTACATATATTTTCTGACACACTGCCTTTTTCTATGATCCAGAAAGTTAGTAGTAAAGAAGTTTCATTTCACTTACCAAAGACGTTTTTGCAGAATCCAACAAAAACACACCCTTCCTCATTCCAAATCCACTGTCTGCTTAAACAGGAGGCAAAATGAAAGCTACACGCAAAAATCGATAACAATAGGTCGCTGAAATTGATATGAACCAGAAGAAGATTTGTAGGCGTTCTTAAAGGCCTCAACTTAAAGTAAAGAAGTAATATCAGCAGGTTACTACTCAGTCCCAAGACACCAAGAATAGCTAGAATCAGAGCCAGGAAGTCATAAGTATCTCCGGTAAAGCCCTGCTTACTGTGCACCGTGATGCCATCTCTAGGCATGCTATAGTTGGCCATACAGCAGATCTTACACCTTTAATGAATATTTCCTTTGTCAAAGGAACACACGTTACTTTCCAAGTAATCCAGTTTTAAGCCTTGATCAGAGCCGGATTATTTAATAAGATTAGAGCACAAGATTAATTACAAAAATTAGGATTAGAACCGGATAAGTAATTACCACCAAAGTATAGATGCTTCCTGTTTAGAAATACATTGATATATGCACTAATAAGAGAAAAAATGCATTGAGTTTTTTTCTTTCTTTTTTTTATAATGCAAGATTTTAGTTAAAATCAATAAATGGCAGGTGCATAACCGTAGAGAATGCAGAGGTAGGGGTTACACTTAGGTCCTTGTGACAGAAGGTCCCAAAAGGAGAGGGGTTCTACCCCCAAAGCAGGTGGAATTGTGCATCATGATGAGCTATTGCATTATATATGAGCTATATTGGGAAAGGGCCCATATATTGTTCTCGCACAGGGGTCCTGTTCTGTCTGTGGTCTGCCATAATTTCGACACTCATCAGTGTGAAACAGCTGTCTGTGGATAGATATCTGGCTTTGGTAATTCCCTTGTCATATCCTTAAGCTCGTAACTGAGCAGGATAGTGACTGAAAGGGTCACTTAGTATGGTGGTTATGGTGGTGTAATGAGGTGTGCAATTCTGATTGTATCATAGAAATGGATATAGAAATGAGCTGTGCACAGTCCGCCACTGCCCCCTTGTGGACAATTGCTGAAATGACTGCAGAGAGGAAAAAAAAAAAAACAGCATTGATTGCTGCTCCCCTCCCCCAACAGCCATGTGCTGAGGAGGAGAGAGGGCGGGAGATTAGTACAGACACAGAGTTGAACAAGAGAACATCTGCCTGTGGATGTGTGTTGAAAGAGGGCTACTTTGCAACACCTTGCCGGAGAAATCACCCCGCAGAAGCCCCTGTGACTGATCCTGGGCCACTGGACTTTGGTGCTGTGACTCTGGCCGCTCTGCAAAACCTTGCCCGCCGAGCACCCGGAGTGCATGTGCAGGGGCCGTGACCGACATAAGGGAGCCATTTGTGCTGCTGTGATCTCCCTTCTGCTGTTGCTATGTGTGCCCTGAGACTGGGAGAGACAGACTGTTACCTGCAGAAGGAGACCAAAGAAGAAGAGTGAGAAGATCCCCAGGCCTGCTACGTGGGAGCGACATCTTCTTCTGTGATAGACTGGTACGTGATTTTAGGGAAAGTTAGGGAAAGATACCTTCATTGTTGTGTTTTTTTCTTGCTGCGTACCCGGAAGAAGTGAAGATCCAGAGACTCTAATATATACAAGTGCGCATATAGTTCGGTTGACTGTGAGATAAATATGTTTTACAGTAAAGAAATGTTATTATCGGTTAAACCTGAGTATGGAGATTCTGTTGAGAAAGATCATACACACACACCCGCGGCCTTACCACCGGTCGCTACATCTGGCGTAGTCGGCAGGATGTGTGATCAACAGAATCTCCTCCCGGTAGTACCTTATAACCAGACTTATACTACGGCCTGCAGGTCCATATCCGGTGCCAGCAGTCCGAACAGTGACACGGAGGAATTGAAGCAGATAGTAGCAGAGTTGCAGAAACAGATACTGCAGCTACAGCTCAGGCTAGACCAACAGGCGGACAGGCAAGCGAGACAGCAACCCAGTCGGCCTATGGGAAGGTGCTGGACATGCGGCGACCCCCGCCATAGGGCAAACCGTTGTCCGAATCCTCCCCCCGTGGTCCGATATACTAGAACCAGCAAGTCGTGCCCCACAACAGCCGCCACCTTTAAACTAGACGCCCCAGCCAAAGCGGCTCGCTCGGCAGGGGAGATCAGGGAAAAGGGTGTGAAGAGACAGAGCCAGACCGATAAGCAAGTGCTGGCCACTCGGGTCCAGGGGACGGTGAAGTGGTTTAATGTCCGCGATGGGTATGGCTTCATCAACAGGAATGACACAAAGGATGACGTGTTTGTACATCAGACTGCCATAAAGTGTAACAATCCTCGTAAGTGCCTCCGCAGCGTTGGTGATGGGGAGGTGGTACAGTTTGATGTTGTGAAGGGAGAGAAGGGTACAGAGGCCGCCGACGTCACCGGTCCCGGGGGTGTTCCCGTTAAAGGAAGCAGATTTGCCCCCAACCGGCGCCGCTACCGCCGGCGATCCTACTCTCCCAGGGTAGAAAATGTGACTGAGTTTATTGGAGATATTGTGAGCCCTGAACAAGGGAGCGAAGGTGAACGGGGGGATGACGGTTTCCCCCGACAGAGGTCCCTACTCCGCCGGAGAGCAATCCCTATGATATCAACGGCCATCACTGCCTTGGAGCCGATGGTTGTTGACAGGGACTGTCAACCTTTAAGTGGGGGGGTATGTAATGAGGTGTGCAATTCTGATTGTATCATAGAAATGGATATAGAAATGAGCTGTGCACAGTCCGCCACTGCCCCCTTGTGGACAATTGCTGAAATGACTGCAGAGAGGAAAAAAAAAAAAACAGCATTGATTGCTGCTCCCCTCCCCCAACAGCCATGTGCTGAGGAGGAGAGAGGGCGGGAGATTAGTACAGACACAGAGTTGAACAAGAGAACATCTGCCTGTGGATGTGTGTTGAAAGAGGGCTACTTTGCAACACCTTGCCGGAGAAATCACCCCGCAGAAGCCCCTGTGACTGATCCTGGGCCACTGGACTTTGGTGCTGTGACTCTGGCCGCTCTGCAAAACCTTGCCCGCCGAGCACCCGGAGTGCATGTGCAGGGGCCGTGACCGACATAAGGGAGCCATTTGTGCTGCTGTGATCTCCCTTCTGCTGTTGCTATGTGTGCCCTGAGACTGGGAGAGACAGACTGTTACCTGCAGAAGGAGACCAAAGAAGAAGAGTGAGAAGATCCCCAGGCCTGCTACGTGGGAGCGACATCTTCTTCTGTGATAGACTGGTACGTGATTTTAGGGAAAGTTAGGGAAAGATACCTTCATTGTTGTGTTTTTTTCTTGCTGCGTACCCGGAAGAAGTGAAGATCCAGAGACTCTAATATATACAAGTGCGCATATAGTTCGGTTGACTGTGAGATAAATATGTTTTACAGTAAAGAAATGTTATTATCGGTTAAACCTGAGTATGGAGATTCTGTTGAGAAAGATCATACACACACACCGCGGCCTTACCACCGGTCGCTTCAGTGGTCTCTGCAAGAAGTCTACCCGAGCACTAGGTCCTTCCCTGGAGGGATATCTGGCTAGTCCTGTGTTTAAGACTCTTAAACAAGGCTCCACAGACTCCATTTGCATAATTTCAACACCTTCATTACAAATGGTAGATGGTGTTGATTTAAGGCACATGAGCTTCATAACTGAAGGCTGAAAACTCGCAGACTTAAATGATATATGTATTAGTGGAAAAAAAACTTAAAGGGAACCTGCCAACAAAAACTTTCCAGCTATTCGTGGCAGATATAGCAGTAAGACTGTTTTAAAAATGAACGTCTGTCTAAGGTCAGTTTCGCACATTCATTTCCCCATTGCAAAATCTGGACAGACACAATGTCTCTCAATCTGAGCTAACTGCTACCACTCTGTGGGTTCCACCCTCTTTAGTCTAATGTGACTGGGGAGTATTGTAAAACACATTTACCATGCTTGACTTGCAAAAAAGGATGAATAATAGTGCAATAAAGCAGGTTTTATCTATAAAGGAAGAACCAAGTAAATGTTATTTACAGGTACACACTGTATTTCTCCTTTAAAAGGAAAATTCTTTAATTTCATAGGCACCCTCGGCCTCTGACAGCTGTGGCTTTACTTTCACTGGTGTGTGAGAGGTATTAGGTTTGTATAGGGCTTTGGTCTATGAAATTCACATAATATCTATCTATCTATCTATCTATCTATCTATCTATCTATCTATCTATCTATCTATCTACAAAACAGAAAAAACTGCACAGCACTCACAGACACAATGTGAACTGGTGCCAGCAGGGACACTGGGTCAAACAACTAGAAAAAAGTTCTCTGCAGCACTCAGCTACTACCAATGATGCACACATGCTAACAAGCTGTATATATTTGAGGAAAAAATTTAAAAACTTACAAAAAAACATTTTTTCAAAAAACTCAAAATTCTTATTTTTTTATTTTTTGGGGGTTTTTGGTACATGCATTGGCCAATGTCTGTTTGCTCATCAACCGCGACAAGGTGACCCCAGGTCTGATGAGTCCTAACGTTGACATCCCCCTGTCCTCCTTTTCCTCCCTGTCCCACTCTCAAGTGGGTGGACACTATCTCAACCTCAGACCACCTGAGAGAGATAATTGATAAGTGATGAGGGTGCAAGTTGCAGACATGGAGCCTGTGTCTGTGAGTGCAGTGCAGTTTTTTCTGTTTTGTGTATAACGTATGGGGTTTCTGGCTCCATGACTGCAGTTTGCACCCTCATCACCCACAGGTGGTCTGAGGTTGAGGTAGTGTCCACCCACTTGAGAGTGGGCCAGGGAGGAAAAGGAGGACAGGGATGTCAACATCAGGACTCATCAGACCTGGGGTCACCTTGTCGCGGTTGATGAGCAAACAGACATTGGCCAATGTATGTACCAAGAACCCCCCCCCCCCCAAAAAAATAAGAAGAATTTTGAGTTTTTTGAAAAAAACATAAGTTTTAAAATTTTTTCCTCAAATATATACAGCTTGTTAGCATGTGTGCATCATTGGTAGTAGCTGAGTGCTGCAGAGAATTTTTTTCTAGTTATCTATCTAGCTATCTCAAACTTCTTATGCTGTGTATACAGACCGAAAAATTAGGATAGCAGTGTGACAAAATGGACCCCTTTAATATATAATGTAAGAAAATGTCTTATTTATCCTGACAATATTGTATTTTGGTTTGCAAACTTGTAATAGCCACTCATGGGTTACACAAGATTTCTAGGAGCCTGCTAGTATTTAAAGTGGATAATGTAATTATCTACCTTGTGATAAGCAACTTATTGTAAATACAAGTCTTGTAGATGTTTGGTGATGTGGACTTATGTAATGCAATTATCTCTCTTCTGTAAGGTCAGAGGAACTTAATCCTGTTAGAATGCCGCCATTGTATTCCATGTGGATTGTTGACTCTATGTAAATGGCCTCAGCCACCATTGTTTAATGTCATGGATTGCAGACTAAATGTATCCTGCTAGGTGCTATGTCAATCAGTATGTGGCTCTCCTTTGACAGGACTGCAATACTACTAGAAATGTTTTAGGCTTGAGATCCAGCGAATGAGAAGACAGTTTTATTCCACCACTCATGAAGTCCCCAATATCCTGCAATGAAGGCTGAGGGCATATAAGGAGACCTGTTGATTAACCAGGGTGATATTGAGATTCTTTCTAGTGACCTCAGTCTAGGAATTTCGGTCCCGGCTTGAGGTGCACTGGACTTGATACAGGCAGCTAATCTAGGATCTACTGACCCAATTAGCCGGCCATAACCCCAGGCCTAGGAATTACGGTGCTGACCAAGGGGATCAGAACCTGGTTATAATTCTACAAGGACTTCAGCATCGAATGATCGGATTCGGCTAGGGATAACAAAGACTGCATAAGGACGCAACCCAGGTTATGTGTTATATGCTGCTAACTGTTTGGGGATCCAATAAAGCCTTAATATTGTGATTCCCTCACCCTGTGTTGTCTGAGTAGTGTTTTGCCCATGATTAAGGAGCTCGGTGTTCTGTTTGGGGATGAGCCCTGGTCCAGGCTGTCTTTCTAAAGGCGGATGGGCCAACGGACGAGAGCACCCATTGACCCTCGTGTCTCCACAAGCAGCACTCCTTATTCAGATGTAATATAATGCCTTTATTGGGCCTTCAGATATATGTTTCGGTCCCAGATGACCTTCCTCTAGCCCTGGAGGAAGGTTGTCTGGGACCTAAACATATATCTGAAGGCCCAATAAAGGCATTATATTACATCTGAATAAGGAGTGCTGCTATCTAGTGAAGAGCGAGCAGTAAAATGCTCAGGTGCTTGATGTTTGGGTCGAGCATCTCGAGATGCTCTGTACTCGACCCGAGCACTGAGCCCAATGTTAACCTAGGGGAAACCCCAGCATTTTTCCTGTGGCACCCCTGGCAGCCTGGATAAACCCTAAAAATGTCACAAATGCATAAGTACAGTGCTCAAATGACATGGGAACAGCATGGGGAAGATCCCTGTAAGCATTTCTGACTCCCAGGTCACTGATGTGATCAATGCTGTCTGAGTATTAGGAGCTGGAATACGCATTGTCATTCAGACAATAAGTATTCCAGTGCCTGTAATGCGAGCGCAGGGGGAAGTGATATCACACGGGGGAAGGAAGAATCCTTGTTCCTATTCCCCGTGTCAAATGTGTGACATGGAGTTTCACTTTCAAAGTTCATGTTTTGGGGGATTCATATTGATCTGGGACAATCTCCGCGCATGGTTCTGCAAACCTATGCACAGGCACTTTATTATCATATTGTAGATTGTATACCCATGTATGTATAAATTGTACCCAGATGCTTGTACAGCCGACCATTGTGATCTCAACTTTGAATTAATTTCGCTGTGTCTGGCTATTTGAGCTCTATTGTGACTTTTACCTTTGTTGGTTGACTGTGCATGTCCTTGCATTGCCTGTTCCATTTGTAGCGACCAGTGGTAAGGCTGCGGGTGTGTGTGTATGATCTTTCTCAACAGAATCCCCATACTCAGGTTTAACCGATAATAACGTTTCTTTACTGGCAAACATGTTTATATCACAGTCAACCGAACTATATGCGCACTTGTATATATTAGAGTCTCTGGATCTTCACTTCTTCCGGGTACGCAGCAAGAGAAGAAAAAAACACAACAATGAAGGTATCTTTCCCTAACTTTCCCTAAAATCACGTACCAGTTTATCACAGAAGAAGATGTCGCTCCCACGTCGCAGGCCTGGGGATCTCACGAGGACGGGTCCCGGTGCAGCGCTGAAGGGGGAAACTTCTCAGTCTTCTTCTTTGGTCTCCTTCCGCAGGTAACGGAATTTTTCTTTTAATGTTTCTCTCAGTCTCAGGGCACACCGAGCAGCAGCAGGAGGGAGATCACGGCAGTACAACTGGCTCCCTTATGTCGGTCACGGCCCCTGCACATGCACTCTGGGTGCTCGGCGGGCAAGGTTTTGCAGAGCTGCCAGATACACAGCACCAAAGTCCAGTGGCCCAGGATCAGTCACAGGGGCTTCTGCGGGGTGATTTTTCCAGCAAGGTGTAGCAAAGTAGCCCTCTTTCAACAGACATCCACAGGCAGATCTTCCCTGGCTCAGCTCTGGATCTATACTGACTTCCTGCTCTCCCTCTTCCTGAGTAAACACATTTGCTTCAGCACTTGTCCACAAGGGGGCAGTAGCGGACTGTGCACAGTTCATTTCCATATCCATTTCTATGATACAAGCTGAATTGTTCACCTCATTACATACCCCCCCACTTAAAGGTTGACAGTCCCTGTCAACAACCATCGGCTCCAAGGCAGTGATGGCCGTTGATATCACAGGGATTGATCCCGGCGGAGTAGGGACCTCTGTTGGGGGAAACCGTCATCCCCCCGTTCACCTTCGCTCCCTTGCTCAGGGCTCACAATATCTCCAATAAACTCAGTCACGTTTTCTACCCGGGGAGAGCAGGATCGCCGGCGGTAGCGGCGCCGGTTGGGGGCAAATCTGCTTCCTTTAACGGGAACACCCCCAGGACCGGTGACGTCGGCGGCCTCTGTACCCCTCTCTCCCTTCACAACATCAAACTGTACCACCTCCCCATCACCAAAGCTGCGGAGGCACTTACGAGGATTGTTACGCTTTATGGCAGTCTGATGTACAAACACGTCATCCTTTGTGTCATTCCTGTTGATGAAGCCATACCCATCGCGGACATTAAACCACTTCACCGTCCCCTGGACCTGAGTGGTCAGCACTTGCTTATCGGTCTGGCTCTGTCTCTTCACACCCTTTTCCCTGATCTCCCCTGCCGAGCGAGCCGCTTTGGCGGGGGCGTCTAGTTTAAAGGTGGCTGCTGTTGTGGGGCATGACTTGCTGGTTCTGGTATATCGGACCACGGGTGGAGGATGCGGACAACGGTTTGCCCTATGGCGGGGGTCGCCGCATGTCCAGCACCTTCCCATAGGCCGGCTGGGTTGCTGTCTCGCTTGCCTGTCCGCCTGTTGGTCTAGCATGAGCTGTAGCTGTAGTATCTGTTTCTGCAACTCTGCTACTATCTGCTTCAATTTTTCTGTGTCACTGTTCGGAGTGCTGGCACCGGATATGGACCTGCAGGCCGTAGTATAAGTCTGGTTATAAGTTACTACCGGGAGGAGATTCTGTTGATCACACATCCTGCCGACTACACCAGATGTAGCGACCGGTGGTAAGGCCGCGGGTGTGTGTGTATGATCTTTCTCAACAGAATCCTCATACTCAGGTTTAACCGATAATAACGTTTCTTTACTGGCAAACATGTTTATATCACAGTCAACCGAACTATATGCGCACTTGTATATATTAGAGTCTCTGGATCTTCACTTCTTCCGGGTATGCAGCAAGAGAAGAAAAAAACACAACAATGAAGGTATCTTTCCCTAACTTTCCCTAAAATCACGTACCAGTTTATCACAGAAGAAGATGTCGCTCCCACGTCGCAGGCCTGGGGATCTCACGAGGACGGGTCCCGGTGCAGCGCTGAAGGGGAAAACTCCTCAGTCTTCTTCTTTGGTCTCCTTCCGCAGGTAACGGAATTTTTCTTTTAATGTTTCTCTCAGTCTCAGGGCACACCGAGCAGCAGCAGGAGGGAGATCACGGCAGTACAACTGGCTCCCTTATGTCGGTCACGGCCCCTGCACATGCACTCTGGGTGCTCGGCGGGCAAGGTTTTGCAGAGCGGCCAGATACACAGCACCAAAGTCCAGTGGCCCAGGATCAGTCACAGGGGCTTCTGCGGGGTGATTTTTCCGGCAAGGTGTAGCAAAGTAGCCCTCTTTCAACAGACATCCACAGGCAGATCTTCCCTGGCTCAGCTCTGGATCGATACTGACTTCCTGCTCTCCCTCTTCCTGAGTAAACACATTTGCTTCAGCACTTGTCCACAAGGGGGCAGTAGCGGAATGTGCACAGTTCATTTCCATATCCATTTCTATGATACAGGCTGAATTGTTCACCTCATTACACATTTACATGAATGTATACTAGCCTGAGAGCATTCATCAATTAAAAAGACATATGCATGATATCTTCTCCTGTCCTCCTGTTTAATATATGTGTGACATGGAGTTTCACTTTTGAAGTGTATGTACATACACTCTGATAGTGAAATAAAAGTTAACAAAAGGTGTTAAAAATAAAAAAAGAGAATACTCATCTGCTCCACTGGCTGTCCCAAGGACCCAAAGGGAAGACATCCGATCGGCTGCCAGGACCTTAAGATCTGATTGACTGGTAGCGATCAGCTGATGTGTCATGTGACAGCATCAGCTGATTAACATTAAGAGAATGACGAGCACACCTATAAGTGTAGGTGCTAGCAAGAGAAAAATCATTACTATATACATATAATCCGCTGCACACTGCACACTACAAGATAAAAGTATAAGATATAGCATTATGGCTAATGTATAAAGCTAGTGTAAATTTGGATGAGGAAAATTGCAAAACTGCTAGCTTTATACATTAGCCATTATGCTATATCTTATACTTGTATCTTGTAGTGTGTAGTGTGCAGCGGATTATATGTATATAGCATCAGCTGATTGTGACGTGACACATCAGCTGATCGCCCGCCCACCGCCATTTTCCCCGTGCCAAGCCCGGTGAGGGAAGCCAGCCCGCATTCTCCACCATATGTGAGGTAGCGCCCTAGGGGAACCCGCTTGGCACGGGGAAAATGACAGCAGAGACTACATTTCAACGTAACATAACCAGCGGATTTATTAATTTCTGTCATAAACCACTTTCAACACATAAACCATAACACTGTATTTCCATTTTCACATATAAAAGGCATATCCTTACATTGCATTATATGACATACCCATATGACATTACATTACAGGACATTCACATACGTTTTCCCCAGAACTTCAAGGCGTCACCCACCGACTCTTGCAGACCTCAGTCTGGTTCTAAAGACGGCTATCACCGTCTATCACCCTGACAGGGATCATTCCCCATCCTATTGCACACGAGTCATCTCACGTGGCACTTTTTCATAAACCATTATGACTCATGCATGACACAGCATTCATTGCATTTTTACATACACCAATATGCTACATACTCAGGGCCCACAATAGTAACAGGAACCCTGTCACTCAGTACACACAAGACCACCACGGATCCACCGGGATCCGGGCCACTAACATCTGGATCAACGGGACCATATCATGACTCACTCAGTCAGTCCCAAAGTCGGCTGTGACCGCCTGGCCCTTGAGCCGTCCTCGGTCCTGGACACTTGCTGGCATGCACGCATCTTTGTGCCACCAGCATGGAGCTGGCAGGCTCCCATCACTTCCCCCACCGGGGACGGATCACTTCCAGCACCTCCTCACATGGCAGTGGTCTGGACTTCTGACTCCCATCGTCCTCCCCTCACTCAGACACCTGGCAGGTTCCCATCCAGGCTGCCCACCCACAGCTGCAACACAGTGAGTCAACCAGCACATCTTCACCCACACACAGACCCGAGATGTGACCAACCCCCTGTGCACCACTCAGGCTCAGTCCAGCAAAGCACCCATCCCCACAGGTTCAGCCGCTCATTAGGCTCATGAATGTATCGGATCCTCAGCACTCACACTCAGCTGCCCCTCTCAGCTCATGAAAACCCTTCAGCTGTTAACCCCCTGTACATCGGACAGGTCTCACACAGCACACACAATCAGGAAAACCGGCCCACGTGAACAGAGACCCGCACTGACAACCCGTGTGACGCACCCGGCCAGGGGCCACATCACCACAGTTGTTATTATTTTATCTGATTACTAGAAATTCATGGAGGCCGTGTCTAATATTGGCATGACACCATGTATTTCGGGTTTACTCTAACCCCATTATTACCCAGTGAGCCACCCGGCACCAGGGCCACTGGAAGAGACGGATACAGTGCCAGAAGATGGCGCGTCTGTGAACGCACCATTTTCTGGGGTGGCTGCGGACTGCAATTCGCAATGGGGAGGGGGGCAGAAAGTTTGGGCCACCCTGCGCTGCGGATTCTAGCCCCCAGCTGCCTAGTTGTACCTGGCTGGACAAAAAATAGGGCGAAGCCCCAAGTAGTTTTTTCTCTAATCATTTCATGACATTCATGGAATAATTAAAAAAAGGGCTTTACTATATTTTTGGTTCCCAGCTGGGTACAACTAGGCAGCTGGGGGTTGGGGCAGCCCGTACCTGCCTCCTGTACCTGGCTGGAATACAAAAATATGACTGCATCAGCTGATCGTCTAACTCCCAATAAAAAGCCGGCTTTTTACAGCTCAGCCGGTTTAAATGATCACCTGACACATCAACTGATCATTTAAACCGGCCGGGCAGAAAAAAGCCAGCTTCCAACTGGGGGACTTCCCGATCAGCTGATGCTGTCAGGTGCTAAAGTGAAAGTAACATGTTACATGGAGGCAGGAACGAGCACAGCGCCATCAGGTCTAATATAGACCTGATGATGCTGTGTGGCCAGCCAATCACTATAATGCCACAACCAACATGGCTGTGGCATTACAGTGTGTGGCAGCCAATCCCTGCATGTGAGCTGGCTCTGTAAAGAGCGCCAACATGCAGGGAGGGGGAGCCGAGTTTGTGCCCGAGCATCTCGCCCATCCCTACTGCTATCCTAATTTTTGGTCGGTCTATCTATCTATCTATCTATCTATCTATCTATCTATCTATCTGTCTGTCTGTCTGTCTGTCTGTCTATCTATCTATCTAAATACATTATATATATTTATATATACATCTAGACTAAAACTAGTGATTAGGATATGTAGGAAATGCTACAAATGTTGGCTGTATGTAAAAAGGCATTTTTAAAACTATAACTGACTGTTGGAGAAAGACCATGGTCCAATAATGATCTACTGTGCAAAGTACACCCAAGGCTGCCAACCATCCAGCCATCCATCACATATATTGAGCATCATCTTTTTTACTTATAGTCATGCATTTTTACATATTCATTATTGTTCCCTTATCATCACGTTTTTTAATGTCTCTTGTCCTTAATATATCATTCATGTATTGTTTAACCTTGTTTTTCCAATATATATATATTTTGTAGGTATAACATATCTATCGTTATTGCAGTCATTCATGTAGATCAGGGGTCTCAAACTCGGCTGGGTTGGTGGGCCGCATGTAGAAAAAAATTGATACCGGGGGGCCGCATTGCTTGTAGGACTAAGGGTACCGTTACACATCGCAACATTGCATGCAATTTCACAACCAATTTGCTGGTTGCAGTGAATAATGGACACATTGTTACATTTGTACACATATATATATTCAAACCACCCAAAGGGTTAAAGGCCCTCCAAAAATAATTTATACTTCATAAACAAACTCCAAGGAGTCAGGCCCAATCAATTGCAATTAATATTTATTAAAATTCCAACACTGTGTTAAAAAATGACAATGTAAAACAAGGTACACAGAAGGAAAAACCACATGACAGAATAGAGACCACAATGGTATTAAATCCTCAAGCACAGGAACCAACAAACACCATCCAAAGGATATAATCAGTGCCCCAAATACTGGGTACACTCCATGTGCCAAGAGAGGGTAATACATATAAAATCATCAAGTCATGGGTCTTATTTACCTTACTGCGACCGCCCCCTGACGCGTTTCGCACCAGCTTCTTCTGAGGAGGGTGGTCGTGTTAAGGGAAAGCCAGCTATTTATATTGTGTTCAATTAACCCAGCGTACCGCATGACGTCCGGTCCGAAAACCGGAAGTCGCAGATATCAGTGTGTCAAATCCGGCGTCTGTTGTTGCCTCAGTAACTGGCGGCGTCATATCATGGCGCCCCAGCCAATAGTAACACACGCCGGTTCAAGTATCCGGCGCCGCGTCATACCTCACATCAGCGGAGATGTCCGCCCCCTTATGACGCTGAATCGGATGCACCAATGGGTACGAACCACACACGCCCCCAGCGTCACGCCTACCGCATCTGTAAACAGAGCGGCAGGCGGTCACGAGGGCGAGCGCAGGACACGCCCACAGGCATCCGGGAATGCAGCAGACGTCATAGGGAAAAAAGACGCTGTTTTATGGCAACAAGGACACGGGCTGCTGGGAAAGTATCTATAAACAAAACGACCTTTATATTACATAAATATACTATGGACAATACAGATTATAGATAATGTATACAACAATGTGGTTTTGATCACAGTGTAATGATGACACTGTAATCCATTAGAAATATAAAAAGATGACAATAACATACTATCAGCTTATAATAGAGCAGCAATTCATCCGAAAGTGTTTAAAGTGCATAAAGATATTAATATATACAAAGTGTTATAAAGGAAAAAAACCTACATATTAAGAGATCAAAAACTAAGATTTGATCAATAAGGTGCATATATTGTGCAAAATAACAATATGATTAAATATTACTTTCATTCAATAAATATCCAGTCACTCACATACATAATCACACACCGGCCGGTGCCATACATTACCCATACTCACTCACAGAATGATAAACATCATATACAAAGTAATATGAGCTACTGCATAATTTCTATATAAACTGCTGCATAATTTCTGTAATGTCTTCCTTTTCTTTTTTTCTTTTTTTCTTTTTTTCTTCTTTTTTAAGTATATTCACACCATTGCTGTATATCTTCTTATCCTAAGGCAGGCCTAAAAAAAATTTAAAATAATACACAAAAACAAAAATTAATAATAAAAATTATTTTTATTAAAAAGCAAATTCCCTTTGTTAAAAGATATATTTCTTCAACAATCTACAAACAAATTGAAGGCCTTTGGCATCGATAAAATCCACCAGAATATACGAGGCGGAGATTGGAAAAAAAGTCTCGCTCAATTGGAGGCCAGATGGATAATGAAGGTGGGGTGTGTTCGCCCCCATGGCCTCAATGATGTCCTTAGCTTTGCGCCTTTTTTGTAGATTGTTGAAGAAATATATCTTTTAACAAAGGGAATTTGCTTTTTAATAAAAATAATTTTTATTATTAATTTTTGTTTTTGTGTATTATTTTAAATTTTTTTTAGGCCTGCCTTAGGATAAGAAGATATACAGCAATGGTGTGAATATACTTAAAAAAGAAGAAAAAAAGAAAAAAAGAAAAAAAGAAAAGGAAGACATTACAGAAATTATGCAGCAGTTTATATAGAAATTATGCAGTAGCTCATATTACTTTGTATATGATGTTTATCATTCTGTGAGTGAGTATGGGTAATGTATGGCACCGGCCGGTGTGATTATGTATGTGAGTGACTGGATATTTATTGAATGAAAGTAATATTTAATCATATTGTTATTTTGCACAATATATGCACCTTATTGATCAAATCTTAGTTTTTGATCTCTTAATATGTAGGTTTTTTCCTTTATAACACTTTGTATATATTAATATCTTTATGCACTTTAAACACTTTCGGATGAATTGCTGCTCTATTATAAGCTGATAGTATGTTATTGTCATCTTTTTATATTTCTAATGGATTACAGTGTCATCATTACACTGTGATCAAAACCACATTGTTGTATACATTATCTATAATCTGTATTGTCCATAGTATATTTATGTAATATAAAGGTCGTTTTGTTTATAGATACTTTCCCAGCAGCCCGTGTCCTTGTTGCCATAAAACAGCGTCTTTTTTCCCTATGACGTCTGCTGCATTCCCGGATGCCTGTGGGCGTGTCCTGCGCTCGCCCTCGTGACCGCCTGCCGCTCTGTTTACAGATGCGGTAGGCGTGACGCTGGGGGCGTGTGTGGTTCGTACCCATTGGTGCATCCGATTCAGCGTCATAAGGGGGGGACATCTCCGCTGATGTGAGGTATGACGCGGCGCCGGATACTTGAACCGGCGTGTGTTACTATTGGCTGGGGCGCCATGATATGACGCCGCCAGTTACTGAGGCAACAACAGACGCCGGATTTGACACACTGATATCTGCGACTTCCGGTTTTCGGACCGGACGTCATGCGGTACACTGGGTTAATTGAACACAATATAAATAGCTGGCTTTCCCTTAACACGACCACCCTCCTCAGAAGAAGCTGGTGCGAAACGCGTCAGGGGGCGGTCGCAGTAAGGTAAATAAGACCCATGACTTGATGATTTTATATGTATTACCCTCTCTTGGCACATGGAGTGTACCCAGTATTTGGGGCACTGATTATATCCTTTGGATGGTGTTTGTTGGTTCCTGTGCTTGAGGATTTAATACCATTGTGGTCTCTATTCTGTCATGTGGTTTTTCCTTCTGTGTACCTTGTTTTACATTGTCATTTTTTAACACAGTGTTGGAATTTTAATAAATATTAATTGCAATTGATTGGGCCTGACTCCTTGGAGTTTGTTTATGAAGTATACATTTGTACACAGCAAGAAAATGGAACAATGTGTCCATGATTTCACTGCAACCAGCAAATTGCAAGTGAAATTGCATGCAATGTTGTGACGTGTAATGGTACCCTAAGTGACATTTTAGCAATACCAGAATTTTTTGCTCAATCTAGTAAAGTACAAATTATGATCTTCTTGTAGTAATGTCCCCACCCTAATCCCCTTTATCACAATACAAAGTCCCTTTTAAAAAATTGCTTTCCTCAGCAAATTCTTCAAACACAAAAATTGGGAAGTTGCCTCCCAACTTTTTAGGAAAGATTACTCAATAAAAATGTAATTCATTAATCTTTATTATATATTTTCAGTATAACAATTAAAAAATCAGAGCATTCCCTCCGGGGGGACACACAAGAATCATCACCATAAGACTGTTCAGTTAATTAGAAAAATATTAGTATATACAGCAACAACCACATAAAACTTGTTCCTCTATATCAACATTACTGGGACATGGATTTTTTTATATATATTATCTTCCACCCCCTAATATTGTATATCTCCCATAACCATTATTATCTGATAGGTACAAATCAATATGTTTCACCAGGGTCTCAGTTGTATATTATCTTATTTCACTGAAAAGACCTAAATACACAGAGATCAGACCTATACCTTCACTAGGTTCCATCAGGTTTCATCAGTTCCAAACTCTCCTTAGGCATCAACCTAGACAATAAGTTCTGGGATTACAAAGTGCAGTCGTGCTTCATACCTGTATACACTGAAGTGTCAATGCGTGCCTGTGCTCCCTCCTCCCCTACGGCCGTTTCGCTTCCCTGCTTCTTCCGGGGGGGTGTAATGTCCCCACCCTAATCCCCTTTATGTAGTAATGTCCCCACACTGGTCCCCATTGTATATTAATGTCCCCCAAACTGGTCCCCGTCTTGTAGTAATGTCCCAATCTTGGTCCCCTTCTTGAAGTAATGTTCCCTCCCTTGTCATCTTGTAGTAATGTCCTGGTCTCTGTTCTTTTTGTTCTCTCGCTCACACACACACTCACATAGGGCTTGTCCATACACCTGCGCTCTCAGTATTTAGCGCTTCTGCGCTAAATACTTAGATTTTGACAGAGAAGCGCAGGTGCGTGTATGCGGCCGCTTTCAGCAGACGCTGTCCCTGGTTACCCGATGTGTATCGTGGTGACCACTTCATACAGCAGCCTGCATAGTGTGCGCTTATCCAGAGTGCACAGGGAAACGCTGCTTGCATACACACACCTGCGCTTCTCTGTCAAAGCCTAAGTATTTAGCGCAGAAGCGCTAAATACTGAGAGCGCAGGTGTGTGGACAAGCCCATATATACTCACCCGCACATTCACACACACACACACACACACACATACATCCTCAGATATATTCACACAAACACATACACACTCACACATTGACACACTTACATAGGGCCATATTTGGAGTTCCCGCCGCCCTAGGCACTTTCAGCGGTCACGTTCCTTCCCCCCAGGCTGCTATCTTCGGCTGTAACAGCGCCTTACCTGACTCCACTCTTTTCATCCCGGCAGCTTCTTCCTCTGTGGCTCCCAGTCTTCCACTTGCCGGCAGCAGCCGGCACCAGCTAGCACCCGGCGGCCGGCACCAGCCTGCACCCAGCACCAGCCGCCAGCGATGTGCCGCTCAGGCGGCGCGGGAATACACTCACACATATACATACACTCACATACAAATATACACGCACACACACATATACACATACACACTCACTCACAAATATACACAAATACTCACACATATACACTCACTCATATATACACACAAACACACACACACTCACTCACATATACACACACAAATACACACACACTCACTCACATATACACACACAAATACACTCACACATATACACACACACTCACTCACATATACACACACACTCACATATACACACACACTCACATATACACACACTCACTCACATACACACACAAATACACTCACACATATACACACACACTCACTCACATATACACACACACTCACTCACATATACACACACACTCACTCACATATACACACACAAATACACTCACACATATACACACACACAAATACACTCACACATATACACACACACTCACATATACACACACAAATACACTCACACATATACACACACAAATACACTCACACATATACACACACACTCACATATACACACACAAATACACTCACACATATACACACACTCACTCACATATACACAGACTCACTCACATATACACACAAATACTCACACACAATATATACACACTTACTCACATATACACACAAATACACACACACACTCACATATACACACAAATACACACACACTCACATATACACACAAATACTCACACACACAAATACTCACACATATACACACAAATACATTCACTCATACACACCTGGCTGGCTGAACTTAAACCTGGAGTAGCATGACCCTGGTGGCAGGGGAGTGGGTTTTTGGGGTGGGGGTCTTCTTGCTGGCTGGGAGAGGAGTCGGGGGGGTGAGGGGGGCCGCGATGTGCCGACAGCTCCGGCTGGGTCGGGAGCAGTGTTAAGGGGGCATTTGCAGTCAGCTCTGCTCTGGCCGGTGAGAAGCGGGAAGGGGGGGCGATGTTCTGTCAGAGCTCCAGCTGAGTGAGGAGCAGTGGGGGGGGGGGCGTTTGCGCTGTCAGGTCTGGCCCGGGTAAGCAGGGCAGCAGCTGCGGCCGCAAACTGAGAGCCCGGCCAGCCTATTTCATTAATGCCCCGGGCTCATTATAAATGGAGCCGCCGTGGTACTGCTTTATGACTGTGACTTCCGGGTACCGCCGGCTCAAAAAAGCGCCTTCGCGCCTGTACATTCATGAAAGCAGGTGGCCGGCGGACCAATCAGAAGCCTCCTGTGACGTCACAGGAGGCTTCTGATTGGTCCACCGGCCGCCTGCTTGGACCGGAAGTCACAGTAATAAAGCGGTACCGCGGTGGCTCAATGTATAATGGCCCGGGGCATGCTTTTTTCTTTCATGGTGCCCCGGGCCGCACTGGGGAGCGTGGCGGGCCGCATGCGGCCCGGGGGCCGCGAGTTTGAGACCCCTGATGTAGATATTTCCATTTATGTTCCACTTTTTTTGTGATTTTTATAAAGTGAGAGGAGCTTGTACATACGGTAATATAATAATAACCATTATCATTTTACAGTTTACTGCCAGTGTGTTCATATCAGAATTATTAGCTGTAGGCGTGTATCACTTAATATCCTATAAATTTTTTTTTAATGGTTTTCTAATGTGTCCATAAGAAATGTTAATTGTATGTGGATTTTTGAATAAATTGTCCAGTAAAAAATATAAATAAACCTGGGTAACACTGAGCGTCACTATGAGCATGCTGAGGTCACAATGTGTGTGAAGTCACTCTTTATTATAGGCTCACCGATGACATTCTAACTGCAAACTGATAGACAGTATGGCAGGGGAGGAAGACATTTCATCTCAGCTCCTCGACAGAAACAGCTTCAAGTCTTCTTTGGACGTGTTTCAAAGTTTAGTAAAATCAATCGTTGCCCAAAATAAACAGAATAACTCTGAAAATGACTGCACACAAGAAGGTATGTTCTTTAAGGGATTGTCTGTGGACTGTGTTAGTACTGCAAGTCATTCCTATTTAAAGGGGTTGCACGGTCTACAACGTTAGTTCTGCAGTCACTCTATATGACTGCAGACTTATCATTCTATCATTCTTCCGACTTGGCAAATGTGACATGGCATCCTCAATCTATTTTAACAAAATGCGCTCAAAAATTCAAATAGCGCTCCTTCCATTCTGAGCTCTCCCATATGCCCAAACAGTAGTTTTCCCCAACATATGGGGCATTTTCATACTCAGGAAAAATTGCAAAACAAATTGTATGATCCATTTTTCCTGTTACCCTTGTGAAAAAGGAAAATTTGCAGCTAAAGTAACATTTTTGTGGCAAATGACACAATTTTTATTTTGTGTTACATTGTTTTAATTCTTGCAAAGCGCCTGAAGGATTAACGAGCTTCCTAATATTGGTTTTAAATACCTTGATGGGTACATTTTTTAAAATGGGGTCTCTTATGGGCACTTATTGACATATTGGCCCCCAGAGGTCACATCAAATCTGAATTAGTCTCTAATAAAAAAGGTTTTGTAAATTTTGTTGCTAACAAACTTTTAGCCCTTCTTCATCTCTAACGAAAAAATATGTATAAATATTTGAGAAGTGTTATTTATTACTTTTAATTGCATGACTATCTGTTGTAAGAGCGTAAAAATGAAAAGTCTAAAAAGTGTACATTTTTCTAAATTTTCATAAAATTTCAAATTTTTTTCACAAATAAATGCACGTATATCGACGTGCGTTTGCCACTTATATAAAGTACAATGTGTCAAAAAAAGAAACAAACAATCTAAGTACCACTGGGATATTTTGAAGCGTTTTAGAGTTATTACCTCATATGTGGTTTCCTTCCTTCCTATTGCAAGTCCCACCAGGGCGTGAACTTGTGAAAGAAACAGTACAAAATTAATGCAGAAGTATAGTCAGTAGATTGAAAAATGTTTGCTAGTGTCAGATGAAATGCCAAAAATCATGAGGTAACGATAGGGTTCATATACATAGCACATATAAAAGGTGTCCCCAATAAAGTCCCTCCCTTGGCGTAGTTTACATCTGCCATGCACCAGAAACATTATATGTACTACTCCAGTTATCAACTGGAGTGCATTTCTTCTACAATAACCTCCACCTTCATTGTGTAAATTATAGTGAATCTCTGGGGCTGTGCTAGGCCAACCATCTCCTCCTATGCTTCGCCCACTATTAAAAAACTTTGCAGAGCTGGTGTAAAAGCAACACATATCACAATATTTTGGTGTGGCTAAATCGGATAACATTTGTGACTTTACTACACCAGTTTTGTTACAAAAACTGTTTACTGAATTTCAAACAAAGTTTACTCTAACCATTAGTTTGCTTATATTTTGTCAGAAATTGACACCAAAATTCGATGCATTTTTTATCGCATGTTGTAGCATGATAGGCCAAACCACTTTATAGCTGGTAAACCATGCCCTTTTCAGTGAGGCCACTCCCCCTTATTGCACAAGGTGCATAAAGTGTCCAAAAAGTAAAAAATGTGTTGCAATTGTTGAAAGACATATTATGGGTGCAAATAGAAATATGAAATGACATGGGGAAAAAGTATTAAAAATATGAAAAAAGAGAGGTGCAAAAAGCCATGTAAAATCATGATGCCTGATGAAATCTATAAATAATTAGTAAGCAATCTTGCTACTTAATGACAATAATATCAGCTATTTCACTTGATAGCCTATAAAGAGGTGTGTTATTACCAAGTTGCCACACAAGAAACATCTCATGATGGGTAAAACAAGTGCGCATCCCTTCACAACTTTATTGTTGCAAAATATACTGATGGCATTGGTTACACAAGAATTTCTATACTACTGAATGTTCCAGTGCAGTGAGCATAATCAGTAAGTGGAAAGAACATAATATCACAACAAACCGGCCACGACCAGGTGCTCCTCGCCAGATTTAAGATAGAGTAGGGAAATAATTATCAGAAGACTTGTCCAAGAGCCAATGACCACCTGTGGAGAGCTATAGAAAGACCTAGAATCAGTAGGTACATTTGTTTCAAAGAAAAAAAATAAGTAATGCATTTAGTCTCCATGGCCTGCATGCACACTCAACATGCAAGACTCCACTGCTGAACAAAAACCATGATCAAGCACATTTAAAGTTTGCTCAACAACATTTAGACAAGCCTGGAAAATTCTGGGAGAATATAGTCTGGGTCAGATGAGAGCAAAATTGAAATCTTTCATATGCCATATTGCACAAGACGTTTGGAGGCCAAAAAGCACTACATATCAACCCCAAAACACCATTCCAACAATGATGATTGGTGGTGTGAACATCATGGTGTGGGGGGGTATTTCAGCATAAGGCACTGGCAAATTTCATTTAATTGAAAGGTTAAATGGACAAATGTACCAAGATATTCTTGAACAATATGTGCTGACATTTACCAGGATAATGAAGATGTAACAAGGGTGGAGATTTCAGAAAAACAATGAACTTAAACACACAGCCAAGGAAATCTCAATTGCTTGAATAGCCCAGCCATTCATGTGAACTGAATCTAATAGAACACTTATGAAAGGAACTAAAGCTCAGAGTACAATGAAGGGGCCGACAGAATCTTCAAGATTTCAAAAGTGTTTATGTGAAAGAATGGTCCAAAATCACACTTGAGCAATGCATGTGATTAGTGTCTCGATACAGGAGGAGTCTTTAAACTGTTATCACCAACAAATACTTTTGTACAAAGTGTTAAATACATTTCAGTAAAGGGCCTGTCACACGCGTCAATATCGCCTGCACGATATCGGCTGCATGTGACGTTGCAGCGATATTGACGCGTGTGACATACTGAATCAACCAGCGATAAATCGCTGGTTGATGATCGCCAGGTTTTAGAACCTGCTCTAAAACCTGGCGATTGTCGCCCGGTGGACACGCAGCATCGCTGCGTGTGACACCGGGAGTAGCGATATTCCAGCTCCCAGCGCCTCTCACAAGCGCTGGGAGCTGGTAACTAAGGTAAACTGCGGGTATCTAGGCAGCGCGCGCTGCCTAGATACCCGACGTGTATCTTAGTTACCAGCCTCCTCCGCTCCGCTGTCCCTGTGCCAGTGTGGCAGAGGAGAGGGGGTTAACCAGGGAAGCTTCCTGCTTCCCCCGGCTGAGCCCGCCCGTCCTCTCACTGCTGCTGCTCCGGCTCACAGGTTGGATGCAGGTTAGCCCTGCAGGGGGGTCCCCAGCCGCCCCCCATGTCCCTGTGCCAGTGTGGCAGAGGAGAGGGGGTTAACCAGGGAAGCTTCCTGCTTCCCCCTGCTGAGCCCGCCCCTCCTCTCTCTGCCGCTGCTCCGGGGCCCCCGGGCAGCAAGGTCCGCCCCTGGCTCACCGGCTGGTATCTAAGGTACACAGCGGGTAACTAGGGTCCCTAGTTACCCGCTGTGTACCTTAGATACCAGCCGGTGAGCGGAGGAGGCTGGTAACTAAGGTACACGTCGGGTATCTAGGCAGCGCGCGCTGCCTAGATACCCGCAGTTTACCTTGGAGACCAGCCTGCTCCCGCTTCCAGCAGGCTGGCAGCGGGAGCAAGACATCGTGGAAACGATATTTAAATCGTTTCCACGATGTTTCTGGTCAATTGATCGCTGGTGAGTCTGTCTGTGTGACAGCTCACCAGCAATCAGCCGTCAATGTCGTCAGCGATCATCTCACTGACGACATTGACGCGTGTGACAGGCCCTTAAGTGTGTTCAATAATTTTTCTCTGTGTCATTTCTCATTACGCATCACTTAACTATGAATTTATTTCTTTGTGTGGATTGGATGAGCTGTTACCAAGATCTGTGAAAAATTCATGTAAAAAATGTCTAAAAATTTGTGACGTGTTCAATACTTATCTTCATGCTGTACATTAGCAAAATACGATGTATAACTTAACATTACAAAAATGATAGATGTTTCCTTTCCTGCATTCATGTTTGTGTTGTACATCACTATGTTCCTTGATTTTTATGTATTTTTCCTAGAAAAAACCAACTACAGTCAGTTTCATAATATTGTTACAAGACTTTTTGGAGAAAGCCTGAAAACTTCAGAGATCAAAGATTTTTACAGGAGGATTACTAATCATCCAGATTCTCCCATTGACTGGACTGAGGTAAGTAAATATATTTCTTTATTCTGAAATAATCTACTGTATATTAACATATGTGTTCAAGTAGGACAAGGTGTAGACAGTTACCTGGCATGCAATTGGGGTTGGGTGCAATTTATGTATTAAAAAAATATCCTAAATGAAGGAATCCCTAGAAATTTCCTCTATCTTTTTGATAGTCTAATGATGGTTTCTTCAAGTCTGGCACAATATGAAATACAATACTTAGGCAAGTTCATTTTAGCTCATCCCCTTGGTTTCCCTATGCAGGAACACTATCCTTTATCAGGTCAATTCTTTACATGGCATAGTGTCTTAAAAAATATGTCATCTCCTATCTCTCTTTAGGTTAAGACCATTTTCTTTATGTTAATGAAAAAAATATCATCTAACCTAGCCGACACCCAAGATATATTCCCTTTGAATTAGTCACCTTCTCAGTAAAGCCCCCGTCACACTAAGCGAGACCGCTAGTGAGATCGCTGCTGAGTCACAAGTTTTGTGACGCAACAACGACCTCAGCAGCGATCTCGCTATGTTTGACACGTATCAGCGAACAGGCCCCCGTTGTGAGATCGCTGGTCGTGTCAGAATGGCCTGGACCATTTTTTGATTGTCGTCTCCCCCGCTGGCCAGCATGCATCGGTGTGTTTGACAGGGACAACGAACAACAACCTCAATACTACAGGTCTGAGAGACAGGGTCCCAACGACCGCTGTATTGTTCTGTATCGTTGCCGCGTCACTGGTGAGATCTGACTGTTTGACATCTCACCAGCGACCACGTAGTGACGCTCCAACGATCCTTACCAGGTCGTACCGTTGTCAGGATCGCTGGAGCATTGCCAAGTGTGACGGTACCCTAAGCCTTGTGTGGTGGTATCTCATTGTTTGGGAGTCTACCCTCATCATAACCCTGCCTCTTCACACTTGTTTCCTGTTTCTTATTCTTTTCTTTCTCTCTTCATTTCTTTCTTCCTTTTTTACTCTTTACGGTATTCATGCAATAATACCACCTTGAACACACTTTTCACATAATAAATAATGTTAGTAGTTGTGCAGAAACTACTAGGCCTCAAAAGACCCTTATAGATCTGAAACTCCTCCCTTGGCTCCCCACTAATTGTTAATCCTTTTTTACTCAAACACCCTGCTGCCAGCAATAGTTTTCACAGCACACATAAAATCAATGCACCAACTTAGAAACGCATCAGCATAACACATTACATCTGCAAAATATGATCTTCAGGAGTGCTGATCATTCTTTCATGCTATAAAAATTAGGTTAACTTCACTTCCATGGACACAGAGCAATCGTCGTTAAATAATCTATCTATGTCCATAGAATCTCCTTGTTCTCGGCAGCACATATTCTGTTTACACAGCCAAGCTTAAAAATAATTTCATCAAATGAATGAAAGTTTTGCTCGTCCGTTAGGTGATTGGCAGTCTATTTAAACAGGTTTATTTTAAAGACACAAGAGCTATTAGCAACATTCATTACTACTAGCCAGTGTAAATACACCCTACATCCAAGGGCCAGACGACTGTACAACTCAAAAGATGATCGCATTGCAGTGTACGGACTGGCTGCAGCTCTCTTGACTGAGCGTGAAGGGTTCATGTAAGTCAATGCAGCTGTCACTGTATCGTTGCAAGGGCTGGGGTACTCAACAACTGGGCCGGTCAGTCTGGATCACGATAGCTGGCCCAGTGTTGTAGCCCTGACGATCATTGTAAAAAGGAAGACAAAAATGGAGAAAAATAAAGAAAAAGAGAATAATAAAAAGAGTTTGTGACGCCAGCTGAAGGTATCGAGCCACTAGGTGGCCGGCACTGCATGTAGAATTCCCAAGAGATAGTTCTTGTGGTAGTGAGATGGTAAACCCCCCCTTCAACATGGGGCTGGCCCTTGAGAGTAGAGGTGATGATGGTGGTTGTAGTAGTAAAGTCATGTAGGCATGGGTGCAGAAGGAAGAAAACACAGCCACAGTCTCCCTCGGTTCTTTACCTTTTACTGTTGGTTAGACAGCCAAGTCCAGGGTACTGGTTCACTGGGTCTCTGGGTCTGGTCAGTCTGAAAATAACTAGGAACCACTCTGCCATATGGGTATATGGCCAATCCGCTTACTTGTCTCTGGGGTGGGTGTCTAGGTGCTTGAAACTTTCCTATTTTCCCTGATGTTCCTGTCGATGACTTCCAGCCAGGCAGACAAGGCAAGCTCAGCAAGCAACCACACCCACCAACTTTCTAGCCCTCTTTATTGGTGTGCCTCAGATAGTACCACATAGTGTGACTACTGAGCATGAAACTCAGCAGCCTACAGTTTCTGTGGGCAGGTCTTGGAAACCTGACCACCTAAGATTTGGTGTCCTGTCAGTAGCTTGTCAACCTGTCGGCCTCCTGGCCCAACACACCGACTCTCCTTGTGCCTAGCCCTCCTTACTACCTACTACAACTAACGCCTCCCTCCAACCAGTCTGTGACAGCCCAAAACAGGCGTCCTGTGCCCAGCCCTCTGGTTAGAGTTCAGGCAGTGTGTGAATGCTTCGGAAGTCCAGCAGTGGGCACCTCAATTCTCCACAGATTTGGCATTATTACTAATTACTAAAAACTCTTCTGATTCACGTTTCCCACAAATAAGATCTGTGAGAACTGTGTGTAGAATCATAACTGTATTCTTATGTGGTTCTGCTTTAGCTTGTTTTCCATGACTTCTGTTTGTAGGAGCTGATGGAAAAAAATCTATCACAAAGAAAACACTGATATTCTGTAGTGAGAGCAAGGGGACTGCAGCTTAGTCACTGATCTATTACTTGTTGCCATTAGTTAGGACTTACCGTAAATAACCAAGGGCAATGTGACGAGCCTATACCCCCACTACAATGATTATGTCGTGATGGAACATAGGAAGAGTGTATCAGAGGGGATGAAGGAATTCATTATTTTTGTACTTATGATATGAATCTGAAATTTTCCCTTATATGTATTTTCTGTTTAGCTCTTTGGCTGCTTCCAAAGAGAGGAGGACATCATTGCATCATATTTGGATCCAGAGAATTCAATCTTTTTTTGTGTCCAAAAGAGAATCATTTAACAATGCAACAGGTAATAAAATGATCTACAATGAAATGTGGACTTTTCAGAAAATATCACTGTTTAAGTGCTGCACCCATTCATATGTATCCATATAATAATAATAATAATACATCCATATGGTGTATTAGATCACAGCAGTGTAACTAGGGTTTGGTGGGCCCCGGTGCGAAATTTAGACCTGGTAACCCCCCACACGCACACGTTGGTCAGAGGTATGGGCCTTGTGTAATGTTCGATATACTTTAAAGACTCACAGATTGAGCCCTCTCCCCTTCATTATGTATTAATGTCCCTCATCCTGCTCTATATGATCCTCCTCCTGGAATATGGCCCTTATTGTGGTATGTATGTCACTCATCATAGTTTATATGGTCTTCCTCCTCCTGCCACCATAGCCCTTCAATTGTTATAATGCATCCCCTCATTCCTCCATACATTACAATGTACCCCCATAGTTGTCTATGTATTATAATGCATCCCATAGTCCCCCATTCATAAGGTAGCCACTACAATCATCCAATTATTATAATGCACCTCCATTATCCTCCATATAGTATAATGCAGCCTCATCGTCCTCCATATAGTATAATGCAGCATCACATCCATCCATATAATATAATGCAGCCTCATAGTCCTCCATATAGTATAATGCAGCCTCACAGCCATCCATATATTATAATGCAGTCTCATATCCCTCCATATAGTATAATGCAGCCTCGTATCTCTCCATACAGTATAATGCAGCCTCACATCCCTCCAAACAGTATAATGCAGCCTCACATCCCTCCATATAGTATAATGCAGCCTCACATCCCTCCATATAGTGTAATGCAGCATCATATCTCTCCATACAGTATAATGCAGCCTCACATCCCTCCATACAGTATAATGCAGCCTCACATCCCTCCATACAGTATAATACAGCCTCACATCCCTCCATATAGTATAATGCAGCCTCACATCCCTCTAGGATCCTGGAGCTGCTAAACAACACCCCCTGGTGACTAAAGAATATGGCCCCTGCTAATTATAATCACTAATGAGTGAGTATTAAAACGTTTTTATGCACTTTCACAGGATGCTTTTAGGAGACAAAAGGAGTGTGAGATTAGTGATAGGATGGTGCAGGGACATGTTTTGCTAGCTTATGAGGTGTTTTGGAGGTGACAGGATCCCTTTAATTCTTTATATTCATAACCTTTCTTCATTTTGTTTCATATGTTGCATATATTTGCTAGTTTTGTTTAAATGAGATGTAATCATCAGTCTTTGCCTACTTTCAGCTAAACCAGGACATTTTCAGTTCTGACTGGTATTTATTGCTCACTAGTTGTGATTTTAGTGTGGAAATACACTATCCTACTTACATGCGAGTCTCTCGGATGAGACTGGATCAGTGACCCTGAACGACCTCTCCCTCTCTGGACAGGGGTGTGATGCTGCACAAAATCACAAGCAGCTGACACTCCTGTCCAGAGGGGGAGAGGCCGTTCAGGGTCACTGATCCAGTCTCATCCGAGAGACTCGCATGTAAGTAGGATAGTGTATTTCCAGCTTTAAAGTAAGATTCAGCTTTCTTCACAACAGGGGCAAGAAAGAAGAAGAGAGACACTATCCAGTGTGTTGTGAAAGTGCCTCTATTGGATGCAGTGTTGACCGTTTCACAACACGGTACCATTTCGCTATTTAACAGCAAGGTATACTATAAATGATCTATCTGTCCATCTATCTTTCTATCTATCTACTGTATGTTTATCTATCTGTATATCTACAGGCATGGTTTAAAGTGTTGGCACTCTTAAAATTAATCCAAAAAATGAAGTATTTCTCCAGGAAAATGATTACAATTATAAATATTTTATTATACATATGGTTATTTTCTTTGTGTGTCTTGGAACAACACAAAAAAAGAGAAAAAAGGCAAATTGGACATCTCACATACTATTCCAAAAATGGGTAAGACAAATTTGTTAGCATCCTTAACTTAAAATTTGGTGGCACCACCTTTGGAGTAAATTACTGCAATTAATCACTTCCTATAACCATCAACAAGCTTCTTACACCTCTCAACTGGAACTTTGAACTATTCTTTTTTTGCAAACTGCTCCAGATCTCTCCTTTTTGCAGGGTGTCTTCTTCCAACAGCAATATCAAGATTTCTCGATAGGAGTGCAATTTAGTGGATTTAGACCCAGACTCATTGATGCCACTTCAGAACTCTCCAATGCTTTATTTCCATCCATTTCTGGTTGTTTCTTGTCCTACTGGAACAACTATGACCTAGGACACAAATCCATCTTTTTGACATTGGGCACTACATTGTGACCCAAAATCCTTTGCCAATCTTCAGATTTCATGATGCATTGAACATAGTCAAGGCACCCAGTGCCAGAGGCAGCAAAAAAACCTTATCTTTGAACCTCCACCATATTTGACTGTAGGTATTGTGTTCTTTTCTTTGTAGCACTCATTACATTTTTTGTAGATAGTAGAATGATGTGCTTTACCAAAAAAGCTCTACCTTGGTCTCATCTGTCCAACAGACACTTCTGCACAAGGATTTTGGCTTACTCATATACATTTTCATATACTGCAGTCTAACTTTTTATATCTCTGTGTCAGAAGTGGAGTCTGGCCGGGTTAAGTAAATTTCTCCCCTTTTTATCTTGTTTCTTCTATGATTTTCATATTGCCCACACCTGTTACTTGCCAAGGGTGAGTTTGAATAAGCATCACATCCTTGAAACAAAGTTGCTTACCCAAAATTTTGGAAAGGTGCAAACAATTTTGTCCAGTCCATTGTTGGTGTTTTGTTGTGAAATTAGGACCAATTTGCTTTTTTTTGTCCTCAGTTTTTTTTGTGTTGTTCCATTACACGCATAGGAAATAAACATGTGTATGCGCAATTGCAATAATTTTCTTTAGCCTCTTATTTTAATTTCTAATCATTGTATACACAGTGCATAATATCAATGAGGTCTAAAATGTAATTTGTAAATCAAATAATAAGAAACATACCCTAGTGTTAAATAATTGCCATCAAAGTCAACTCCAAATTTGCTTGTCTACTGCTGGACATTTGAGGACCAAATTGTGAATGGGTTCACCTGTTTAAGGATCCTTTAATACTTTTTTAGGTGAATGTTTTTCTCACTATTTGAAATGAAATCAGAATAAACCGTTCCCATTTTAGGTCAATTAGGATTACCAGAATTATTTATATTTGCCAAATGCCAGAATAATGAGAGATAATGTTTTAAGGCATTTTTATTATTTTCTGCAAAGTCTCAAGTTTACATACACTAGGTTTACTATGCCTTCAAACAATTTGGGACAGCCCATATGATGAGGTCATGTGTTCGGAAACTTCTAATAGGTAAATTGGCAACATCTGAATTAATTAGAGACACACTTGTGGATGTATTTCATGCACACCTGAAACACACTGCTTCTTTGTGTAGAATCAGGGGAATGTCTAAAAAAATTAGCTAAGATATCAGGAAGACAATTGTAGACTTGCACAAGTCTGGCTCATCCTTGTTGGCCATTTTACATATATCTGAAAGTGCCTTGTTCATCTGTACAAACAATTATACTCAAGTACAAACGAGATGGGAATGTCCAGCCATCATACCGCTCAGGAAGGAGATGAGTTCCGTGTCCCAGAGATGGGCAAGCTTTGGTCTGACATGTGTATCTCAACCCACGAACAACAGCAAAAGATTGTGTCATTATCCACAGTGAAACGAGTACTGTATCAACATGGGCTGAAAGGCTACTCTGCCAGGAAGAAGCCATTACTCCAAAAGAAACATAAAAAAGCCAGATTATTTTTTACAAATGCACACAGGAACAAAGATCTACATTTTTGGAGACATGTCTTGTGGTCTGACAAAACTAAAATAAAACTGTTTGGCCATAATGACCATTGTTACTTTTATAGAAAAGAGGGAGAAGCTTGGAAGCCTAAGAACACCATCCCTACTGTGAAACACAGGATCATGTTGTGGGGTTGTTTTGCTGCAGGCGGGAGTGGTGTACTTCACAATAATAGATGGCATCATGAGGAAAGAAGAGTATGTCACAATATTGGAGCATCTTTCCAACACATCAGCCAGGAAGTTAAAGCTTAGGTGGAAATGGGTCTTCCAAATGGACAATTGTCATTGGAAGAGAAAGAATTGACAAGAAAACTGCACTCCACATCCAAATAATGTAAGATGTAAAAGTATATCTTTATTTGAAGCAATACGACACACAGATTAAAACCATTTAAAACCAATAACAAACATTACAAAAAGCCTCAACAATAATGGGTATAATACCACATAGGGGAAAGAGAGCCCCTTCAAACCTTGTATTCATGCCTGATTCATTAGCACCAATAATACAACAGTAATCATACACTGAAGTCAAACAATACAAGTCTACACCAAATAGTTAATGTTATTGCACTTAAGCCCCTGGAACCAGCGAGCAATGTGAAATGACACATTGTACAAAAATGAAGTACTGCACAAAAATGATGACCAACAGAACCTAGTAGTTGGTGAAACTAAAATGACAGGTTGACATTCAGTTTCTACAGCTCCTCTGAACTACGCTGCCTGTCAGCTAAACAATCAAAGCTGGAGGTTTCTCCCCTTACCTGTCAATAGACAGCATGGAGCTTGCAGCACAGCCATGTAGATCCCTAAATCCCTCAGTGATCCCAGGGAATAAAAATAGGTATTTGCTGTTGAGGAGCACGGTGTGTCCAGGTATGAGCAGTGGGGGCCCCTGGATCCCACGCGTATCGCCGCACTGGGCAGCTTCATCAGGGAGGCGTGGCTATCAATTGTGCCGTGCTGCCTCATATATCCTAAATAATGAACAAATGAGAACAGCTGCAGCCGGCGCCATGGCAACGACTGGGACATCAGAAATGATGTCAGTGTGGGCGTGTATTGAGTCCTGCTCAATAAACACTGCACACTATGAGGCAGTGGTGGAAAACACTTGGGTCTTCCAAATGGACAATGACTCAAAGCATACTGCCAAACTGGTTACAAAGTGGTTTAAAGATAGCAAAGTCAATGTTTTAGAGTGGCCATCACTCAATCCTATCGATAATTTATGGACAAAGCTGAAAAGGCAGATGTGAGCAAGACTACCTACAAACATGGCTCAGTTACACCAGTTCTGTCAGGAGCAATGGGCCCAAATTCCTACCAACTATTGTGAGAAGCTTGTGGAAGGATATCCAAAATGTTTGACCCAAGTCATACAGTTTAATGGCAATGATTCTACTAATGACATGTATATAAACTAGTGACTTTGCAGAAAGTAATAAAAAGGCCTTAAAACCTTCTCTCTCTCTCATTATTCTGGCATTTGGCAGTTGCCCTGGTGTACTGCCCATACGTAGTTGTAATGCTGATATATGGTAATATAACCCATATATGGCAATATTACTCATATATGGTAATGTGTGTATGCGTATATGTATCATAGCCCTGCCCCCATAGCCCCACCCATTCATAGCTCCACCCCTCAACATAGTCCCAGGGGTGTGGCTATGTGGAGGAGGTGAGGATATGTGGAAATACAGGCTGAAAAGTGGGTGTGGCTATGTGGAGTGAGCTTTGGTTATGTATGCATGTGTGTATAAATAACAGCCCCACCCCCTCCCAGTAGCCACACCCCTTCATAATTCCACCCCTACACATAGTCCACCCTTTCAGTAACCATGCCCCTTTCATAGCTCTGCCCCTTCATAGCTTCACCCCTCCACATAGTCCTGGGGTCGGGCTATGTGTAGTAGGCGTGTCTATGTAGAGCAGATGTGCCTATGCAGATTGGTTCTGGTTATGTGGAGTGGGTGGGCTAATGCCACACACATACTGAACATCATACATACATACACTCAGCTTTACATATTAGATTATGGTAATCCTACTTGACCTAAAAATGGGAAAGGTTTATTCTGATTTCATGTCAGAGTGAGAAAAACATGCATGTGTGCTTTTATATAGTGTATGTAAACTTCTGGTTTCAGCTGATAGAACACATATTTTAATTTAGGTAGGCATAAAGAGGCCTTCCTACCGGGTGAGAAGTGGCCCTGTTTTGATTTTTTACTTGCGCTGCTCCTTTTAGTATGTGTCTTCTTCTTTTGTAATTTGGCAAAGGTGCAGTGCTTACAGCGTAATACTGCAGCACAGCCCCCTTTTTAAAGACTATTACAATTAATAATATATAAGAGGAGAAAAAAAGCTGCCTCTCACCGGTCAGTGCAGAATTCTTTAATGGTGCAAGTTATGGGTACATAAACACAGGGAGGGGGTGATGGATTCACGGACTACAGTGCCATGTCACACAGTGAGTGCTTCTACAGGTTCTTAGGAGGCCCTGGCTGCCTGTAGCTATGCTGCAACCTTCTCTTCGTTGCTGGTAAGTCTCTCACCCATATGGCAGGCAGCTTGAGCCGTTCTCTGGTACCACTCCTCTGCCGACTGTCCCTGAGCTCTCACTTGCTGCCGTGTCTCCAGGTGCTTTGCTGTGGCTGGGTGACGTACAGTCTTCCATCCTCCCATTTTGGCTGCTGGGGTCAGTAGTACCCATACAACCTTGGACTTCAGTGTCTGTTTCTTGTGCTCTGCTCTGGGGCGAGCCAGTAACTGGCTCCTCTCCCCAGGCCCTCTTCTCTCCTTCCTTAGACCCTCTCTGATGGGTCCCTCATGCCTGCTGCACTTTTGCTTTCCACTCTGCCTGGGACTAGCCTGGCAATGCTCCAGTCCACAGGTTGTCTTCACAGTCCTCCCAGGAACTGAACTGAACTAACCCCGCCCCAGGACAGAATTTATAGGGGAGCACCTCAAAACCCAGGCCTCACCTTCCCCTTCAAGCCTGGAGTCAGGAAAGGTGTTGCATGCTGTGGGTTTACCTGATGTGGATATCCTTTCTTGCTTCCAAGCATAACATCACCCCCCAAGGGAGGCAAAGCCATTGTGGCAACCGGACTCCGGGGTGCCACCTTCCCCCCTAGTTAATTTCAGTATTCCTGGACTGAGGAAACATTTTTAGAAATAACAAAAGAAAAATTGTACAAAGTCTCAAAAACTAAAAATTAAACTTTTGATCTGGTGACAGGTCCTCTATAGAGGGATGGTCTGACAGATGGCTTTAAAGTAACAGAGCCATAAACACATACCTCCAGCCTTGTAGTTCAGAAGTGATAGGATGCTGTTCGGGTACCTTTACATGCCACCACTGCGGGAGACATTTTTGGTTGCGATATTGCTTGCTGGAATGATCGCCGCCATATTGCCTCCTTATTGAGGTGTCTATTACGGGAATTTGGCGGCGATAAAACCAATGTTGCCTGGTTTCGATTTCAGAGCAGTGCTCTGAAATCGAAACCAGGCGACATTTGTCTTATCGCTGCCAAATTTCCAATTTACATGCCGCAATAAGGAGGCAATTGGGAGGAAATGTGGCAGCGATATTTCCAGGTCGCAATATCACTGACAACATTTCTTGCCGCCGTTTCGGCGTGTAAATGTACCCTACTGGTCAGGGGACTAGAAATAGCATGTCATCAGAGAAATATTCAATGTTGCACTTTTCTAGTCACTTGACTGCTGAAGAAAATAACAGGCTTCAGTGGTCCTGTGACTCCCGTCACTTCTGGAGCTGTTGAAGATCTCTACCTGAATTTGTCTCTGTTTTCTTTATTCTGAGAGATACATGCCTGATCATTTCTTTTGTGTTGGAAAACCCTTTTAAGACCATGTTAAGGGAAAATCCAGCTCACCTGTCCCTTTGTGCGTGGAAGCTATTCAACGGTTTAATCCAAGAGTAAGGCAGAAAAATCCAGCACAATGGGTAGAAGCTCCAAAAACCTTCTTCCAAGACGATTAAAAGCAGGGATTACAGGAAAAAAACAGGCATCTTTCAGAGCAGAATCACCATAGAGCCGGTCTATGTGTTTGTGGGCTACTGCCTTTTAATCATAACCTTGGCTAGGTCAGTTTGTGGTCCTGAAAATTCTGCATCAAAACCTCATCAGGTTCTCAAAAAAAAAAAGCATTGTGTTTTTGGTATGTTTTTTTTTTTTTATACTTTTTGATGCATTTTCAAAGCATTGAGCACCAGAAAAACACATCACTAATTCATATACTCCTTTCTCCTGATGAGGTTTCTGCAAAAAACGTATCAGGAAGAAATGCAGACATTGGCACAGAATTTCTCAAATGTCACAGACTTTGCTGGGATATCAATAATTCATCAGTTTTTTTGTGCGAAAATGCAGCACAAAACACGGATAAAAAACGCAGCGTGGGCACATAGTCTTAATTCTGAGGGCAGAAAATCCCATAAAAAATTTTGTCTTTCATTAAAGTACATCCTGCATGAATTAACTTTATTATAATTATCTATGTTTTTAAACAGATGAGGCAATATTCTTGCATACATGTGAATGTAAGTACACTATTTTACAATGTTATTCTAGTATTAGTTTTCTGGTTCTAGCTGTTAATTATGTGTAGAGAAAACATTGACTGTTGTAGTGTTATTAATTACTATATGGGTGCCCGATGTCGCATTGGGAGTGCGGTGATGTCAATATGGGGATGGGCTCTGTGGCACTGGAGGTGGCGGCCATCTCTCCCCCTGTCTGCTCTCTCTTCTCCTGTGTGTGGTCTCTCTCCCCCTGTTCTGTCTTCTCCCCACTGTGCTCTCTCTTTTGAGCTGTCTTCCCCTATGCACTCTCTCCCCCTTGTGAACTCTCCCTCCTGTGCACTCTCTCTCTCCCCCTGTGAGCTGTCTCTCTGCCCTGTGAGCTGTCTCTCCACCCTGTGGACTGTCTATTCCCCCAGTGTGCTGTCTTTTCCCCCTGTGCTCTCTCTCTTCACCTTGTGTGCTCTCTCGACCCTTGTGCTGGCTCTTCCCCATGCGCTCTCTCTCCTCTTGTGCTGTCTCTCCCCGTGGTTTCTCTCTCTTCCCCCTGTGTGCTCTCTCTCCCCTTGTACTGTCTCTCCCCTGTGTGCTCTCTCTCCCCACTGTGTGTTGTCTCTGCCCCCCCATGCGGTTTCTCTCCATCTTGGGGGTGTCCCTACCCCTGTGGGCTGTTTTTCCCCCCATTGTGATCTGTCTTCGCCCTGTGTGCTCTCTCTCCCCTTGTGCCCTTTCTCCTCACTGTGAGCTGTCTCTGCCCCCTTGTGCATTCTCCCCACTCTGTGCTGTCTTTCTCCCCCCTGTGGTGTACAAAGATAGAGGTGGCATGAGTAAGTGCACATGAGTTTTCTGAGTGATGCCACAACCATCTTTGCATACTCAAGTGTCCAAAGATGGCGTCCGCATGAGTAAGTGAGCATTCTGATAGGAGATAACAGGATGAAAGGGGATAATGGACGCCACATGACTATTATGTAAGTAGATTACTTCATTTTTTTTGGATCAGATTTTGCCTGTTAATATTATTTTTTTTTTGTCTTAGGAGCATTCCTATTTTTCTGGATGTGACTTCCTGAATCAACTTAAAAAGGTTGTTGCAGTGACAGAAAGAAGTATTGTCATATGGGATTACAAGTGTCATGGAAAGACTAAGGTAGTTCACTAGGACTTGTCATATTGTTTTTGCAACAAGGTGCTAAAATGTTATTGTCTTTGTGCTGCTTTCTGTGCAAGTTGATGGGAAAGAGCAAAGGCACCCAAATATTTGCTTCCTTCCTTTGCATAAACCACTCACAAATTTGCAAAACTGTGTAAAGGTGCAGTCAGACATAACGATCGCTCCAATGATCCCGACAGCGATAACGACCTGCCGGGATCGCTGGAGCATCGTTACCTGATCACTGGGGAGCTGTCAAACAGGCAGATCTCCCCAGCGATCAGGCCAAGGGAGCCACCTCCCATATCGCTCCCTGCTTAGCGCTGCGGCAGCGCTAAGCAAGGAGAACACAGGTAACTATGATAAACAGCGCGTATCCAGGCAGTGCGCGCTGCCTGGATACCCGCTGTTTATCATAGTTACCAGCGTTCTCCATGCTTACAGGCAGTGCTAAGCAGGGAGGACGCTGGTAACCATGGTAAATGCCGGGTATCTAGGCAGCGCGCGCTGCCTGGATACCCGGTGTTTACCATAGTAACCAGCCCTGTGAGGTCACAGATCGCTGGTTTCTCGCTGTCACACGCAGCGATGCGTGCTGACCAGCGGGAAACCAACGATCAAAAAATGACCCGCAGCACTTTGCAACGATCAGCGACCTCACAGCAGGGGCCTGATCGCTGCAAAGTGTCACACATAGCGACATCGCTGGGGAGATCGTTGTAACGTCACAGTTACAACGATCTCGCTAGCGAAATCGTTATGTGTGACTGGGGCTTAAGACATAACATTAATGTACAGTTCATCCTTGAAAAATACTTAGTATTTAAATTTAAACGTTTAGCATATTCTTTTTAAATGGACTTCAAGAGCGGGCCCACTGACCCCAGTGCCTACTGCATCTGGATATGCTGAAAGCCACAACTAGCTGAGAGTCATTGCGGAACAGAGGCCCACTGGATTCCTGCACTACAATACATGCTTCTGGCCAAACAGGATGGGGGACATATATACCAGGATGAGTACAGGATGGGGACATATATACCAGTACAATGACATATATAACAGGATGGGGACATATTGTTACTTTGTCCTATATATGGGAGACATCAAAGCAGCTAGTCTCTACCCACTAGCAAATGAATTTTAGGCTGGCTTCACACCACGGTTTTTAGGCTGGTTTCACACTGCAGTTCTTTCCCTGATCAGGTTCCATCCGGTTTGTGTGTCAAAACCAGGAGTGTCTCCAAAACTCAGAACAGGTGTCAATCTTTCAATTATACTTTTTCTCTGCAAGTTCCTCTCTTGGTTTTGGCACACAAACCGGATGGAACCTGATCAAGAAAAAAAACTGTAGTGTGAAACCAGCCTTACCTGTCAAGTTCGGTCCGGTGTGAACCGGACCAAACCTGATCAGGTTTTGTCACCATGTATCCCTATGGTGCTGGATTGGCCTTATTTGACCTCTGGTTTTGTGCTTTTCTGGGAGGATCCAGTTTTGTCCGATTTTTGCATCGGACACAAAATCGGAGTCTGCATCATTTTTTTGTGTCCCATGCAAAAATCGGACAAAACCGGATCCTCCCGGAATCTGGGCAATCCAGCAACCATAACATGAGAGTCTATGGGTGCCAGATCGCGCTGGATCTGTCAAAAAATTGGACCGGTTCCCGGATACATGGTACTGAAGAGCGGTGGCTATTAAAAGCAGCCACGCTCATTCAGCACATGGACAGAGCTGAACAGCTGAAATTTCAGCACTGCAGCAAGCTCCCCTGCACTCACGGTGCTGAAATTTCAGCACTGGACAATGGCAGAAACGAAGCTGGCAAAAATCAGTATCGGAGGGTAGATTTGCCCTCTGGTTCTGCTCGTCCGGGACTGTCAGGTTGTATCCGGTGCATCCTGCAAAACACCGGACATAACCTGACAGTGAAAAACCATGGTGTGAGGCTGGCCTTAGAGATTGAGCAGAAAACTGGTTAAAATGCAGCATATAAGACATGTAATGGGCAGAATTAGTGGTATTCCTCATGTACAAACATGATGGCTAATTCTAAAGATTTACTTGAAATGACAGGTATGCTTAATTAGGTTATATACTTAGCTAAATTATAGTTTTTTTTTAAATGCATTGTCTAACCCAATTCACTACATAACCACAGAGTACTAATAATAAAATGCTGAATATTTAAATTGCCTTTTTGAGTTAATTTTTTTTAACTGTTTTTACTTTCTAAGGATAACTATGTCTACATTAAACCGATGGAGCATTGCCTTCTTTGTGTTTGCACTGTCACTTCACAAGACCAGCCCTTGCGAGATGATATATTGGTAGGCGATGACACTGGATGTGTAAGTCTGTATTCATTTTCAAATGATGAACTCAAAGGAGAAGATCTACAGTCCACAAAGACAACCCGTCCAGTTGTCTTAGATTCCAGAATATTCAGAAGGTGAGGAAATTTCCATATTTCATTTCCCAGAGGAGCATACGTTACGCCTTCAATCACATTCTTGTCAAGTCATTGATTATATTGCTGACGGCTTCCTGCTTCACCATTAAATTCAACTCTACCTACGCTCTGGTTGTGCCAATACAGTTACAATATGGAGATGCTGCCATGTTCCGGTCACAGCTTTTCAAATCTAGGATTGTACCACCGGCTCCAGGATTGTTGGGCAGTATAAGATGGAAGCCATTAGGGGTATTGGTTTTGCACCCTTCCATCCAAAATTAAAAAGATGAGAATTTAATAATCCTATAGAAATGCAAAAATAGTTAAATGAATTGGCTAACAATAACTTTAAATGTATTTTAGGTTCAAAAGAAAGCTCCACCATGATTGGGTTGTTAAAATAAAGTACTTCCCAGAGCTAAACCTCTTTGCGTCATCCTCTCCAGACAGCATTCATTCCTTGGTTCTAGATCAAGTGAACAGGATAAAAGACGATGGGTACGTTTGGCATTATATTTTCCTATTATTATGATGAAATTAGATTTAAAACACTAGTGATCTCTAGGAGATATGTGTTCTTCCACCATTGTTCGATGTCAGATGACTACCTGTGTTCTCTGAATTGCATTAGATTGGTGAAGTTTTCCCATAAATTACAACATCTGAAATCTGAAATTCCCTTAGTGGATGATACTGATTTTCTTTTTTCATTTTTTTTTAATACGCAGATCATTTAATGTATTCTCAGTTCCTAAGGGGGTCGCCGCGTTTGCCTACTGTGTGAAAGCAAATATTATTGCAACAGGAGGTAAGACCATTCCTTATAAGTTATAAGGCATCTGAAAAGCAAGAGGTAGAACCTGATTGTGTGGTTAGATCCAAATGTGATGTAAATCATATATCTCTACCTATCCTATAATAAATCAGAAAGCAACTATAAGAAAATGATTTCTTATTAACAGTAGCGTAACCTGAAGCTCATGGTCCCTTATGCAAGAGCTCCAACGGGGCCCCTAATTAGTGCAAAACTTTTATAGCATTAGTCTTTTTCTATAGGAAAAAGGGACTTTTGGTGCACCCTAGGCTCAAGGGTCTTGGTGCGATTGCAATCAATGCACCCATTGAAGTTACGCCCCTGCTAATTAATATTATCTATCTATCTATCTATCTATCTATCTATTTACACGGTGGGCCATTTATATGGATGCACCTAAATAAAATGGGAATGGTTGATGCATTCAACTTCCTGTTTGTGGCACATTAGTATATGAAAGGAGGAAAACTTTTCCAGATGGGTGGTGACCATGGTGGGCATTCTGAAGTCGCCCATTTTGGCCAACTTTATTTTTTTCAATGGGAAGAGGGTCATGTGACACATCAAAATTATTGAGAATTTCATAAGAAAAACAATGGTGTCCTTGGTTTTAACTTAACTTTATTCTTTCATGAGTTATTTACAAGTTTATGACCACTTATAAAATATGTTCAAAGTGCTGCCCATTGTGTTGGATTGACAATGCAACCCTCTTCTCCCACTCTTGACACACTGATAGCAACACCGCAGAAGAAATGCTAGCACAGACTTCCAGTATCTGTTGTGTCAGATGCGGCACATCTCGTATCTTCACAGCATAGTCAATTGCCTTCAGATTAGTGATGAGGCAAACTTTTTTTCTGAAATTGCTACATGATTTAGATATCCAGTGGCATTGAGGTTTCCATTGATGAAGAATGGCCCCACTATTTTTGTACCCCATATACCACACCATACCATCCATTTTTGTGTTCCAACAGTCTTGGAGGGATCTATCCACTGTGGGTTAGTGTCAGACCAATAGCGGTGGTTTTGTTTGTTAACTTCACCATTCACAGAAAGGTTTGCCTCATCACTCATCTGAAGGCAATTGTCTATGCTGTGAAGATACGAGATGTGCAGCATCTGAAACCAAGGATACTGGAAGCCTGTGCTAGCATTTCTTCTGTGGTGTTGCTATCAGTGTATCAAGAGAGGGAAAAGAGGGTTGCATTGACAATCCAACACAATGGGCAGCACTTTGAGCACATTTTAAAAGTGCTCATAAACTGGTAAATAACTCATGAAAGAATAAAGTTACGTTAAAACCAAGCACACCATTGTTTTTCTCATGAAATTCTCAATACGTTTGATGTGTCACATGACCTTCTTCCCATTGAAAAAAATAGAGTTGGATCCAAAATGGCAGACTTCGCCGGTGCTAACTATAGCTGTGTGTGTGTGTGTGCGTGTGTGTATGTGTGCGGACAAAGTGAGGGAAGTGCGGACAAAGTGAGGGAAGTGCGGACAAAGTGAGGGAAGTGCGGACAAAGTGAGGGAAGTGCGGACAAAGTGACGGAAGTGACTACATATACACATATATACACATACTGTACATTGCATATGGAGGGGTGAGGAGAGCGGAGGCTGGAGGGGTGAGGAGGGGTGAGGAGAGCGGAAGCTGGAGGGGTGAGGAGGGCAGAGGAGAGGGGAGGCTGGAGGGCAGAGGAGAGGGGAGGCTGGAGGGCAGAGGAGAGGGGAGGCTGGAGGGCAGAGGACAGGGGAGTCTGGAGGGCAGAGGATAGGGGTGGCTGGAGGGCAGAGGACAGGGGAGGCTGGAGGGCAGAGGACAGGGGAGACTGGAGGGCAGAGGAGAGGGGAGGCTGGAGGGCAGAGGAGAGGGGAGGCTGGAGGGCAGAGGACAGGGGAGGCTGGAGGGCAGAGCGGAGGCGGGAGGGGAGAGTGGAGGCTGGAGGGGAGAGCGGAGTCTGGAGGGGAGAGCGGAGACTGGAGGGCAGAGGAGAGCGGAGGCTGGAGGGCAGAGGAGAGCAGAGGCTGGAGGAGAGGGGAGGCTGGAGGACAGAGGAGAGGGGAGGCTGGAGGGGAGAGGCTGGAGGGGAGAGCGGAGGCTGGAGGGGAGAGGCTGGAGGGGAGAGCAGAGGCTGGAGGGCAGAGGCTGGAGGGCAGAGGCTGGAGGGGAGAGCGGAGGCTGGAGGGCAGAGGCTGGAGGGGCAGAGGCTGGAGGGGCAGTGGGGAAGAGGCTGGAGGGGCAGAGGCTGGAGGGGCAGAGGGGAAGCAGGAGAGGCTGGAGGGGCAGAGGCTGGAGGGGCAGAGGCTGGAGGGGCAGAGGGGAAGCTGGAGAGGCTGGAGGGGCAGAGGCTGGAGGGGCAGAGGCTGGAGGGGCAGAGGGGAAGCTGGAGAGGCTGGAGGGGCAGAGGCTGGAGGGGCAGAGCGGAAGCTGGAGAGGCTGGAGGGCAGAGGCGTAGGTGGGTGGGGGGCTGCACACTCACCGCGGCCAGCGTGCGTCTGGTGTAGGAGGAGAGGAGGGGCGGGCAGAGGTGCAGGACAGGAAGTCCCGTCCTCCCTCCTCACCGGGCGCGCGGCGGGTAGGTAATTCAGCACAGGGCCCCCCAGGGGGTGCGGGGCCCCCCCAGGTGGCGGGCAATGGGCACAGTGGGGAGGCGGCTGGAGCGGGCAGGCGGCAGAGGCGGCTGGAGCGGGAGAGAGGAGGCGGCTGGGACAGACGGGAACGTTCCTGAGCGGAACGTTCCTGCACCGGTCCCTGTAGCCGGGCGCCGCCCGGCTCCAGAGGACTGGTGACGTCACCAGCATGGGTCCGGAGGCCATCACGGAAGTACCCTTCGGGTTTTCTGGAAGTGGCCTTCGGCTTTTATATTATAGATAAAGAAGTTTTAAATGTAATTGTTGAGTGCCACTGTTGTTCACTGTTTTTCTGCTTCAGCTAGACTCCAACTCCTGCAGTTCATACACCTCTCCCACGTATCCATTAAACCCTGCTTTGATCATTATCAGTTGAATCCATATATGATTTTTGGTGCACTAACTTTTCTCATTTATTCTCTATTCTCATTTATTCATTCTTAATATACATGTATTCTTGTAAATGTACTTCTTTACAGGTACTGATAAAGTTATTCGCTTGTGGCATCCCAATTTTGTGAAGAAACCCATTGGAAAATTTTTTGGCCATATATACTCAATTGCAGACATTGCAGTGAATGAAAAAGATCAGCACGTTATTAGTTTGTCAACTGCAAGGGTAACTAATGATATTTTAGATGTAATGCTTCTGCTAATGTAACTTTTATACTAAATTGGTGTAACAATTCAAATTAGTATGTTGGGGTTTGTGTACATCATTGAGTTAGAATGGAGACGTCAAGTTTTTCCATAATGTAGTTCTGTGACAAGGATAAAAGAATCATAAGAAGATAAGGAGCCCCACTACTGGTATCCGCATTGTTCTTGCTTTACAAAGAAAATTAATCATTATAATGTGGTTTATACTCAAATAGGTAACTTGACCCCTTAATGCACAATGTCTTTCTAGAATATACTGCTTTAAAGATGAGAAGAAGGAGGCACTCACCATTCGATGCTCTGCGTTTTTTAATGAACCTTTTTTCAGGTTACATTACAGCCAGGGAGGGGGTGATGCACCGTTTCACAGTAATTCCGCTTCAACGGGTCAGTACTCAGCGTGTGCTGTCAGATCCTTTCCTAAAAAGGGGTGGACCTGTACACTCACACACCAGTAACAGGTGCTTCAATTAAAACCACTTAGTTAGGCCGGTTTCACACATCCGTGCCTCCGGCACGTGTACGGTCAGTGCGGACACATGCCAGAGGCACAGACATACGGGGACACACGATCCCCTATAGACCCATGCACACGTCCGTGCTTCCGCACGGACACTGTCTCCATGTGGAGCACATGCGTGTCCGTGTGCTCCACACGGCGACTTGTCCATTTTTATGCGGATCCACGGACCGCATTTACGTCCAAACGTCCTGAATATGGATGTTCACAGTGTAACATCCGTGTGCACGGACCACGGACAAAAGTTAAAGGCCTGAAAATAAAGAATTTCATACTCACCTCGCTCCTCCGGTGTCTGCTACTCCCACTTCCGGTGCCGCTCATTAGGGCTCATGAATATTCACTTCACTGAGCCCAAGAGCAGCCCGGAAGAGAGAGGAGCAGCAGCGCTGGAAGGAGGTAAGTATGCAGGTGACAGGCTGTCCGTGTGCTATCCACGGCCCCACGAACAGCACACGGACTGCACACATTGTGTCACACGTCTGTGACACGTGTGCACGCCCTGCCCCCAAACAGCCTTCTTTCACACGTCTGTGGTGACAGGGATGTGTGAAACCAGCCTTAGGGCCGCTTCACACTGCAGCATGATCCGGTCCGGTTCTGTCTGGGAGGACTCAGACAGCCACTGACCGGATCTGCACACAGGACTGGGGGGCTACTATGCCCTCCGTTCCTGTGTGCAGCGTACGCAGCTGCAGCCGCTGACAGGCCAGGACCGCGGTGCCTGCGATCCTGACTTATCAGCGGCTGCAGCTGCATGCGCTGCACACAGGACTGGAGGGCATAATAGCCCCCCAGTTCTGTGTGCAGACCCGGTCCGCGTCTGTCTGGGTCCTCACGGACAGAACCGGACTGGATCACGCCGCAGTGTGAAGCGGCCCTCAACCAAACAAAAAGTGCACAATGAAGGTGCATGACAACAGATGGTAGTTGCATGCATTTTTCTTATACATTTCTCGATTTTTTACGATTGTTTTCAATTATTTGCTGCATCCAGGCAAGGGGTCCCAAGCCCTTGAGCGGGGCGGCCGTCCTCCTGCTCTGACATCACCACCTTTCCCCACCCTGCTCTATGTTAACCATAGAGCAGGGCGGGTATAAGCGGTGATGTCACTGCAGGGGGCGGGGCTAAGCGGCCATTGCTAAAATAAGCTCTGTGTTATGCTGCAGACGAGGGAGACAATGATTGGCATCAGGGAGGCAGCGGTGGGCAGATTAAACATGCAGGGGGTGTGAATCTGCCCTTTGCCACCTCCTATTTGGCTCCTCAATGTAAGTTTTGTAAGTGTATTATCTCGGGGTACAGGGAGGCTCAAGGGCTGGGGGACCCCTTGCCTGGATGCAGCAGACATGCTGCATTCAGTGCTGTAATTAGATCACCATGCCTGGTTTGGTGGCAGGTCCTCTTTAACTCTGCGGCCCGACTGATCCACCTTTCCCTTTGCTGTGCTTCCACTTACACCTCTGCAAATTTCTTCATTGGCTCCCAATTCCCCAGCGTATCCAATTCAACCTACTAACATTGATTTACAAATCCATCTGCAGTTTTTCTTCCCAATATATCTCTGGACTAATCCCCCGATATCATCCAACTCGCAATCTTCGATCCTCCTAAGACCTCCTTCTTTCCTCCACACTTGTACGTTCCTCATCTAGCCTCCTGCAAGACTTCGTCCGAGCATCCCCTATCCTCTGGAATTTGAACCTCAACACGTCCGACTATCCCCTACGCTCTGACCCTTTAAACAGAGCCTAAAAACCCATCTCTTCAGAAGAGCCTAGAGCCTGCAGTGACCCTACCACCACTGGACTTGGCGCTCCACCACCACCGAAACCGACCCAACCTACCGTCTCTTTCCCCATTGCACTGTAGAATGTAAGCCCACAATGGTGCTCTATAAATAATAATAATAATAATAATAATACTGTCCGACAATGAGAGAACCCTGTTGCAAACTGAAGAGAGACTCGATGGCAGATGTGGTACAGCCAGGCTCATCAAAAATCTTGCGGAGCGTGTCCATGGATTCCTGCAGATCAGACACGAAGGAATCATTGTGATCCATTAGGGGGTTGAACCAGGCTAAAGCCTCTGCCTCCAGGTGAGAGGCTCGGGAAGCCACCTTGGCTATGTCAGTCGGATAATGCTGAGGCAATAGATGAAAATACAGCAAGCACTGGTTGAGAAATCCTCTGCACAACTTGAGGTCACCATCGTAACAAGGAGGCTTACAAAGGTGAGGACAGGGTCCCGTTGTGGTCACAGCCATCAGATTCTGTACCTGACGCGGAAAGACTGGGGGAGCAGCAACCAGCTGTACCTTAGTTAACCGGTCATCCATGGAGGTTATGTAGTCGAAAATGCGATCTGCATCTCATGTTGGCGATTGGGTTACTGATGAAGCTCTGCTACCTGAGTCACATTAGTGGGCTCGGCAGCCTGTAGATTAGACAGGAAGGGTATCCAAGGTTTGCATGAAGGCAACTAGCTGATCTTGGCTGTGAAAAAGCCTGGCCAGCTCTCTCTGGGCTGAGAATTGGGTATCAGCGGAGTCCATGGCCTGGGTAAGCTGTAACACCCACAGGATGTGATGATGTAGAGTGGACTCACTTAGACCAATGATGGTGCAGTGGCAGCTGTATACCCAATACTGTAGAGACAGGAGAGTGACTTTCATAAAACCAAGGATATTTATTGTGGAAGGTTTAACAAAAGGGGAAAGGTGCCTGAGGGGAGGCCCCTCTGGATCGTGACACTATACACTCATAGTGGAGCACCAGCAGAGGTAACCCTTGTACAGGTATACACCTGTTACAACACCAGGAGGCCTAAATGCCAAGAATCCTGGACTAGAGGGGTGGCCTATGGGTCACCGGACAGTGGATATGGAAAGACTGTGTAACACTTGCTCTGTCAGTGGAGAGGATCCTGGGATCTCTGTGGAATCCTGGAAAGGTTGATCCAGCTGATAGAGGTATCCAGAGAGTCCAGAGGGTTCCAGGATAAGAAACTGCCAGCAGAGGATTTTGTGGAGACAGACGTATTAGCAAGGCAACAGTCTTCCTATCACAGAGCACTGCAGAGTGCGACCTGGGAAAAGGCAATGATCCAAATGAGTGAACAAGTTTCCCAAGCATCTCCCAAAGGGGAGGATGCCTTTATGCACAGAGCAATTCAGCACTCTGTCAGAGTCATAGTAGGGAACAGGTGAACTGCTCCATTAAGTATATGCCGTAAGCAACTCGCGCATCCTAAGAGCATTCTCAGGAGACCTTCCAGTAGAGCACAGGTTCCAAGCAGAGAAGGAAGCAGATGGCCGCATGTAACCATGGACATAGTAAGCAGTATTAGTGAAGCTCTGTGGTGGGCACCAATCTCCCTGCTTAGAAGAGACTGGCCCCGCAGCCGAGGGCATGACAGTATAAAATGTGTGCACTGTGCTTGTTTAATATGTGGAATATGTGTGCTGTGCTTGTGACACGTCCACTCCAGGGCCGGGGAAGACTCGGGAACCGGGCAGTAGTTGTTCTTCTTCACTTCTCGGTTCTTTTCAAGGGGACTGATGGGGGGCCGAGACCTGGTCCCGTGACCCTGGCAGTGTCATTTTAATAAATGGTGGTAGATGACGGGGGATGACTGGGGAAAGGGGTATTCATGATCCCACTTGCGGTATGGGCCAGGGCAGCCACCGTTGCTTCAGAACCTCTGGGGACAGTGACTGGGAGCTTGGATGGTTCTGTTCCCCGCAGGTGGAGCGCGGTTCCCAGGGCAGAGGAATGGAGGAGTCAGTTCATACCTTGACAGGTGTTCACTGGGTCATCAGTACCCTGATGTCTCATGCGGCCTCTGTGGCCGATGGTCGCCGCTAAAGAAAGTCTCACACACCACAGTTGGAGTTCTGTTACATTTACTTGGTGGTTTCAGCATGGCTGCCGGGTACATCCCTTGCCATCCTCCAGTTCAGTGTTGTCTCCAGAACTCGGTTAGTGCATTTGAGCCTCGGTTGGTGCCCCTTTCCTTCTCATTAAGTGTTTCCGTCTCTGATGGTTCCCTCGAGCTAACAGTTTGTCTCACCGCTCCTTACTTAGTGTCTCCGCATCACAGAGCTCAAGGACCGACAGCCACGAGTGCTTATTTGTACCCCTCTTGGAGCACTGCTCTCTAGTTCAGCCGCCTTCCCCACGTTGTGACGGGTGTTCGGCCACAGCTCCTGTTAGAAGCCTGGGGCTTCCAGTTCAACAGTTCGGATATGAAGTATCCGCTCTGTGTTCAGGGCCGGGTCCCTGTGTTGTCTACCAGCCCTTCTGTTCTGCCAAATACAGGCGTACAAGGATCTATGTCTCATTCTGTACCCCAAGGGCTCCCTTCTTCCTTCACATCTCTCGGTCTTTCCCTCCCGGGGCGAGCGTGGTCATGCTCCAGCCCGCGAGAGTCGGCACAACACCACCCCTACACTCCCGACTTCCACCTTCTTTCTCGATAGTCTCCCCTCTCCTACTCCCTTGACTACACTCCCTGTCCCCCTTTTGAGCCTGGGTCTTCCCTCTGGGTCCACCCACTTTCCCAGGGGCCTTCGGGTTGTGTGCTTGTGTGTGTTTTTGGCTCAACTGCACCATCCCAGCACCTGGAGAGCAGAGGCACAACGCTCCCTAATCGCAGGAGTGCAGTACCTCTGGTGGTGGCTTACCCGGTGAGGCGCCACACTTGTGTGACATGTAGAATGTGTGTGCTGTTCTTGTGTGATGTGTAGAATGTGTGCGCTCTGCTTGTTTTTCATGAAAAAATGACTAAGTCCCAAAATTTGCCAAAAACGTCCAGGACCCCAGGGAACACTATTGGCACCCTTAGAAAAACATCCGTTTTACTAAGGGCTTAAAAAACAGATTTGTATGTGTGAACCTGGCCTAAGTAGTGGTGTAAGCTACTGAACCCGGTGATTGGCTGGAGTTGTCACATTTGACATTGCCACAGAAGCCTTTAAATATAAATGAGCAGAAGCAGAGAGATAACACTGGACAAGGTGAAAATGAGTAACTCTGATTTTATTATTTTTTTGCTGCTTGAAAAGTGTGAGAAAAAAATATGTGAGTAGTTTGCTTTTCAACTACACATTATTTGTGAGGCCCAGACAGTCTCAGGTGGTTCCCCCCCACGGAGTGGTGGTGGCAGCCTGACATGACGATGGGAGGGTGGAGTGACCATGTGGGAAGATAGGGGGGACAGTAGGGAGTGAGATGAAAGATGATCCAAGGGGTAATGGTCTGAAGGTAGGGAGGAAATGACATAGATATAGGTGGGGATTCATGGGGTGGGATGGGGGAAAGCATAAATAGGAATGACCAAGGTTGAGGATCCTCTTTGTCCTCGGATCAATGGACAGAAAAGTCCATTTTTATCCAAGAAAATTGGATTGTTGTCTGAGCTTTTATTCTTAGGGGAAGGTTTGGGTGGAACGTCCATAGAGAGGTAAGATCGATGTTAGTGGTTAGGTCACAAGAATCGACCTTCCCAGCGTCATGCAGAGATTTAATAATCCTGCAGGCTTCAGAGCTGAGGTTTCCTTGGACAGCCTACTGACTCAATGTCTGCATGGCCAACTTTGTTAATATTCAGAGCCTCAAACTACCATTTGTCTTGTAATAGTATTAGTCTACTCTTATTGGCCAACGGGACCTTTTTGGATCTTTGTCTCCAGGCCCAGGTGTGATTGCAGCTCCTGCACCCGCTGTAGTTATACCTCTGCAGCATGCGCTACATCAGTGTTCCCCAACTCCAGTCCTCAAGAGCCACCAACAGATCATGTTACCAGAGTTTCTGTAATATTGCACAGATGATAATGCCATCATCATACTAAGAAAATCCCGAACACATCACCTGTTGGTGGCTCTTAAGGACTGGAGTTGGGGAACATTGCTTTACCATTATTTGTATAGAGTTCAAAAAGTAAAGATTCCAGAAAATAGGAGCTGACTGGAATGTTGTCATGCCTATAGTGCAAAGTGTAAAGGTCAAGCAATACAATGTAATTACAAAATTACTTTATGTATATCTACAGTATATAAACGGACTAAGCTGTTGTTCAAGGTAAAACATGGTGGAATTGTAACATTTAGAGGAAATATGTTTTTGTATTACAGGGATTCAGGGTATGGGATATATACACTCTTTCATTACTGCAAGTCTTCTCTGATACCCAACAGGGACCTTGTGATGGGCGAATAAACTCCATGATATTTGATAACAAGCATCTTAGACTTATCACTGGTAAGTGATATATATTGAGTAAATGGAATGATTGAAATAAAGGTATAAACCTACAAATTTCGTCAGTGGACCACACTGTTTTAATTAATAAAGAGAGATGAAGTCATTTAAAGGGAATCTGTCACCAGGTTTTTGCTATGTAATCTTAGAATATTATAATGTAGGAGCAGAGACCATGATCACAACAATGTGTCACAGGACAAAGTGTATTTTGCTGTTTCCATACAATCAGTGTTTCGTGTTTCTCCAAAAATAAGACAGAGTCTTTTGGTCCAAAAGATGGGTTAGGGTGTACTTTCAGAGGGTGTCTTACCATAAACAAAAATCCACATTTTTTTGATAAAAAAAAAAAAAATCAAGACTTAGTTAAATTTAACCATACCGCACTCTAGAACATCATCATAACTCTCCACACACAATCCATAACAAATGTGAGCACACCCATATATGCACTCACACCCCCACACACAATTGCACGCTCCCACACACACGTGCTCACATCCCCACACACAGGCAATCACACCCCCACATGCATGTGCGCATACCCCCACACACGCGCACACTCCTCCACATGCTTGCATGCTAACCCCCACATGCATGCGCACACCCCCCACACACACGCACACCCCCACATACACACGTGCTCACTCCCACATGCATGCGTGCACACCCCGAGCACACCCCCACATGCACAGGTGCACACCTCCACACACACACATGCATGCACAGCCCCACACAAATGCGCTTATACCCCTACACACGCACGCACACCCCCTTAGGCATGCACGCACACCCCCACACATGCATGCATACCAGCTTGTCTCCTCTTCAGCTTTAGAGTGCAATTAAGAGACTTTTGGTGACAACAGGGTCTCTTGACCGTGATGTTAAAATTGCTTAAGCATTCTTATCGTCAGGATAATGCGGAGGCCCTAGGAAATTGCTCAGTTTGTTTTCTCTTCTCCCTAATGCCAGTCCTGCGTACCAGCCTGTCTCCTGTCCAGTTGTTTTAGACTTTTAGAGACCTTTCGTTATATTATGGTCACATGACAGTGATGTCACCAAATGTCCTGAAACAATTTTATCCTCGGAATACACACACACAGGGGTCACTAAGAGAGTGTGATCCCGAGAAATTGTGCAATTTGGCTTGCTCTAACTCAGGCCCTCACTGTAGCTAAGGCATATTGTTGGAGTAGGGCTTATATTTCAAGCATACTCCAAAAATCCTGTAAAATCAGGAAAACTTTTAATAAACACCCCTCATAGCCCCCTATATACAATATAAATCACCACATAGTCTTCTAAATAGATCCTGAGCCCTCACAAAGCCTCCTATAATAATTATGAGCCCCACAGAGCCCCTATATACATTATGAGCCCCCACATAGCTTCCTATATATGTTATGAGCACCACATAGATTCAATAGACATTATGAGCCCCACATACCCTTCTATATATATATTATGAGCCCCACATGGCCCCCTATATACAGTCAGAGCTCCCACATAGCCTTCTGAATACTGAATATGTATACATCCTATATACATAAAAAAAAAGAAATACCACATGCACACCTCACTCTCATTCCCAAGCCACTCTGATCCAGTGTCCGGTGCACCGATGCTTCTTCACACAGCACAGGCAATAAAGTGATATCCTTTTCGTCTGCTTTGCCACATGCTGATTGGTGGAAGATAGAGCCACCGCCACCGTGTTCTATCAATGTATTCACTGTTATTTGCATTGTGAGGATGCAGATAGCTAGGATATTGGGAAGGTGGACGGCAATGTTGGGGATGTCATGGTGTGGCCCATGGTCCTTTATTTTCATCCCTTCAGTTGTCTCAGTCCACAGACCACACTTTGCCCAGCCCTGCCGTAAAGGGGATGTTGAGATCTGAAATATTGATGATTAATGTTTTGTCGCCATGAATTTTTCTTCTTCCAGGTTCATGCATGTTAGATGTTTGGCCCCTAACGCAAATGATTCAGGATACAAGACAAACCCCGCATTCTCACGATAGGCCAATTAATGTGGTTGCATATAACAAGGTCTTTCATCAGGTCCTTAGTGTATGTTCAGAATCAGTTTTAAAGGTAAATTTGAACGGAAAGTATTTATTAAATTCTAAAATATACTGTAAATATATTAATAACAATATGTATGTCATTAGAGTGAATTTCAATTACACATTAGGATAGATATTAAATATAGAAATGGACAATTAGACATGTAAATACCTATGAGATGCAAAGCATGATTACGCTACTAAGGCAAAGACAAGAAATGAAAACCAGTCTTTGAACCATTAAGCACTGCCTGCTAGTTACCAGCAGTGGCGTAAATTCAGGCCTCAGGGCCCCGATGCGAAAGCTCCAATGGGGCCCCCAATTATTGCAAATCTTTAGTAGTATTGGTCTTTTTCTATGGGCCAAAGGGACGTTTGTGGCCCCCCTAGGCTGCAGGGACCGGGTGCGATCACAACCCCTGCACCTGTTGTAGTTACGCCCCTGGTTATCAGCATTGTCGTTTGCCTTGTAGTCTTGGAAGGGGCTCACATGGGGTATCTCTGAAGGCTATCTCTGGAGTCCTAGTGCTATAACTTTTAAATTTTCCTACCAGAATGATGTATAACCGCCCAGACAGTGAACAATAGTTGGCCATCCTCACAAATGGAGGTCATGTAGTGATTTCACATCCGTGTCTGAACGTGCTGCTACAACCTCTGTCCTGGATGCTAGCTGTCACCACACTAATATTGGAATTATTGCTGTATATTGGCAGTGTGTGGGAGGTTAGCTTTTATATTGCGAAGGTTAGTTGTCACTTTCTGGTCGACCTGTGTTTTTCTCCAGTGAGCTGGTATTTAGCTTTCTGCTGGGGCAATGGCTGTGGCTCCTTATTTTATTAAGCTCATCAGGCAGTCTCTGAACTCTGAACTGGTCACTTTAATCCTTTGCTTCTGTATAGTATATTCTGTTTCTTGACCTTGGATTGTATTTTGAGCACCCGCATGCTTTCTAATTTTGACCTTCATGTGACCTCTTGGCATTGACCCTGTGTGATGACCCCAGTTGCCTCTGGTTTGGTCCTTCGGTTAGCAAGTCTTCCTTGGAGCAATCTAATGGACTGTGTACAGGGGTTAAAGGGTGAAGGACAATGTTCCACTGGAATCTGGCAAATGGAGTGGTTTGCTCCAAGTTTGTCCAAGTTTAACCTTTTAACAGGTTTAACCTTTTCTAGGTTTAACCTTTTTGAGCCTTAGGGAAAAGTCACACTGGCGTCCGTGAGATAATCTCGCATTGCACTCAGACCAACGTTAGACAATTAGGCAGCTCAGACCTGTGAGATTTACCTCAGCCCTATAAAGGCTGGGGAAAAAATTGCAGCATGCTGTGATTGTCTGTGAGTCACGATCACTTGCACCCATATAAGTCTATGTGTGCGAGTGAAACATCGCACTGCACTGACACGCATGCGAGTGCAGCATGACATGCGCAGAGGCAATGGATGACATGGGGCAATTAATCTCTCCCTCTCCTCCGCAGTGGTGATCCAATCGCAGGATTGGATCACAGTTGCATAACACTTGGCTCACGCTTACACCAGACCCAGAGCCAAGCTCTTGCATCGGATGTCTTACACTACTATACCTCTGCCCTTAAGCATCTGACCAACGTAATAAGAGGAAGACAGTTCACTAACATTGTTGTATAGTTGTGGCAGAAAAGAGATACCGTAATTTTAAATACTCTTCTATTTATTGCAGGTTTGGGAAATGGAGACAGGTGAACAAATATATGATATTAAGGATGCTCATGGAGCCACTATTGAAGTCACTTCTGCTGATATTCATGTGAATGGATTCCATTTCGCTACTGGAGCTTATAATGGTTTGTTATATTTGTTTTTTAAAAAGTAGGAAAATAAAAATGTAGATTTACCAAAACTATAAATAAAGAAAGAGGAGGTTAAAGAAAAACAATGATATTGTAAGTCCTAAAATGTACCGTAATACATTTTTAATTAAGAAAATGGAGATTCACAAAAAAAAGTGTTATAGCTCTCCTGGTGAGATGGTAAAGGCTCCTAGGCTTGGATAAGCAACTGGGCATGTGATGTCGGTACAGCAGGGCAAACAAACTACGGTGGCTGTAGTTACAACAGGAGAAGCATACGTAGAATAGACGGAAGTAGAGTTAAAATAACTGCAACACACATGGTAAGGAGGTAATCCAGGAGAACGTATGTTAACTCTATGCTGTGGTTGAGCTGAGTTTGCATAAGCATGCAATGCAGAGCAAATACAGAGTCGACTCAGTGGGTGAGCTGAGTTTGTCAGGCTGCTCTGTAATCTAGTATTGAATTTGTCAGAATATCTTTATACAGTGCTTGCACAGCAGAATAGCAATGTAGACTCTTCTGCAGAGTTGAGTTTGTCAGAGAGTCCTTAAAGGGTTGTTCCCTTTTCAGATAATTTTCTTCTTCGACTACATTGCTACAATTTTTTAATAAAATAACAAAGCACAGTGTACTCATCTTCTTCTGGTCCAATGGTGAGTCAGTTTTGCACTGTAGAGGTAGGATGTCTACTACCTGGATTCTTTAGCATCATTTCAGTGGTTAAAGTGTAACCGCTTTCTACATTTTTATATAATAATAATACTATAGAGCAAGTGATTATAATAAACTTTCAAATATATTTTGTAAGTGAAACCTGGAAGAAATCCTTTGAAGAACCTTAAAGAAGATGTCCCCACTAGGTTGTTTCTAAACCAGACATATGCTGATTGTTAGGGAGATCCGTATTTAGTTTACACAGTGGGTGGAGCATAAACAGTGTGCCATAATACAGCTAATCAGACTCTCAAGTTATTTTAGGCACAGTGCTGATCTCAAGCTTTCAGCACACAGCTCCTGAAAGATCTTATCTGAGGCCGGCTTCACACCACGGGATGATCCGATCCGGGGCTGTCAGGGGTGAACCTGACAGCCCCGGACCGGATTTGCAAACAGAACCGGAGGGCTAATATGTACTCCGGTCCGGTGTACAGCTGGATGCTGCAGAGCTCAGCTGTCCCCTGCGAAGTGGTGCTGAACCACTTCACAGGGGACAGCTCCCTGGTGCTGAAGTTCAGTGTAGCTCACGCTGAACTACAGCCACAGGTGTCCGGTTCCCGGATCCTCTCAGATTGGGGCAATCTGGCCCCATAGACTCCTATGATAGGGAGCGCCGGATTGCCCCTGATCCGGGAGAATCCGGGAGGATCCAATTTGGGTGGATTTTTCTCCCCGGACACAAAAATGCTGCAAGCAGCATTTTTGTGTCCAGGAGAAAAATCCGAATTCCCCTGGATCCTCCCAGACAGATGGAAACCGGATGGCAGGTAGCTGCCATCCGGCTCCATCCAGCCCCATAGGGCTGCTCTACAGTAAAATTGGGTCCAGGGCTGTCAGGTTCACCCCTGACAGCCCCGGATCGGATTTAATTGTGGTGTGAAACCGGCCTGACTCCTCTGAGCTCAGCACTGCACTTGAGGTAACAAGCTGTTTAGGTCCTGCTCCCCCACCTGCATGAACAGAAGACGGATCTCCCTAACAACCAGCATATGTCTGGTTTAGAAACAGCCTACTGGGGACATCTTCTGGAAGGTTTTTGAAAGGTTTTCTTTCAGATTTCACTTATGAAGTATATTTGAAAATTTATTATAGTCACTTACTCTGCAATATTATTAAATAAAAATGTAAACGAAGGTTACGCTTTAATTGGCCCATGAGAGAGATGTCACCAGAGTGCATGGACTATGGCAGCCCTATGTGCAGAACAAAAGAAGCAGGCTGCAGAAAGAGGTGATTGGCCTTGGATTGAGGAGAGGCGAGCAACAGAAGGTATCCATAATATAGTATGCACTCATAGATGCAGTTGGCTTTATAATGTGCATACATTTTAAGTGTTACGTTTGTATTCATTCTAACGCTTGGAATGCAAAGATATAACCTATGAAATCTTAAAGTAATCTTCTATAAAAGGTATCCATTTTTGGCCATTATGGCTAAAAAAAAGGCATATTGCAGTTAATAATAATTTCTCCTGTATATGTAATTAGAAATTTTTATTAGATAAAAAAAGGTAAAATCAAGTATACTGAACTGTACTGTTTATTCTTTTATAGGGTCATTGAAAATCTGGGATTTTAGAAATGGCAGCGAAATCAAGGCTCTACATCCCAATAGCAGTGATAGAGATGAAAGTCAAGTCTTCTGTCAGCTCCGATTCCTGAGAGGCACTAATGATCATCAACACATAGTTATTGCCCTTGATGTTAGTGGAAATCTAAAAATGATTCAGGTATCTCATACTTTTATTGTCTTTGAATGAATGTAGGGCTTTAGATCTCGTGTAACAGCTCTGAGCCACTTTTCCATATATTGCTTCCCTTCCTCTGACATTCCTCCAGGAAAACTAGGATTTCATTGACATTTCGGATTGACTACAGGATGTGATGGTCCAAAGTCTACCATTGGAGAATAACGAATGACTAAATGATGAGCAAAAAAATGAACCTAATAACTTTTTTTCTTACAAATATAGGGTGACTAACAAATGTATACATCTATATAAATTAGCGGATGATTATATCAGTACTTGCTTCACTATACAGAAAGGCCAGATGAGTAACACAATAACTTCTTTTTCTAAGGGAAGGGACGATTATCCTAACTTATTTGTAACCATGGAATTCAATGAAGATATTGGAATCTGGTATAAGATCTTCGAACCAGCGCTCAACAAACCCTTGGGACATACCAAACATTTACCAGCCATCAAAATGCCATATGGTGCAAAGCTTGATGGGTATAATGAGCAACAGGTATGTGCAGTGTGGGTCAAATGTAGATGTAGGTGTCATTAAATAGACTGCTGATGGATAGCAGGAAAGCCATGGGAATGTTCTGCTCTACATTATGGGGCATCTGTGCCTCAATGCAAAATCTGTGACCATGTCCCATTTATAATAGGGTACCTTCTTATGTAGTAGAAAGACCTTTGTACCCATATTTCGTAAAGCAATTCTGTTAATAGCATTATATAATACTAGCTGTAGAGCTGGGCGCTACTTAGGCATAATGCCCATATATGGTCATAGCTATGCCCCTCCCTGTAGCCATATCCCTTCATAGCCCCACCCCTCCCCTCCTGTTATCCCTGCCCCCTCCCTGTAGCCCCACCCATCCACATAGCTTCACCCCTCCATTTTGTCACAGGGCGGGGTTATGCATAGGGGTGGGGCTATGTGGAGGGGCAGGGCTCCAAGAGGGGGCAGGTCTATGCTAGATACACACATATTCACACACATACACACACTCAGCTTTATATATATAGATTTATATAAGAATATTTTTTTTCTAGGAATAGATCACCATATACCCGTATTTTTCGCACTATAAGGCGCACCGGATTATAAGGCGCACCCTCAAAAAATGACTTTTAAGCCGTCTTGGTCCATATATAAGGCGCACCGGATTATAAGGCGCACCATATTACTATTAAAAAAATCCCTCCGTAGCCTCCCATCACCCTCGAGCATCGCTGTGTAGCCTCCCATCACCCTCCAGCATCCTTCTGTAGCCTCCCATCACCCTCCAGTATCCCTGTGTAGCCTCTCATCACCCTCCAGCATCCCTGTGTAGCCTCCCATCACCCTCCAGCATCCCTGTGTAGCCTCCCATCACCCTCCAGCATCCCTGTGTAGCCTCTCATCACCCTCCAGCATCCCTGTGTAGCATCCCATCACCCTCCAGTATCCCTGTGTAGCCTCCCATCACCCTCCAGCATCCCTGTGTAGCATCCCATCACCCTCCAGCATCCCTGTGTAGCCTCCCATCACCCTCCAGCATCCCACACAGTCAGACACACACACACACACACACACACACACTCAGACACACACACATACACACACATACACACTCAGACACACACACACGCACACTCAGACACACACACACACACACACACACATACACACTCAGACACACACACACACACTTACTGTACTGTGTGTCAAGGCACTCACAGCGCTGGAGCCCTCAGCCAATCACAGCGCTGGAGCCCTCAGCCAATCACAGCGCTGGAGCCCACAGCCAATGACAGCGCTGGAGCCCTCAGCCAATCAGAGGCTATGGGCTGACGTCAGCTGGCCTCGGATTGGCTCAAGGCTCCTGGGCGGAGCTGTGATTGGCTGATGGGCTCCTGGGCTCCTGGGCTGTGAGCGCGCCCGATGCAGCGGCGGCACCGGGCACGACAGCGGGGACGGCGGCTGGTGATCGCGTCCCCGCACAGTGATGTGAGGCAGGCACCGGCACCAGCATGGATGGCGGGGACGGCGGCTGGTGATCGCGTCCCCGCACAGTGATGTGAGGCAGGCCCCGGCACCAGCATGGATGGCGGGAATGGCGGCTGGTGATCGCGCCCCCGCACAGCGATGCCAGGCGGGCACCGGACAGAGGGGGATGGCGGGGACGGAGGATATTGCGGCACAAAGGTATGCCTTATTTTCTGGGGGGTGCTAAATTTTCCTGGAAAAATCCGTATATAAGGCGCACTGCACTATAAGGCGCACCTATGATTTCTGGGAAAATCTTAGTCTTTTAGGTGCGCCTTATAGTGCGGAAAATACGGTACATGGAAAAATTGTAACAAAGTATCAAAGTAATAATATCAATAAGAAGCATAAATAACATATATGGCAAGGTCCAAGGACATACAGTATGATGCCGGAAGACTAATTGGCAATACAAGATGCAAAAAGGTGCTCCAAAAGGAGAAACAGAAAAAAAATGATAGCCAGTCCAATAAATAGATTTAAAAAAAAATATTTATTAATTAATACAAGTAAAATAGATACGTTAGATTTAAACATCACAAAAAAGGGGGAGGACAGACGCATACAGAAAAAAATATATACTAATCTGGTATAAAAGAAATATAATGTACAGTTCTACAAAAAATATGTAAACTAAGTATATATACAGGATTATATAAAAATATAATAGAGATTATATGTTAAGATTATATAAATTGAAATAGTGCAAAATATAAACCAGTAACTCGTTTAACGGAATAGGCAACAAAATATAGGAAAAAGACTCATGAAAAAAGCTCTTATAAAAAGAAGTAGTGTAGTATCTAAATAAGTGATTGATAGAAAAATAAGGGGGGAAGAGGGAGAGAGGAAGGGGATGGGGGGAAGAGGGAGAGAGGAAGGGGATGGGGGGAAGAGGAGAGAGGAAGGGGATGGGGGGAAGAGGGAGAGAGAGGAAGGGGATGGGGGAAAATAGGAAAAAAGTAAAGAAAAAAGAAAGAAAAGAAGATAAAGAAAAAGAAGTGGATATGTGCTGTGAAAATTTAAATTCAATAAATAAATAACCATCACAGTGCGTGTGCTATATACACACTGAAAAAAATTTAGAGAGAGGGGGAGCGCACTAAGGCGGTAAATGAGGGACACCAGAGTGTTATTAACAAAGGTAATCCACTCACCTGGTATGGTTGTGAGAGTCACAACCACCTGTAGAAGTTTTGGCCGCTGCAGATCCCGGGATGCAGATACATACAATATAGGAGAAAAAAGAGCCGGGGTTTGTCCGCGCTAGACCACAGGGAAAACCGAGGATGCAAGCAAACCTTTATTTACACTCAAGCCAACGCGTTTCGTGGCCACCTGGCCACTTCATCAGGGCACACTGAGAATAACGTTGTTGTACTAACAAATGTAAGGGTATCTAAGAGAAGTACCATAAAGATCATGTATAGACAGACACATACACAGTATGATTAATACGTGCATATGTAGTGTGCAATTTTACCAACTAGAATACATGCCTTGAAGTAAATACTGATGTGCGTTTTGATGAGCAGCGTCACCTTCAAAGGTGACGCTGCTCACTGCAATGCGTATCAGGCTGGGGCCTGGGAATTGCATACTGACATGATGTTCCATACAGGTATTTAACTCAATGATGTTATGTACACAGCATGTATTCTAGTTGGTAATAGTGCACACCACATGTCCTCGAATACATTTGATCAGATCATCTGACGTGCAGGGAATGGTGTGAGGTCACCGCGCGAGCTCGCATGAAAAGGAGGGAGGCGACCTACGACATTACTGTACGTCAAAAAGGTTGTGAAGGAGTTTATCCATAGATATTTGAATAATAATAAATTCCACAATTGGATGTGTTAAAGAAATGTTCCTGTGCTGAGATAATCTTATATATGTGTCCCTGCTATGTACTGTGCAATGGATGTGTCTGAATGTACAGGGACATGGTCTGATCTTACCACATCTCCTGGGCTGAGATAATCTTATATATGTGTGGCACCCCTGCGGGGGATTGCCACAGGACCCACCGGTGCAGGGAGGGATGTACACCTTGCATGCACAGCATCCAACACCTTCCACCCCAGAGCTTTAGGGGGAGCCCCACTGGCTGTCCTTAGGCCAGATCCCCAATAAAAACCCAGGCCTGAGGGGAGGAGTCAGTTACTTAGTACTGAAGTTAGTTCCAGATAGACAGTAAAGTTGAGGGAACTGGAAGGAGCTGGTTGCTGGGACCAAGCCAGGCCCAGAACCAGGAAACCTGACCCAGCTGTGCAGTGCCCTAGGGAGAGGGACAGAGGCCAGTGGAAGAGGTAGGAAGACAGAAGAAGGGAACAGATCTGAAATCCCTTTAGCCCACCCAGACACCGGAGTCCAAAGCTGCTATTAATCTAGTGGTAGCAGAGAAAGCCCGGACCAACCAGGAAGATCTAGTCCCCCTGAAGTTAAAGAAAGCAAGGCACCAAACCTGACCAAGCATAGGACCAGGGGCCCAAGAGGAAAATAGGGATCCCCACAGAAAGGTCCTCATTTTCGGTTGTGGAGCAGCATCCTGAGAGGGAGAAGGAGAAAGAGCGGCAGGTTCAGCTCCATGCAGAACTTACCCCAATTACTGCACACACTAATAGAGGAGGCCTCACAACTCTCCAAGATGGACATCCCAAACTGCACCGATAACCTGGTTACCCTCCTGGACCGTGCCTGTTACCGTACATCAGTAAAAAGGTACAGAAACAGAGACTATTGTGTGTGTGTGCCTGCTTCACCGCCGCCGCCTGCAGCGTTCACAGCAGAACCACTGCTACTACTCCCCTCATCCACCCCGCTGCCCTGAGGTAAAGCTCCACCTGTGTGGAGCTGTACTACCAAAGCTGGATTTCCATCACCTCAGCGGCCGACCGCAGCACTGGTAACCCTATTACCCATGTTACAATTCCCCCATCATCATCACCCCCCACCCTGCCACTACGGGTCCAGGGCACGGAACCGGGAACCGAACAGCAGTGATCCCCACTGAAGTAACCACCTGTCCCGGTATCCGAGTACCCCCTACCCTGATTACAGACATTACAGCAGGGGATCACAGCTGATTCACATATGAGATCAAATATGTCTCTGCCTGTTTTTAAACAGATTTTACCTAACATAAAGAATCAGCTATTATCCTGTGCTATAATATCCATGTACACTTTTGCACCCTCACCGACCCAGGAGATTTGGTATGATCAGACCATGTCCCTGTACAGTCAAACACGGCCATTACACAGTATATAGCAGGAACACATATATAAGATTATCTCAGCCCAAGAGATGTGGTATGATCAGACCGTGTCCCTGTACGGTCAGACACATCCATTACACAGTACATAGCAGGGACACATATATAAGATTATCTCAGCCCAGGAGATGTGATATAATCAGACCATGTCTCTGTACAGTCAGACACATCCATTACACAGTACATAGCAGGGACACATGTATAAGATTATCTCAGGCCAGGAGATGTTGTATGATAAGATCATGTCCCTATACAGTCAGACACAGCTATTACACAGTACATAGCATGGACACATATATAAGATTACCTCAGCACGGGAACATTTTTTAACACATTAATTTGTTCATCTTATTAATTGTACCAAGAACTATTGATTAAAAAGTACTTTTGTTTGTGGGACAACTCCTTTAAAGTAATTCTGTTATGCCTTCTTTACTGTAGTTATGCATATGTACAACAGAACATGCACATTTTAAAGTGATTATGTCAGTAAGATGAACTCTCCTACCCAAACCACATTCATGAGCATACAGATCTTTTAAAGCTAAATCCATTGCCACTTTTATATCTTATATCTGTTTGCTGCATTCCCAAGAAATCAGTATTTTAATTGAAATGCACATGAAAAGTTAAGTGCTCAGTCTGTTCTGCCTGCCCAGGTTGTTTCCTCCTCAGTATGAGCCTCTTTAGCTTGATTGTTGGCTCTTTATCCGATATCCTTACTTGATGTCACACAGACAGTGAACTAACAATGAAGCTAAAAAGCCTTCTGATGGGTGGCAAAACACTCTGGGGAGGCAAGTGCTCAGAAAGTGCTCAATTGCACCCAAAGCACTTAATGTCTCAATAACATTTTAATTAAAATTCTGATTTCTTGGGAGTGCAGCAACAGATAAAATATATAAGGGTGTCAATAGATTTTGCTCTCTAAGTCCTACATACCCATGTATGTAGCTTTGGGGCTTGATTTTATAACAAATTCCTTTTAAAAACTGAAAAACACAAATAATACAAGTAAACAATATTATGTCATAACATCGTTTTCAGACTAAATCTCATCAAAAAATGATGACCTGTTTTGATACACTGAAGATGGGGGATAATGTCATCATTGCAACTGGAGATCTACATGGAGAAATAAACATGTACAACATGGATACATCAAATGTTCGATTTGTGTAAGTTCTTTGACCCTGGCAGATTTACAGTATATAGAAATGTTTTTCTTTTCATCGTCAAACAATTCCAGTGTCAGTATTCACAGTTTAATGACATTCAGAGGGTCATATTGTATTTTGTGGACTGATCATTTGTTGGAATATCATATATTCATATTAAACCAACAATATTGAGATAATGCCATTCATTGCCCAGATAAATAGTGCATTATTTATATTAGCTTCCATATATTGCATGAAATACTGTATAGTGAAACATTCATGTCACCTTTCTTGCTAAGATGCTTTAGATGAGGCCACATGATCCCCAATAACCAATCATCCAAAAGGAGCCACATTCATAAGCACAATGTTATATCGTTGGGAATCCATAGATTTTTTTAGAAATTGATTGTGGTCAATTAGGAGCGCTAAGGAGCATAAGAGACTGATGAATAAGTTAATTAAATTTTAATTCCACTACGCATTTTGACGACGTCCTGCTGTCTTCCTCAGGTGGGGAACCCCCTTAGGGCTCCTAATTGACCACAATCACTTTCTAAAAAATCTATGGTTTCCCTGAGGAATTATGACCGGAGCAGCTTAGAGCACTGAGAGCTTCCCCAGCCTTTCAGGACCTGGCGTGACGTGAAGGTCAGGTGACCGGGAAATCCGCATCACATGACTGGGCCAAGAAGCGACGATGAATAGACCCGGTGGCGGACCAGTCCCAGGCTGTCACGCTAAGATCCGGGGTTGTGCAGGGGTGCACAACCCCTTCAGGTGATCAGTTAACCTCTCCCACCTTAAATATCCCACTAGACCACCAGGTTCTTTTCATGGTGCGCCTCTCAACCTTCTCTTGCTTATTATTGGGAATGGGGGTGTCACTGAATGGGTACAGATGCATCGTCTAGCTTCTTCCACTCAGCCAATTTAAATAGTAACTGGGTAATTACTTTTTACATTTTTTTTCCAATCAACAGTACAAGCAAAGATAAACAATGTTGTAATATACGTTAACTTATTAGAAAAAATGTCTGTTTTTTCAATTTGTATTCCTTTTGTCTCCCTGCACTTATCATTCACTTTTAAAAATTGCTCAAATCTGTCTACTGATTTGTCTGCAGTAAGGGATCAAGTTACACCATCTGTTTTTTAAAGTCTATGAAATGAGGAGGTTACTTGGAGAAGTAGTAGGGTGAAATAGGCAGAACACACAAAATAATGCAAGTGAGATGCAAAAGGGAAAAACAACTAAAATGAAGGTTATAATACATTAAAGCCAGTAACAGTATTATTTCTTATATCTGTTATTCTGAAGACTCATTTGAAAGTTTAGTAACACTTGTTACCATGTCTGATTCACTTAACTACATTCAGTTTTGGTTTTATTGCTTTTGATTGGTAATATTTTTGTTTTTCTTTTATCCAAAAGATCATAAAACCCATGTAAACACTTTTAATTAATTCTGTATGTTTTTGTACAGCAGAGTGTTATATTTTAAAATTTGCAAAAAGAATCCTTTACACAATTAGGTATTGTAGGAAGACATTGTGCAAAACAAATTATACCCAGAATTGTTTTAGTTTTTACCATAATTACTGAATAACCTACAGTTTTTTTGCTGTCATTGTGGATATGTCAAATATAAATGCCTTAAAGGGAATCTGTGAGTAGAATAAACCCTCCTAAACCATCTAAATGGGCATTTGGGTTGTAGAAAGTTGAATAAGATGATTACTTGATATCTGAGATCTGATGTCTTAATCCAGAGAAATTCACATTTTTCTTTAGTAAATGTAAAGAACTGTACCAGGCTATGGGCTGGACTTAGATCTTCCTATGAATCTGCCTCAATGACTCATTTTAAATGAAAAGAGGTGTGGCGCCCTTAGTCTGCATCACTACAGAATGATTGCTGATGTAATATTGCATTATCTATTGCCAGCTCTGATGGGAGTTTGACTTTTCTGCTGGGTACTACTGGATTCATACATTTACTTCTACCCCTTACTGGAGCTATGCACTCTCCCTGGTGTTAAGGATTTGAACACAGTCCCTAAGTTGGGTTGAAGGAGCTTCAAGTTATTTAGCTGGTAGTGGAACAAGAAGGAGGACATCCTTGATGATTGGCCATGAGCTGCAAATGGGGTCTCAGTCCCTAGGTCACCCCGACTTTTAAGGTCCGGTTGTGAATGTGACGTGCTGTGTGGGTCTCTAATACCCAGCAGCAATGTGCAGTGCCCAGGAGTTCAGCTGCATAATAGGATCAGAGACCTGTTTCACGCATGTGTGCCCACAGGATCCGAGTTGCTAGCTCGCTGGAGAAAATGAGTGCAAGGCAGCACTATAAGTTTCAAGCTCCAAGAAGCCTTTCATCCCAGGAAGGAATTCAGCAGTGAAGAGTCAACCCTACACTAGACGAGTCAAACCCTCATCATGCAGGTCAGACTGTAGCCTGGTGAACGGTGTACTGTGTCTTGTGGATTTGCCTTGAGTTTCCAGGAAATAGTAGTTGATTATACTGTCTCCTGCTGCCTTATTCTCTGTTTCACTACATTGGCTATAATTTTCCTGGCCGAGGTTGGGAAGGGTTGACCATCTGCACTGCTCATCACCATCTATTTCCCAGGGATCCTCTGCAGGGCCAGCCGTATCCTGGCAAAACATCCCAACTAACATCACAAACATTCTGCTTTCCTCCCTTTTATTTTCGTTATTATAAACTTTGCACTATTTATACAGTGTGCCCCCTTCCCCCCTTTTTCCTGTGAAGCCAGGGCCACAACTGCTGAGCATGGCTATCACAAGTGACAGGATCTGACCATTGCTCAATAGTCTGAGTACCCAGAACCTTAACTAACCACAGGGGCATTACCAGTATGAGACATATAATGACTAACAGTCTGATCTCCCAATCTATATGTCTCACTGTTAACAGGCCCTGTCTTTTAAAATAAGTGTTGGAGAGATTTTCTCAGGAAGATCTGGGTCCAGACTATGCAAATAGAGTCTGTGGAGCCTCGGTTAGGAGTCTCAAACACAGGACTAGCCAGATATCCCTCCAGGGAAGGACCCAGCCAAGGGTTGGCTCCTTGCGGAGAACACCATAACCACCATGTTAAGTGGCCCTTTTAGTCAATATCCAGCTCTTTTACAAGCTTAGAGATATGACAAGGGAATACCAAGGCCAGGTATCCATCCACAGACAGCTGTTTCGGGGTGTTGCCCCTCATCAGTGTGGAGTAGGATTTTGGCTAGGTGGAAGCAAGGCCTAGTAGACCAACATCACAAAGTATTCACTGATCTCAGGGAGACCAGTCCAAGAAAACACTGCGGGCAGCTGGCTAAAGCGCTCAACACAGTGAATTCCTAGGCACATTGCCTCCTGGGAATTATGAATATGCAAATAGAGTCTGTGGAGCCTCGGTTAGGAGTCTCAAACACAGGACTAGCCAGATATCCCTCCAGGGAAGGACCCAGCCAAGGGGTGGCTCCTTGCGGAGAACACCATAACCACCATGTTAAGTGGCCCTTTTAGTCAATATGCAGCTCTTTTACAAGCTTAGAGATATGTTTTTCTTAGACTGGTCTCCCTGAGATCAGTGAATGCTTTGTGATGTTAGGTCCAGACTATATATTTTAGCAGCTCATTTACATATTTAGAAAAATTTGTATTCTCTGGAATAAGACCTCAAATTGCAGATACCAAGGTATCAATTTGTTCAATATTTCATGACCTACATGCCCATATAGACGGTTTAGGAGTAGGGATTAGTGGACCGGTGGATGTTCAGGCTCACCAGATTCAGACAGACTTTTAAAAAAATTTGGTTCGGGACCTGGAATGGACTCGAACTTGACCCTGGACCCCATATAAGTTAATGGGAACTTACACTTCTGTGCGGAAAAATGTCTGTAAAATGGTTGTAATAAGGGCTGGGGGTTGATAAAGGAAGCAAAATTGGAGCAATTAGCCTCCAACGTTTGGACATGGACTAAATAAAGAAAACGACCTGGGTTTGCACCTATTTTTGATAACCAGTGTAGGTAAAGCAGACAGCTGCTACCCTCAGCTCTCTGCTTTACCTTGGCTGGTTATGAAAAATATAGGTGATCAGCGCTGCTTTTTTAAACTTATTTACATAAATAAAGAAACCGTGTGTATTCTTCCCTATTTTTGATGACCAGCCGACATAAAGCAGACAGCTGGGGGCTGGTATTACCAGGGTGGGAATGGCCATAATTTTTTGGCCCCTCCCTGCCTAAATTAATCAGTTCACAACTGCCCCAGAAATCGTGTATCTTAATAGATGCACCACTTCTGGCGCTTTGCTCAGCTCTTCTCGATTGCCTGTGTGTGGTGGCAATTTTGGTAATAGCTTAATGGGGTTGATGTCAGCTGTGTATTGTCAGCTGGCATTAAGCCCTGGTGTTAGTAATGAAAAGGCATCTCTCAGACAACTCCATTACTAACTCGATAGGTATAGTGTTAAAAAAGAAACAGACATTGGGGGAAAAAAATGTAATTTAAATAAAAATACCCACACATGCCCTCATTCACCAACATATTACTTCAAAATAAATTCTGGAAACTCCAGCATAGTCCAAAGAATCATGTCCCATGACACCCATTGATTTCTATAGAGCTTTGTTCAAGAAGGTTCTCACAACTAGACTCCAGAGGTTACTCCCACTCAACGTTTATTCTATATGGAAGAACAATAAAGATTAAGAAAAAATACCTGGCATGAGCTCCCACCTATTTTTGATAACCAACGCAGGTAAATCAGATAGCTGCAGGCTGTAACCCTCAGCTGTCTGCTTTATCCTGGCTGGTTATCAAAACTAGAGGTGATCCCATGATTTTTTAAATAATTAAACAAACTGCATGGGCCCTGCCCTATTTTTGATAACCAGCCAAGGTAAAGCAGACAGTTGACGGCTGGTATTATCAGGGTGTGATTTGGCCATTTCCAGCCTAATTATACCAGCTTGCAACCACCCCAGAATTGGCCAATCTTGGACCTTTACTCTGCTCTTCTCTATTGCCGTGGTGCGTTCACAATTGGGGTAATGGGATAATGGGTTTAATGTCAGCTGTGACTTATCAGCTGGCACCATGCCCTGGTGTTAGTAATGGAAAGTCGTCTATCAGAGGTCACTCCTAGTCAGTGGTATGTTCCACTGATACGTACCGCTGACAGGCAATGACCTCAGGAGCCTCGTACTGACAAAGTTCTCCGAACGAAGCCCCATTGGAATCGATGGGTGTCTGAGAAAGTTCTTAGAGTGAGGCTTCATAAGTCACTTCTGATTAGTGGTATATACGAACATGCACTTTTGCTTTAGCCCATGTTAAAGTCTGAGACCCAGACATCCAGTGTTGGGTATGAACCCCAAACTCTACGGTTGAGGTTCACTCGTCTCCACTTAGAAGGGTTAATCCTACTGTCATATGTTCATTAGACTGCACAGATTCTAATGCTATTGTTTGAATGGGATCTCTAAGTCATGTGCATTATCTAGAAAAACTACAGTACAAATTTAATACATTACGTTTTCTTGTTAGCTTCAGCAAACATGTTGAAGATGATGATACTCCGACCAATACATTTCCTGTCAATGCAAAGGCACAACGGATAAATTCTGTGTTGCTTCTCTTACCAGCAAATGTTAAGGATTCACAGAAGGCAAAGTAAGTTAGATTTCAATCAGTTGATGAATGCGTATACTGTATATTGCAACAGTTAATATAGGACTGACCAGACAATATTAAAATTAGAACAGAAATTCCCTTTAATGATTGTCACACACTTGGAACCATTACAACAATGGAAGTAATTCTCATATGTTCATTCTTTTATCACAGTGTATACCTTTTCAATAGATCACTTTAAAGTAAACCTTTTCTAAGATTATCAAAGGTTATCACAGGGCCTGAGAATGCCGAAACAGATTTACTGTCAAAATCCTCTATGAATCAACTAATATCCACATCCAATGCATATAGATAGGGCATTGTAACCTCATGCTCATATGAAAATATTGGGCTGCCCACCTTGTGCATAAGAATCTGCAAGTAGAATCAATATGCATGTTCAGTTCTATATAACCTTCTTTATATGGGGTGAAACTTCCATAATGTCCATGAGATTATCAGCCATACTGGTATATTTTTCTACTTTAACCAAAATATGATGTTAGGGTACACTTTCACACCAAGCTATATGTGGACTATTTTTGAGAACTTCTGTATGTCAGTGCACTTAGCTTTAGGGTGTTAAAAAAAAATGCTTCTTTAAAGAGGACCAGTCACCCCCTCCTGGAATTCAATCTAATAGCAGCACTGAATGCAGCATGTAAGCTGCATTCATGCATGGGGTCCCCCATGTGTGTGATGTTTGTACTCCTAAATACAGCTCTCTGAAAACGTATAGTAAAAAGTCAGGAGCACATTACCAGCATCAGGAGTCATCTCACTTTCTGGGGGCTATTCCCCCTGCATCTCTGTTCCTCCCTCCTCCCTCTCCTCACCACCTCCTTTATGCTGTCAGCCATCCTCGCTCTGCGCCTGTGCCTCCTTGTGCTACTTCACACAGGCACACAGCGAGGTGTTGCTATTGTCGGCCCTACGCTCCTGTCCCGCCTCCCGCCCTGACATCAGCACTTGTTCCCGCCCTGCTCTGTGTGTATACATGGGACAGGGCGGGAACAACTGCTGATGTCAAGGCAGGAGGCGGGACAGGAGCGCGGGGCGACGCTAGCAAGACCTCGCTCTGCGCCTGCTTGAAGTAGCACAAGGAGGGCAGGTGCAGAGCGAGTATGGCTGACAGCATCAATGAGGCGATGAGGAGAGGGAGAAACAGAGATACAGGGGACGGGAAAAGCCCCCGGGAAGCGAGATGACTCCTGATGCTTGTAATGCCCTCCTGACATTTTACTACACGTTTTCAGAGGGCTGTATTTAGGGGTACAAACATCACACACACATGGGGGACCCCTTGCCTGAATGCAGCTTACATTGCTGCATTCAGTGCTGCTATTAGATTGAATTCCAGGAGGGGGTTGACAAGTCCTCTTTAATGAAAATAATGTATAAAATATTAGGGTAAAATCCATGACTACTAAGAGACCTCAGTTTTTTAGTATTATAGTTATATATTTCTCTGTAGACTCTGTGTGATTGGATGGATGCAACATGTTATTTAGAGGTGTCTTTATTGACAAGATCAAATGTCCAGTACATACTGCTTTAATATTTGATAGATTTTAATTGCAATGGTAATAAGAAATAAAAAAGATATATAAATAATGAACATTCTCTCTCTGTTTCTTTATGTTTCATCTACAGTAAAAAAAACCCAACCCAAAACGTTTCAACACGGAAAGTAAGTAAATGAGCAACAAATGTCAGAAAGTACTTCCACCTGAATACAAATATAACATAACAATGATATCAAGGTACTATATACACCCCAAAAGAAAGATGGATATGTAAATCTTATAAAAATAATACTGCATTCTTAACACCGAGAACAGTCATTAGGGATTTTTGGGGTTTCCGGACAACTAGTTGGGAACTTCAAGATGAACGTTTCTTCTAAATAGTCAATGATAAGCAGGTTTTCCTAAGCTCTCATTAAAATTACACAGCAGTGCCTCCTAACAAGAGAGACACAGATAATTCCAAATGTAGTTCATATACAAGGCCATAAACATAATACACCATAGACATAAATATAAATATAAATGTGTAAACAAAATACAGAAAATACTGAAACATACAGGTAAGCCTATACCACTAGAGATCTAAGTATCTCCCCTTTAGAAGTCCAAACTACCACCCAGGGCAATATGACAGAATCAAAGTCTAGAAAAGCCAGATACAATAGATCTGAGCTCAAAACATGCACAAGCAGGTGTACTGTCATGAGTCTGGGACATCTGTTTTTAGTTGTCTTTACTTTGGGTGTTAATTTCTTGAGTACCAGCGAAGTTTAATGTTGTTTCTTGGTAGGGCTAGGAAGGCTTGCTGCAATGTGTGTCCACTCCCACATCTCCTTAAGTAGTCATGTGGTCCATTAACTGTTGTGGATGTTAGCTCATTCTTACTTGACCAGCCTGGACAGTGGAGGTGTTTGAGCCACTGTTGTGTGAGGATCAACCAACCTGGTTCCATTCCCCTGCTGCTTTCAAGAACAAAGCAGCAGATTATAAGTAGTTTAACTTTTATGTTTTTTCCTGTTCAATTGGATAGGGAGTGGGGGGTTAGTTCCAGAGTTTTCCAAGGTAATTAGGGTTATGCAAGTGGCTCAGACCCTGCCACCTTTAGGTGACCTCTGGGATAAGGAATAGCACAGGGTCCCAGTTGTTAAGGGACAAATCATGCGTTCATTCCCCTGGAATTATTATTTTCCCTGTCCCCTCCCCGTGACACATACCAAGTAGTTTGTTATAAATAACTGGGGCTCAAAAAACAAAAAGGCCATATACAGCAAGACCAATACTGTACTATGGATAAAGTGCAACAGCGATCAAAGTACCTGTGCAACATAGGTATATACCTTTTAAGAAGATGGCTGTAGTTAGGAAATAGCTTCACTCTGATGTATGTTTCCATTGTCTTCCTCAGGGGATGTGACACACCCATACAGCCATACTTCTTAAAGGGTATTTAGTATGGCTGTATGGGTGTGACATCCTAGTCTAAACGCAGGAGAGTGAGAGAAGATGGAGAAAGCAAGTCAATCTCAAACTTGTTTACTTTCATGCTGTCTAACTAAATAAAGCAATTTAAGGACTTTAGAATTGCTTGATATTCTCAAGCTGTTTCTTGAGCAGCTCAGAGCTATGCAACCTGCTCTGCATCTCTCCAGTTGATCGATAGATTTATTTCTAGGTAAACACATGTGAAAGGCTTGTCAATCAACTGGGGAGTGGTAATCTACCTGGGTACCGTACCGGACTAGCCATGTCTCTCATTATGGTCATCGGCTGACTTTTCGAAAAATGTTTTCACTGAAACTGTCTAGCTCTGATTCATAGTGTGTGAGGTTCAGGAAGCCAGAATGTAGTGAAAGATCCACTTTAAAAACTCCAATAGGTATAATGTGTAGGTATCCCAATAGTTTAGTCCATGTTGCATATGTATATATAATCATTAGCTTCATAGTCTTGTTATAGTAGTAATCAGCATATTGGCTAAGTAGTAGATAATTTAGGCTAAAAAACGTTCTATGGCTGCCAAGGTGATTTTTGCACTGACAAGTTTAACACTTCTGACATATCTAATAAAATAAAATGTTGTCAATAACTTTTTTGAAATAATCCTTTATCAACTTTCTTTGCAGATTTCTCTATGTCACTGCAACATTGTATATTGGAAATATATAGTACATTTTATTGCTTTAGTTACTTTCTGTGGTTCTTAGGGCCGCTTTACACACACCAACTTATCTGTCCAACTTCTGAACAGATCTCTGGTTGCAGTGAAATCATGGACACATTGCTCCATTTTGTGGCTGTGTACAAATGTAACAATGTGTCCATGATTTCACTGCAACCAGAGATCTATTCAGAAGTTGGACACAGAAGTTGGTGTGTGTAAAGCTGCCCTTACTATAGTGCTAAACTATAACCCATACTTATTATCTTATTGTAGAAAGATGTGAACAACTCGGAAATAGGATTCGGTCAGTAAACCTTTATTTTCATTAATAATTGCTAATTATGAGTTTGTATATACTTAGTACAACAATTTCTGCTCTTTTCTTGTCTATTTACGTGGTATTTTTCTTAGCTTTGTTTTGTATTTCTTCTGTACATACTATGCATATAATGCTATTGATAAATTAATCGCAAAGGAAAAATCTGCAGTGTGACTCTATACTCGGTACTGTTAATGGACTAAGATTTCTTTGGTCAGTTGTAGACAAAAGTTTATTTAAATTAATATATATCTGTAAAATTGCTGTATGTATATTTGCATGTGATGAATGGCATCTAATCATTTAGTAATAAATATTGTGTGCTCTAAATCATAATCACTTATTAGCAGAACATATTGAAGAACCATACAGTAATGATTCCCACAAAATCAATGGCAAGTCTGAGACTCCCCTCATAGCTTCAGGTCATGAGAATGGACACCTCTATTTGTGGAATGCTAAGGTAATAGTATTTTACTATCTAGTTGGGTTACAAGAGTGCATTTGATCTCACCACCTACTATATGACATAGACATACCTGGTAACATTATGTAAGAAACTTAGTATGTACATATATACACTGACCAACCAAACATTAACTCTCCCACCCCTGTAAGGTGGCATGGCAAAGTGGGAGGACATCAACATGAACCAGCCTGTATACACTGCCCTTGTATGGCTCATGCAACCGCTCTGCGGGTCCCGCAGAAGTATCTATCCAGATATGAAGGGGTGGACAGTCGTCCATCCTCCCTCCCCTCCCTACACATGTTCACATGAATTCTTGACATAATTTTTGAAGCTGACAATCGCCTCGGGTGAGTGCGTTCATTCTTTCTCTACTTTTGCTGTTTTTCATGTATGACGAACCGAGCAACACCCTGGCTTCTAGGTCCCTTCACATGCAAGGATATCCTAAACGATATCCTTGAAACGTCACAAATTTGTGATCGTTCAAAAGATATCGTTCGGGCGTCGTTGCGTGTAAACGAACGATATAGGAAGAAACAATCCTTGGATCGTTCATCCAAAAAATGAGATCCTGACCTTAAATCTATCGTTCGTCGTCCAATTAAAACTGCTTGAAGAAGCTACATCGTTCAGTGTGACACCTTTATGAACGATCTCGTTCAAAATTCTCCTATTCATGCCGCTTTAAAACATTGTTCAGTTCTTGCTCTCCTATTTAACTGGTGCATTGCCGAATGGGATATCGTTAACATATCCTTGTGTGTGACAACGCACTAACGAGGTCGGAACGATCACGTGACAGTTAACGAGATCCTAGCGTGTGAAGCGGCCTTTAATCTTCCATTGCTGATTGTGCCGTCAAGTGGGACGGCTGCAGCGAAAAGCTGTAGTGCCCGGTCACTCCTGTTTCATGGATCATCATTTTATAGTTCAGAGATAACGCTGTCAATGTGTTCATATTAATATTCTGCACTGGACATTTTTTTTAAACAATTGTTGCTTATCTATCTATCTATCTATCTATCTATCTATCTATCTATCTATCTATCTATCTATCCCATATCCATCTATCTGTCTTTTTATCTCTATCTATTTTACCTGTTTAAATTGACTGACATATTCTAGATATTCTTGCAGGGAGAACTGATCAGCAAAGAGCTACCTTATACAAAGCAGCCTCCTATTTCCCTGACAGTGCTCTGTACAAATGAATCCAGTAATATTATTGTAGCTGGTAACAAGGGTAAGTGTGTGCTACAGTTTAATCCTTTAAAAAAATAGCAGGATATATGTATGTTTGTAAGGAGAAAAATGTTTGTACCGTGTTAGCCAGTAGATAGAAAAATATTAGAATCTGAGAGTCCTCAGTTGTTGATACCTTTTAAAGGGAACCTGACCTCGAAAAATGTGCCCCCAGCCTCTATATACCTGTCCCTGCACCATGCTAATAGATTTCTAGCCATCCCTTTGTGTTTTTAAATCGATATAGTAAAGTTTAGAAAAGTTGTTTTTATACCTTAAGATGTGCGGCTTCTCATTATTTGAGAAGCCGCAAAAGGCGTTCCTTTCTTGTCCTCCCCGCCGCCTGCTTGTTATTTATTTACGCCCCTATGGGCGTGCTACAGAGCAGGGAGACTGTGCGTGTCATGTAAGGGGCGGTAAAGCCGCTATGACGCAAATCGCGTCATATCTGGCTTTACCACGTCAGTACACCTATTAGGGTGTACTGCCGACCTCGCGATGCCGAGTACGCATGCGCAAGGTGTGTTCACTGTACACCTAATGGGTGTACTGACTGGGTAAAGCCGGATATGACGCGATTTGCAATTAGCTGCTAACATGGGGCAGAGATGTGAATGGATGAGTCAGATGAGATCTCACAGGAACTGTGTGCACTGCTGACAGCTTGAGCTCATACTGTCTCTGCATGAAACCTGGGTCAGTGATAAACTGTGAATGCTGTTTAGGCCCTGCCCCCCACCCATCATATGTTAGATTTAGAATCAGCCTAGGGGTACATCTCCTGGAAGGATTTTAAATGGTTTTCTATTAGAATTCTCTTATAAAGTTTATTTGAAAGTTTATCAAAATCACTTGCTACCCATTATTATTACATAAAACTTTAAACAGCGGTTACACTTTAAGCTTTGGTATGAGTGTTACAACACTAATTTTTGCACCTGTCTTGTCTCTTCTTTTAGTGCACCCAATGTTTTTGTATTTTTCCCATCAAACTACTACTGGTTGGACTTGAGTCAGGCTACCATGACTCACTCAAGGATTGCATCGCACTGACTGGATCAACTGGCATCTCTCCTGGCCTGAGCATGGTGGCTTCATGTATTGCTTTGCAGCTGACACACTCAGAAGAGCTGCCACCTGGTCCGGGCATTTTGATGTGATACTCGTATGAGGACTCCAGCTTTAAAAAGAATATGACAGCATGATTTAACAATGTAAAAGCATGGCTGTTATGGTGCTGTTATATTGGTTAAATTGATACCTTTCGAGAAGAAATCTGCTTTTTAGTTCTTGATTAATCAAAATGTGAAGTTTTTTTCTAATGAGATTTTGGTGAACAAGGGTTGGATTGTGAGGAAGGATCTTCACCTCCTGGCCCTGGCCCACTGCCTGCCTCCGGTGTTTTAATATAAAATCACTACGTTTTCAGTGACCACCTCCTGTTTAAAATTTCGCACTGCTGCCATCACTGGTGTTGGTGGCACGTGCACAGTTTGACTTCACAGCTGGTCTTCTGGTCTTTAATAACTTGGTTCAGGAGGCAGCACATGCTCAGAATTGAGATCTTGGCTTCAATGACATTTTCATTGAGCTGAGATATCTATCTACACTTCCTAAGGTATCAATTTAATCAATATTAAGCGCCAATATGGCCATGCCTTTACATTATATTGCTAAATCATGGTGACAGGTTCTTTTTAAACAGGACCTGTCACAAGCTCTAAAGTGGCCAATTTCTGATCTTATTGAGTTTCTCTTGCTCCTCTTAGTATTCCCATTTCATTTTTTTATTTAAAAAAACTTCACCATACGGTCCCACAGATATGGGGTCTTTTACTCGGTTTAAATATGTATGGTCTTTGCCAAGGGGGCAATTATTCAAAAAGCAATGTCAGTATGCGCTGGCACCAAATTTTGGTGCAGATCTTTTAGAGTAAGTCAAAAGGTTTTGACCACCTGCCTCAACAGGAATCTGGTGGCAGCTGATGATAGCTTCCTCTTTTTGTCACATCTAGGTAGTGTAGCTAGTGTTCTTTTTAACTGAATTTGTGAACTATATGTCTTTGTCTCATTTTCCTTGCTTGGGACAGGAAGTGATCTCTTCATTTTTCAACTTCTTTCTTGACATCCAAGACTATTAGAGAACTGAATGCTAAGGCTGGGGACAACAGGAGGCCAGCCGGGGACAACAGGGGACAGCAGGGGACAACAAGATGAGAGGAGGCTGAGAGGAGGGGGGACAAGGTGACAGGAGACCAAACTGATCCTGCAAAATGTCGGAATCGGATACCTATTTGGCATCCGATTGCAGCGATCAGTTTGGATCCGATGCTGTCTGATTTTCATCAGACAGGATCAGAATTAACTAAAACACAATGTGAAACCAGCCTAAAACGCATTATGAAAGCAGCCTAAGTCTATTGAGGAGAAGGCTTTGAATGCTCGGAATGCCAGAAGCTGGTGTCTGGCTATGTATCACATTTGCAGCAGGTCATGACAGTCAAAAGTTCACTACTAAGTACTGAAGACACTTGTCATGATGGAAGTAGAATAGTTCTGATGGTGCTGTTGTCGTAAAAAGAAGTATTTTGTGTTGATTGTGGCTAATTGCTCTGGTTTAATTGGTTTATTGATGGCAAACATAAGTTTGTGAATTTTGCTAAACTTATTGCATTGGGGTTGAAAAATGTTGATTGCCACATTATCTATACTTGTCATGGTGCCATTGTGATAGAGATTTTTAGATATGCAATTCAATATAACACAAATTTAGAGTTATTAGACCCATCAATGAGAATAGAAACAAAGTTTCAAATATTTCTGAATGTAACATATTATATTTCTATTTTTCATGTGCTCTGGTTTACATTCCATTTAAATATAGAGGGCTATATTATAATATGGAGATTTCTCAGCTGTGAAGATTACCATCAACAACAATCTGAGGTGAGACAGCAATCTCGTCTTGTAATTCATACACTGTACAACTTGGTTGCAAAAGACTTTCTGCAAATCAACATACAAATAAGTAATATAGGGAAGCAGCCACCATGTTTCTTACCCAGACCCACTAAGGCAGCATGCACAATTAATAATCCCACATGGACCCCTCCTTCTAATAATTATGAGCTCTGCTTTTATAAGCAGCTCAGGTATCAGAAACTGCAGGCCTCATTGAATTGTCTATTTTAAAATCTATTTCTCTGAGGACTTCATAAATTTGTTGGTATCCCTGACTACTTATATGTCCATCAGTTTACTGTTCAGAACTCCAAGTAATCATATGCTAACTGCACTGCCATAGATGTAGTGTAAATTATATTTGGGGGCCTTGTGCTTTAGGTAGAGATATTGAAGAAGTCAATGATTATTCAATATTGAAGTGCTGAAATTTTATATAACACCAATTTTTCACAAGATAATGATGTGTAAAGACTTTGATACAATATATGCCTTAGTGCACCAGTTCAGGGTACTGGGGAAAACTTCTATTGGAATCCTTAGCCGGGACGCGAACAGCTGTGAAGGTCCTGTGTCCCCTGGTAGGTACTCTGCTGGTAAGACTGCTTGGTTGCGGCTGTAGTGAGGCGCTCCTAAGAAGCTGCTCCGTCACTCCGGTTTTGCAGAACAGTGGTAGACATCTGTTTGCCTCGGACTCGGTGTCCGGTGAGATTGGGCATGGGTGTCATTTAACCCGTTGCTTATTTGCCTTGTTGCCCGTTGTTCGGTCTGGGTCACCAGTTGATGGTGCCCTGCCGGTAAGTTGCCTTCTCAGGGCTGCACGGCACTGTGCAGATCTCTGCTCCTTCCTCTCCTTCGCATGTTCTCCAACTCTGTAACTAACTTCCCCCACACACTACACCTTACACTCCTCCCTCCTGGACATGGAGCTCTGGATTTAACTATTTCATCACTGATCAAGCAGAGTTCCATAATAAGAAGTAGACCTCACTAAAGTTAGGGGGCATACTTCAAAAGCTACTCCAAAAGATTTACATAACATAGAAAGGGAGTATAGACTTGAATTATTTTGCAAAAGTATCAAATTTATTTAAATTGACAAAAAACAAGGACACGGGAGGGGGCGATCACAAAGTGCTCTGTGCTTATAGCCAGCAGCGGTTCGCACATATTACAGTCTGTCAGACCCGCATAAACATGTCCTGTAATTACATATATATATTGGTGTCTACGCAGAGACTCATATACAGATAGGTAACATATAAAGGTACCTTATGTGTCAATCTCCTGATCGCCGCTGGATAAGGAGTTACACAGACATTACAAAGCATGTTCAATATCATATATCCCAAGCGGACTATTGCAGATCATAGATAGAATAGGCACACAAATGTATCACACCCAGTATATGGGTACAGAGCGCGGCACCTACTGAAGTGAACTGTTGACAGGCATGTATCCACGTATAGTCTAGCTAATGCGCATATTTACCAAGACCGTCACTGGCCATCTGTACAGGGCAGCAGGGGTGAGTGAGGGGTGGTCCGGACCAAGGGACCCCAACGCGTTTCGTGACCTTGAGATATCGGTCACTTCATCAGGGTCACGAAACGCGTTGGGGTCCCTTGGTCCGGACCACCCCTCACTCACCCCTGCTGCCCTGTACAGATGGCCAGTGACGGTCTTGGTAAATATGCGCATTATACTCGGACCCGTAGAAGCGACAGGCGTCGCGAAACGGCGTCGTAGTCCGTTGGCCCTTCGTGCCCCCTCCCTGCACCCTGTTTTTCCACGAGTTCTTGGAATAAAGGACTATCCTGTGTATTCCGGTGAGTGCCGCCTTCTCTTTTTTGCTTTTCAAACGCTGGTGCATTGGCAGTGCACCGCTGGCTGGGAACATGCCATAACTGGAGGATTATCCGGACCTGACAGAGGTAAAGCTTAGTGCCACGTTCATCTCACTCTTTCATTAAATATGCGCATTAGCTAGACTATACGTGGATACATGCCTGTCAACAGTTCACTTCAGTAGGTGCCGCGCTCTGTACCCATATACTGGGTGTGATACATTTGTGTGCCTATTCTATCTATGATCTGCAATAGTCCGCTAGGGATATATGATATTGAACATGCTTTGTAATGTCTTTGTAACTCCTTATCCAGTGGCGAGCAGGAGATTGACACATAAGGTACCTTTATATGTAACCTATCTGTATATGAGTCTCTGCGTAGACACCAATATATATATGTAATGACAGGACATGTTTATGTGGGTCTGACAGACTGTAATATGTGTGAACCGCTGCTGGCTATAAGCACAGAGCACTTTGTGATCGCCCCCTCCCGTGTCCTTGTTTTTTGTCAATTTAAATAAATTTGATACTTTTGCAAAATAATTCAAGTCTATACTCCCTTTCTATGTTATGTATTTCATCACTGAGATGGAAGATATTACATCTTCAGTCAGGGATGCAATACCTTCCTGTGACGCACTCGTTGCGGGGCGCCACACCTTTCCTTCAAAGTTTTAATGTGCAGAATTCAGAGAGGCCTTTCTAGTTAGCTAACTTGGCAACTGGCCAGAAATGGTGAGAGAAGAACCTGATGTAGTGAGGACATGAAGTACTAGGACAAAATGGATGTTCTTGTTTTCAACACAATAAACAGAAATGGTAGCCTCACCCCATTGCTGTAAAAAGTACCATGACAAGTGACCTCCAAGTCAGATTTCAATAAGTACTTAAGGGATTTGATAGCTCCAATCTTATGTACTGTAACTGACTCACCGTGGCCGGGACTCCGGTTTAGACAGGCGATGTTTCCTTCCTCCTTGTCACGGGTGGACCGCACCTGCCGGTAGTGGGGCCCGGTGCAGTGCAGATCAAAAGTGAAGACGTCTTGGTGGAACAGATTAAAGGGGTTTTAATTTATTCGTGACGCCACCTATGAGTAGATTCGGTAAGGACTACCGACGCTGCGGAGCCCCCGGGGGATGGATAGCAGCAAGATGTTACGCTCCCCACAGGCTGAGCGGTGATCCCCGGAGGCTGGAGCTGCTCAAGATGTTGTGCGGCAGCTGCGGTTACCTTTTAGTGCGGACGGACAGTTCATAAGGAAGCACGGACACAGAAAGTCTCTGCAACGGGTCTTTACTGTAACCAGCAGGCAGTACATGGCATACAGTGGTTGAGTAGTAGACCAGGTGGACTCAGCAGCGAGGGTGTCCCTTAGAGATCCGCAGTGTTCCTCCATTCTACCTATTTGGTTGCCAGTGTCGCCCAGGAATACCAGGTCGGGTACGGGGAGGCTGCTTCAATGCCCTATCCATGATTTACGTTCTGGATGTTCTGGATCCCTCAGTGGGTACACCGCTGGTTAGACGACTGGAAGTTGGCTGGTGGTGGGGTGCTCCTTTGAAGCTGCTCCTCCACGCTTCTGGTTCGCGTAGCAGAGGTGAACTGCTGCCAGCTTCGGTACCAGTGAACCGGCTGTGAGTTTGGGCACGGGAGTCTCTTGGGAACCCGTGTAGATGATGCCCAGTCCCGGTAGTTAAGGCCTCAGGTGCTAACACCCGACCGGTGACGGCCCAGGGGCCCGCACGGGGTGCGGAGCCCCGCTCCTCTCCAAGTTCTAGTCTTAGACCCTTCTTCTCCGAGTTCTAGACTATTCTCTTCTCTGTCTAGATTATTGTGTTCTACTACTACATTACCCTAACACTCCACCCCCCCAGGACCTATGATTGGCCCTCTGTTCTAGGTGTTGCATGTAGGGTTGGATCTCTATGTTAACCGGATCATTGCTGAGTCAGAGGATATTGCGGCTGTATTTATGGCTGCAATACCCTCTTGTGACGGACTCGTTGCGGGGCGCCACACTCCCCCTTGGTTGAATACGCTTGTCATCAAGCGTCACACTACTCACATTACAGAGGGTTTTTTTTAAATTATTTTACAACAGGTAATACACTTTTATTAATGACAAGTCATTGTATGCATAAAAGTGAAGTAAATAACAGGTTAACACATTGCGCGGACCCGGCGGGCGGTCGGCTGTCCTTAGAATAAAAGTTCAGGCTGTAGCCGCCAAGTCGCGGTGTTATGGTGCAAACAGGAAGAAGTCTCTTTTAGTAGCAAAGTTCAAACAACAAAGTCACTTATGGAGGGCAGTGTTCCGGACTCGTATAGCGAACCACCCGTCACAGCATACATGTCGCTCATAGGTTACTATGTCCCCTCTATACAAGTCTCGGTTTGGATGACCTCGCGGTAGGTGCGATTCCACATCACGACGCCCCACAAATACTTCAGCACTCACACCCTCCTCCCTTACGAATCCCCACCCGGTGGACAAGTTAAAGGTGCTTACCCGCCCGGTTTTACGGAATTGTTCAGGTAATGGAGATTGGCGGCGGGCCTCGGCGCGAGCCTGCATGTTGGCTTGCAGTCGAGTGTGCCACTCGTCTCTCCGGATACGACGTACCTCTTCGTCGGAGTGGTGCGGCGTGTGGATAAAGTCACTACGGCGTGCTGGTTGTTGAACTGCTCGAGATTGGTGGGCAGTCTGGAGTGGAGCCCGGTTCAACGGAACCGGAGAAGATGCTGTTGCGGCTGCACCCGACCAGTGCACCCGAGCTGATCGCCCGGCAGAAGGGTTCCTTGTGTCTCCCCAGGCGAACCCGGTGTAGAGAGCCTCAGCTGGACTGTAGGTCTCGTCGTCATCCTCCTCGATCTCTCCTTCGATGACTACGTCGGGCTGCTCGGCTGACGAAGACGATGGGATGGAATCCTCTGGTTCGGTGGGTTGCTGTGCTGCAAAGTTCTCCTCAGGGTCGTTGTGCAGGACTTCTAGGCTGCCTGCCTCTTCTTCTGTAGCAGCGGGAAGTGGTGTTTCGATCCCGGTCACCAGGTAGGCCTCTGTATTTGCAGAGGAGGCCTCCGGTTCAGGGGAGAAACAGGCGACAGTCTCGGTAGTGGTGAAACTAGTCGCGGGTTCCACAGGTGGAACCAGGTAGGTGTCAGCTTCTTCGTGGGAGCGTATTGGAAGCTCCGGCTCTGGAACGGGGTCGGCTGCGGTTTCATCCGCTGGAACGGGTCGAGGGGTAACTCTCACTGGGATGACACAGTCTATGGGCTCCGGTGACGAAGCAGGACAGGTGGTGGGCGACGGTGAGGTGGTTGAAAAACTGGCGACGTCGTCTGGGCTTGGAGAAGCTGTACCCGGTCGGCTCTGCTGCATCGCATTATGGAGTCTTCTGCCTAGGGTCGCACTCCAGCTGCGAATCGTCCATTCCACAGTCTCAAGTAGTCGCACCCGGAGGTCTTGTAGAGCCTCTAGCCAGAAGTCGGGGCTGCCGTCTACGGTAAGGGCAGGACCCGGACCCGGTTGGCCTACGGCTGCTCTGGCCTCCGCCTCGACCTCCCGCATCAGGTCTTGGAGTCTCATGCTGGCCATTCTTTTCATGGAGGGAAACCACACCCGTTCAACCGGTAAGCGTTCTGGTAGAGCTGGTGAAGAAGTCTGTCTGACACTCCCATTTCCTCTGGGCTTTTTGTAGTCCAATCGTGGGAAAAGTCTTTGGGGTCCGCCCCCATGGTTGATTCGAGCAATCAGGGCGGACAAAGAGTTTGGCGCCTTTTGTCTTTAGCCCTCCCACGATGAGGGGGGGGGGTTGACTCACTCCTGGGCTTGCACGTGGCGGCTTCTTGTGGCGGGAACGCCATCTTGGGCGCCATCTTGGCCCAATGGTGAAAAGGCGGGAAAGTTCTTTTAGGGACGAACAAAGTCCAAATTGTAGACAATAAAGTCCAGTTTAAGCACGTTATACCCGTTGGGTAACGGGCCTGCTCGTATCCTGTTCGTGACGCCATTTTCTGACTCACCGTGGCCGGGACTCCGGTTTTGACAGGCGATGCTTCCTTCCTCCTTGTCACGGGTGGACCGCGCCTGCCGGTAGTGGGGCCCGGTGTAGTGCAGATCAAAAGTGAAGACGTCTTGGTGGAACAGATTAAAGGGGTTTTAATTTATTCGTGACGCCACCTATGAGTAGATTCGGTAAGGACTACCGACGCTGCGGAGCCCCCGGGGGATGGATAGCAGCAAGATGTTACGCTCCCCACAGGCTGAGCGGTGATCCCCGGAGGCTGGAGCTGCTCAAGATGTTGTGCGGCAGCTGCGGTTACCTTTTAGTGCGGACAGACAGTTCATAAGGAAGCACGGACACAGAAAGTCTCTGCAACGGGTCTTTACTGTAACCAGCAGGCAGTACATGGCATACAGTGGTTGAGTAGTAGACCAGGTGGACTCAGCAGTGAGGGTGTCCCTTAGAGATCCTCAGTGTTCCTCCATTCTACCTATTTGGTTGCCAGTGTCGCCCAGGAATACCAGGTCGGGTACGGGGAGGCTGCTTCAATGCCCTATCCATGATTTACGTTCTGGATGTTTTGGGGAGCCTTGGATCCCTCAGTGGGTACACCGCTGGTTAGACGACTGGAAGTTGGCTGGTGGTGGGGTGCTCCTTTGAAGCTGCTCCTCCACGCTTCTGGTTCGCGTAGCAGAGGTGAACTGCTGCCAGCTTCGGTACCAGTGAACCCTCTGTGAGTTTGGGCACGGGAGTCTCTTGGGAACCCGTGTAGATGATGCCCAGTCCCGGTAGTTAAGGCCTCAGGTGCTAACACCCGACCGGTGACGGCCCAGGGGCCCGCACGGGGTGCGGAGCCCCCGCTCCTCTCCAAGTTCTAGTCTTAGACCCTTCTTCTCCGAGTTCTAGACTATTCTCTTCTCTGTCTAGATTATTGTGTTCTACTACTACATTACCCTAACACTCCACCCCCCCAGGACCTATGATTGGCCCTCTGTTCTAGGTGTTGCATGTAGGGTTGGATCTCTATGTTAACCGGATCATTGCTGAGTCAGAGGATATTGCGGCTGTATTTATGGCTGCAATACCCTCTTGTGACGCACTCGTTGCGGGGCGCCACATAACCATATAATGCCAAAAGAATGTTACAAAAAGCTATCTGTACCCATGGCATAGATGGTACTCTATAATGCTTGCCATTAGTAACATGGGACAATGGAGTTCCTTTGAGATGAAACTTCCTCCACATTAAGGTACCTTTACACGCCGCCACTGCGGTGTAGCAACTGCCAGGCAATCAGGATATTTGTGACGGTTGCCTTGAAATTGCGGCGTGTGGTTTGGGAAAGTGATCGTGATTTTCGCAGTTGCTCCGGATTGCGGATTCAAACCATTGTTCTAAAATCAGAGGCAACCCAGATGGTGAATTGCCCTGGTATTGGCGTGTAAACGGGCGATAGGGATGGAATCTGCGTCGCCTAGTGATTTCCCAGAGGCGTGCCACAGCGTGCTGGATACCGTGCCCCATTAGCGATGATTGGTGGTGGCTACTGTGTTTCCATTGGCTATCCCTTCACAGGGCGCCATATTTTATGAGCTGTCCATTCACACTACACAATTGCAATGGCGTCATGTATTAGCCAGCCTTCCTGCGCAGGCTGGCTAATCATGACGGTATTGCGTTGTCTAATCAGTGTGTTTGGGGCGCGGAATGCACAACTCTGTCACGCCTATGTTCTTGCGGCGCTGAACATGTACGCTCACATTCCCTTAGTGATTGCGGCATGTGAAGCGGCATCGGGATTAAACCGAAAGTTTCCTGCAGGATCTGCTTCAACTTCCGGGAGCCACGTTCTCTTAGGTTGACGGCGCAATTGCGGCGTGTACATGGGGCATCGGCAATCGTTATCAACCGTTAAAAACGTGCACGCGCGTTTGCTACCGATCGCCAGTGATATTTGCGGCGTGTATAGGTACCCTAAAACAGTTATCCCACCCCCACTATTTTTTTTCTTTTACGCTTTAATATTTTTATTAATTAAAACAAAAAAGAAAATATGATTCATTGTGAAATGAGCCACAATCATTGTTTGTTACAAATGATAACTGGTAATCAGAAAAAAAGAACAGTAGATTCTTTTAATAAGATTCCACAATTTCTTTCCAAATGGGATGTATGGCTTAATACACGTCATAATCGGATTGCTACTTCTTGAATAGATGAGGCAGTCATTCTTTTTTTTCTTACTTTACTCTTTATAGATAAGCATTGCATATTTAAAGCCAGACAATCTATGTATGTGATTAATACCTAAATAATATCTTTTCCTGCAGATATTAAGGCAGCACCTTTGCTGGAAGGCCCATACTCTGAAAATAACCAGCCTGAATTATGAGGACAGCACAAATATCATGATATCTGCGTCTATTGATGGATCTATTAGGTATCTCAGTTTCATTTATAACTGACGGGTTTTCCTTAAAGGGGTTAATAAAAGTGTGGAGCCACTCTGTGACTGCAGACTTCAGAGTTCATACTGTGTTCACAACACACAACTGTCAAGATTCTCCAGGGTTGATGGGCAGTAGTATACAATTACATACTTTCAGCCACATTCCAACCAGATATGATCAGCCTTGCTTAATTCACTTATATTAAGCAAATTCGATCATGTCTAGTCAGCACATGACCACATGTGTGCAAATTGCATCCTGACAACGAGCAGTGTGCACACTGTAAAGATTCAGTGACAGCAGACTTTCATCAGAAGACTAGACCACCAATTAACTATTATATTGTACAACCTAAATTTTACAAAACCTCTAAATGTTTTATTTGCAGACTCTGGAATGCTTCAAACGGACAGTACATTGGATACTTCGGACAGAGAAGAGCTTATGTATTAGCTCATCGCAAGGAATTTATGCTACCATTCGATATACTTGAGTTGCCTGTTCAGAGTAAATCAGAAACAAATATGAAGACAAACTTTGAATATCCAATTGTCTTTGACGATGATAGGTACATTACTTGCAAATCATAAGGAAAAACTGTATTGTATTTATAATATGATTATATGGCACTGCACAAATAATACCTTAAATATTGTAGTTAGCATACATTAGCAGTTGTGTGTACTGTACCAACATTCATATAAGTCTATGGACTGTTGATTTAGAAAAAAAACAAAAAAATGAGCCATAGCAAATGTTGGTATATGATCAATAGGGGCATGTTCACACCGTGGCCATTTCACAGACAAAACCCAAGACAACACAACATGAGGGCTGTTAATTTAGTATTATTGCATCTAGAGGCAAGGAGAATTTTTTTTTTTTTGCTTTTATGACAGTTTGTGTATTTTTTTTTACATCCTTTGGTTGGTAGTGCAAATTCTAAAATGTTCCTATCCCCCATGTTTTTTTCCTATCCTGTATTTTGGTTGAACATGTTGGTTATGCCTTTTTTCAAGCATACTAGTCATGTACATTAAAGACAAATTCCTAGTTTTTTTTTAATTATTTATTTTTTGGTTTTAACATTAAAAAATAAAAAAACACAATCACGACCAGTTTAAGCAATCAGTATGTAACATAGTCAAAATAGATTCAAACAAAATTGATGGCGAACCTATTGCACGTTAGTGTCTTAACAATAGACGGTGAGCCCTCGTGGGCAGGGTCCTCTCTCCTTCTGTACTTATGTGTGCCTTGTACTGTTCATAAATATAGCACTTGTCTATGTATGCCCCTTTTCACATGTAAAGCACCATGGAATAAATGATGCTATCATTCTAGAATAATAATAATAACAACAGACAATGCAAAAGTAGTAGTAGTCAGGTGATCAGACTTGCCTAAAACCTCATGCACCCCATGTTCATACCTCTTAAAGTGTAATACTCAGGCTGTCAATGATGAAATAATCATTTGAGCATTTCTTAAAAAAAAAAAAGATTATTTAATTTTCAGTAGTACACTGTAGGCTGACAGACTCATAATAGTTCTCTATAAGATACTATATTTTGTTTAAAAAACTTTTTTAGATTCAAGTCAACAAGAAGATTTGATCCAGTAAAGAACAAGGACTTGAAGTATTTTGAAGCTCTTTCCTCTCCCAAAGTAGGTGTTCTAAAATATAGGTTATATTGATTATGTGAAAAGATTGAAGAGGACCTGTCACCCCCTGGTGCATGGCAATCTAAATGCACCACTAAATGCAGCATGTCTGCTGCATTCAGGGAAGGGGTCCTCCATGGCTCTAGTCCCCTTGTGTGCTGAGAAATAGACTTTATAAATCTTACATATAGTGAGTCCGGAGGGCCTTCCTTCTTATGGAGTCAGCGCTCGCACGGACGTTCTCCCCACTTCCGGCCGCTCTGCGCCACCTCCTGCTGCTCTGTTCCTCCTCCTTGTTGTTTCCAGCCCTGCTCCTCAACCGGTGCCCGTGTCTAAGCTTCTGTTCTCACGCACTTGCACAGCGAGGATGGGAGCCGGCGGTTGGGTTAATTATGTCGCAGCAGCGGGAGATAGGTCTGGGTCTTAGGCTAAGTAAGGATTATGTACCTTGTAAAAGGGAAGGTAAGGGGATAGGAAATGGTATATCTCAGGAAATGTAGCGGGCGTAGGTCCCGCATGGTTGAGGGAATCAGCTGAGTAGTGCTGATATCATACTCACAGGGGCTGGTGCAATGCAGCCAGGGAGAATTTGGTCTATGGGATGTGTGGGATTTGCCTAGACCTATGCAACATCAAGTGCTTGTATATGTGGTGGGGCTGCCAGTTGTGACCGACGCCCCGGAGTTGTTTTGTGTTATTCAATAAAGGCTGCTGTGGTCAATTTGTACCAAGTCATTGCAGTCATGTGTTTTATTTATAGTGTTGGGGTTAAGCATTTGGAATATAATGTATGGAAAGACTAAATCTCTCTTAACTTGCCATGTCTTTGTCAGTGGGCAAACTTACAAAATTAGCAAGGGATCAAATGATTATTTCCTTCACTGTATAATTATGGCCTTGGTGTGCTATGTCTCTTGTATTGCAGATTTGATGGTGATAATGGTCTAGGTAAAGACCAGGCATTAATCCATCATTATGTTGTGGTATTATGCGGCCATAATGGGGCATGATTAATCTAACATGTTGTAAAGCCATTATGCTTTAATAGAAAAAAGGAAAATACCAACTTTATACTAAACTAAAGGAAATTTAACGAAACTTAATTTTTTTTTCTTAAACAGTTTAAACGACAACCAATAGAGAAGGAAGCACTTACGTCAGAAGTAAAGGAATCCAATGCATTATTCAGAACAATTCCCGTCTACAAGGCAAGCGATGCAAGAGAACTTATGTCTTATGTGCAATAATTTAGTCTGGTAACTATGAAAAGCTGTATAAGGGTAGAGACACACTATGCGAGATACATTACGAGATACTCGCATGACTTTTGCAAGACTCACTGAGAATAGCCCCATGATTAATAAGGGTTCCACGCATGGGAAATCTAGCAATCATACATTTTTCAGCTATCCCCTAGATAAAAAATCTTTATGGAACAAACCCTTTAATGTTCATTGTGTGAGCATTCCTTGAATGCCTTTATGCTGGATTGGCATTATACAGTGCTGTGAAAATTAATTGGGACAAAGCATTTTTGTAAGTAAAATCGTAAGTTGGTTACCAGTCAGTGATTCAAACCAGTTTTAACTGCTTTGAACAGGTGTAAGTGTACAACCTTGAGTAACAAAATGTGGTTTGAGTCAGAAAATAACAGCTACCTGCCCCCTCAGCTTCAGTTGAGAGCTTGTTTCTGTGAGGAGTGGTTTAGTGTACTTTTTCTCTCAGTTTGATTCGTGCCTGTAAAAATGGATGTTACTCCACTGAAGAGGTCTAGAATTATTACTCTTAATGAACATACAAGTCTGACTGTAAAAGAAATCGCTTCCACCGTTGGTATTGGAAAATCTACCGTTTCAAGATTAATTCGCACACACAATGAAACTGGATCGTTTACTCCAAAACGAAAAGGGAAATGTGGAAGAAAAAGGAAAACGACACCAAGAACTGATAAAACACTTATCAAAAATAGTAAAACTAATGCATAATGCAAGAAAAACAAGTAAAGACTTGCTTTGTCCCAATTAATTTGCACAGCACTGTAGCATTTTATTTATGAAGTACATTGCTACAAAAATCACTTAAATTGAAATGGTTTTAGGATTTAGAATTCTTCAAATCATGAAATATCTTACAGGCAGAGGCAGACATATTATTATTGATGCAACCAGTGAAGGTGTGCAGGGGTATAAGGCAGAAGGGACCACTGCTGCTTATAATGGAGGTGGAATTTTGTATTATGATGGAATATTGGATTGCAAAGGACTCATAAACTGTTCTTGCACCCACTTGTTCCTGACTACAGAAGTTTATCACCTTCATGGCTTTTGACATACATGTATATCAAAGGTTGTTTCCCTGCCTTTGATGCAGGCTCGCATGTAGAGCCCGCATCATTCCCCTCAGAGGCAGACACAGACTGTAGTGTGCCCCTGTGCAAGAAATGTTTTGGGGCCCCCCCTCCCCTTCATAGTGCAACAAAGGTATGTAAACATGTAGATTGTAATATTTATTTAGAATGCAACTATCTTCCTCAAACTCCTGCCCTCTCCCATTCCTGGAAGCAAGCCAATGGCTTTTTAAAATGAACAGCTGATACATCAGCTGTTCATTTGAAATGACCGATGGGAAAGCCAGCGGTGAAGTCTTGTCACCACCGGCTTTTCCGCCAGCTATTTCAAATGATCAGCTGATTGTTTGAAATATCCGGCTTCAGCTGATTCAGGTTGTTGAGCCTGATATTGATCATCTGATCAGTTTGCCACATGGCAAACCGATCAGATGATATTGGATCCGGATTGGACTTTGTGGGACCCTCAAACCTGGACTGCATCGGAGGGGGTGGAGTTATTTTCTTTAATAAATATTGAGTCCCTAATTGTGTTCTTTTTTATTTCTAATAAAAATATTTTTTCTTCCTGTTGCGTTTTTTTCTATAGGATTACTAGAAATTCATGGTGGTAATGTCTAATATTGGCGTGACCCCATGAATTTCGGGCTTAGGGCCATGCGCTAGCTGATAATACAAAGCTGCCCCTAACCCCATTATTACCCAGTGAGCCACCTGGCACCAGGGCTGCTGGACAGGTCGGATACAGCGGCAGAAAATGGTGCTTCTGTGAACGCGCCATTTTCTGGGGTGGCTGCAGACTGCAATTCGCAGCAGGGGGGCCCAGAAAGCTTGGGCCACCCTGCGCTGTGGATTCCAGCCCCCAGCTGCCTAACTGTACTCGGCTGGACCCAAAAATAGGGCGAAGCCCCACGTAGTTTTTTTTTATTTTTTTAAATTATTTCATACAGATGGTATGCTTGATAAAGGACGTACACAGTCCAAAACGTCGCATGGGGGAAGGAATAAAGGCAAGTTGACCTATACCACCCCTGTTGTTACGCTGTCTTTGATATTTGAATGCTTTACATGACCAGGATGACTCACTGGTTGGACATGCGCCACATAAGAGGGTAATTAACCCATTGAACGCCGAGGTTCTGAAGGCAAATTCATTTTTGTACTTCTCAGGGAAGTCCTTGATTATTGTTGCGGTTAGGCTGCCTGGATAAAGCTTGTTGAAATGCTGCAGCACAGCCAATCAGTGTGATTTACTGGTACAAAATGGGGATTAAAGCAGGACAATTATACTTTTGACAAAGTTTCTGTGCCACTGTCACATTGCTTGGGTCTCTCACTAAATCTTCTGCATATTTTCTGCTTTCCCACCAACCCTCTGTGACAGCGTCTGTGATTGGTTGTAGTCAAACTGCACCCCCATTCTCTGTGTCAGCATCTGTGATTGATTGCCCTCACACTAGTGTAAAAAGAAAAATAATTGAAAAAAATGGCATAGGATCCCCAATATTTTTATGCTCAGTGGAGACAAAGCCAACGGCTGAAGGCTGCAGCCCCTAGCTGTGTGCTTTATTTTGAGTGAGTAGTAAAATACCAGAGGACCCCCACGCTGTTTTTTAAAATTATTTAAATAAATATAAATGAAAGATAATGTAAAAAAATTGAGTAGGGATTCCCCCAATTTTGATACCCAGCGAAGATAAAGCACACAGCTGAGGGCTGGTATTCTTAGCCTGGGAAGGCCCATGGCTTTTGGGCCTTCTCCATGCTACAAATTGCGGTCTACATCTGCCCCAGATTTAGCACATTCATTAGATGTGCCAAATCCTGGCACTTTATGCATCTTATCCCGATTTCCCTACTGTGGTGGTAATCGGGGTAATATGGGGTTAATGGCAACTGTGATTTGTCAAAAATCACAGCTGCCATCAAGCCCTAGGTTAGCAATGGGTAGGGATCTTTGAGACACCCCCATTACTAACCTGAAAATCAAAAGAAATAAACATAGAGAAAAATACTGTATTTGAAATAAAAAACACACACTTCCTCTTTCACCGCGATGTCCCACATTCTGTCAATAAAACAGCGGGTTTAGTGTGTCCTGCTACCTACAAACCAATAAATGCATTTGTTTTTATAGTAACCAGCAAAATAGGAATTTTAATCTAATGATATGTTGTCTGCAGTTTCAGAGTATCAAGTATCCAATGTTACCTACTACTGAGCAGCAAAACCATAAATCAGATGGAGAAAACCCAAGTATTACTAAAGAAATTCCGAAGGTCACAAAAGTATGTATACCACAATTCTATTTCCTCTAAAAAGCCTTTTCTCCCATTATGCCTCAAGGTCATTTCCACAGTGGGGATTGTAGAGATATTTGCGAATACTGCTTAAGAATATTTTACATGGGGTGATGATCAGCCAAATATATTGTTCAAATGAATGTCTATTTCCAATCTTTGCTATATGTAAACAGGCCCTACAATCAAATGACAAAAGCTAAAATGCTAGTTTGTCATTGCTGGAATAGATAAAGGGATGAATTGCAGTGCTGCGGGATGTAGACGAATCTTCACATGTGGTAATAGTGCAAATGAATGTGTTGTTTATTAGTTGACACGTTTCAGAACATAGCTTTTTCTCAAGACAAAAACCACAATGAACATTGACAATCAAGAAGCAGTCTCATCCCACCGCGGAGCCTACATGTTACATGGCCTCAGGGAAAGCGCGACGAAAAAAGCGTGACGTTGGCATGCAGTAGCGCTTTTGTGCGTGCAAACACGCGCAAAAAAGCATTATCGAAAACGCGTCAAAGTGCACTGCGTGTGAATGTAGTCTTACTCTTCTCACACATAAATTTGAGACCACTTCACTTCCCTCTAGGATAACTTATTGACTAAGTATCCTTTCACATCAGCATTTTTCACTGAATGCGGCAGAGCCGGCAGATTTACCTCATCTGCCTGGATCTGCCACCCAACGTCCGAGTTACGGTGCACCTACGGCAAAACCCCATGCATCATGCCGACTAGAGTCATCGACACACCTGGTCTCTCCCGACCAGGCACACAATCCAGTACCACTGCAGACAACACTGAAGCACTCCATATGCATCATCTTATTTACTACTCCTTTTACCAATTTAAAGTAGTTTTCCCATAAATAATGTTCCCCTTAATAAATAGATCTTGTAATAATAATAATAATAGTATGATCAGACCAGGTCCCTGTATGGTCAGACACATTTGTGGAGCCCACTAGGACGGAGTACTCGGTATCAGAGTATCGGACCGGGGTATCACGGGGGGTATCACAGCAGTCCTTGGTCTGCCAGGAGGATGGATGGATGGGGCTGCAGCTAGATGGATGAGCCCGCCGCGGGTCGGGCTGCTCCTGACAGGGTGAAAAGGTGTAATAAAAGTTCTGTTGCAGGGAATCACACACGGGAGACACAAGCAGGGTTCACCAAGTTTTACTGACAAGTCTTTACGGTACAGTTCACACAGTCACTTTATACAGGCTACTCCAGACACTCTGAACCCTCTGCAGCCAGGTTATCTTCTTGAGACCCCTCACTCTCTCCGTAACCTTTCCGGCTTCCCTTTCCTCATTTCTTCCCTGTGGGCTGTATGGGGGAAGCTCTGTCCCTTGTCTGACTTCCCCCCCTATGTGTATGTGGGCGGCAAGCCGGGTCCTATACGCTGCTGATCCTCCAGCCCGTGTGTTGGGTGACTAGACCTGGAATCTGCGCCTCCCCGTGGGTGTATTCGTGTCCCGGCGTAAATCTACGGTCACCCAGAGCTGACACTTTGGTCCCAGCCTAGCCTTGGGTGTCCCTGTCTTGCAAGGGATCACCGGGCTCGTTCCTACCCGTGTGACTATCTGGGTATGTCAGGGGAGTCCGGCCTAACTCCTCCTCGTTCCCCCCTTTTGTACCCCCTATGTCACCTGATCTACGTTCCCACCCACTTCCCTCTAAACCCTGTCACCACTTGCCCGCCTAGAGTCCTGGGCTCCGGGTTGGGTGTTGTGTCTCGTGAGTGTGTGTTTTGAGGGTGTTCCTATAGAACTGTCTCCTATCTGCCTGGCTACAGTTCCTACCTGTGGCCACCCTTGTCGCAGGGGCGCCACACATTCATTACACAGTACATAGCAGGGACAAATATATAAGATTATCTCATCCCAGGAGATGTGGTATGATCAGACCATGTCCCTGTACAGTCAGACACATCCATTACACTGCACATAGCAGGAACACATATATAAGATTATCTCAGCACAGGAGATGTGGTATGATCAGATCATGTCCCTGTATCATCAGACACGGCCATTACACTGTACATAGCAGGGCACATATATAATATTATCTCAGCACAGGACATGTGGTATGATCAGACCATGTCCCTGTATGGTCAGACACAGCCATTACACAGTACATAGCAGGGACACATACTGTATATAAGATTATCTCAGCCCAGGAGATGTGTTATGATCAGACCATGTTCCTGTATGGTCAGACACATCCATTACACAGTACATAGCAGGTATATAAGATTATCTCAGTACAGGAGATGCGGTATGATCAGACCAATGTCCCTGTACGGTCAGACACATCCATTACCCGGTACATAGCAGGGACACATATATAGGATTATCTCAGCACAGGAACATTTTTTTTTAAAACACATCCAATTGTGGAAATTATTATTACAATATCTATTAATTAAAATATACTTTATTCATAGGAAAACTCATTTTACACTACTCTTTATTACACTTCACTTGTCAGAGCACCGCACTTTCCAAGGCAGCTCCAATTGAAGCTGCACTGTAGCTCCCACAGCTCCTAATACACACTATCCCAGGATATTAGGTTTTAATCTTCACATGCATTTTTTCCTTTTTTCCTCCCCACATATCTTGTGTACGTTGTGTCTGAATAAAATAAACACACACCTTTTTTTCCTTTTTCATTTCAATATTTATTTGATTTCTGCACTCTACGTCTTCACACATTACTTATTCTACTCCACAATTTTTATCATTTCTCCCAAAATTTTAAAATCTTAATTTTTTTCCATTTGCTTACTATTTTTGTTTTATTCAATTCATTGTGAACAGGAAACCCAGCTGTGAACGCACTCAATGGACATCCCTGAACCTATATTTAAACCCCTTCTTGTTGACTAAGTAACAACACAATCTTGCACTATTACCACATGTGAAAATTTGTTACTTGTGGCACCCCTACAGATCCAGTCGCCACAGAGGTACTGCACCCCCGTTAGGGTGTAGCATCCCTCTCACTGGTAAGAGGAGGTACAGACCGGTACTGGGACATTCAGATCACACTTGGAATGATTGTAGTGGGGTTGGGTGGTGAAGGAAGTAGTTAGAGGGAGCACTTGGGGAAGAGTGATGTCAGGAAGAACACACTTAGATGAAGTGGGACACGTGACAGAGGGTATAAAAAGAGCGAGAAACATCTAGAACGTAGTAGAAGAGACGGCAGTTTAACAGAAGAAGAGAGTGACCAGCTGAGGAGCGGTGGAAGAACAGCTGAGGGAAGGCCATTGAACACCAAGGTCAAGTTGGAGGGAAGCTAGAGAACATACTCCTGAGAAGTGTCCAGAGGACTAGAGCAAGTGGGAGCTTGTCCTAAAGCCGAACCCTAGAGCAGAACATCACCCAAGTGGCTCCAGGAGGAAGAGGGGGTCCCAGAGGCACAGAAAGTGAGCATTCCACCTGTGGGTCTCGTATCCATTGTCAGGCGCAGGCAAGAGGAGGGACTAGACTGCAAGAGGCACCGGGAACCCAAAAGACCAGTGGAGAAGATCAGGCTCAGTTATCAACCCAGAGACTGTGTGACACTTTCAGGGTGACACAGTCGACAACTGCGCACATCTGCTTAAAAAGGTGGCAACCATTGGGCACTGCAGGTTAACCCCAAAGAAAAGCCCACAGTCACTGGCTGTGTGGTGAGGCAAAAGGCAGGACAGGCAAGGCAAGCGCAGTATTAGAAGACCTGGAAAGGACAGAGAAGGGGTGCCAGTTACGTGCCATCCTACTACCAGTGAGTAGCTGGATCCCTGCCTCCGAGAACCCAGTGCTCAGCGGGCTGCTGCACAAAGACTGGGAGTAAAAGAACTAAAGACTGCAGCCCACTGTGTCTGTGACCTTTCTTAACGCGTCTAAAGCACCAGAAACACAACTGCCAACTCACTCAGGTATCTTTGGCCACCCAACGGGTCAGCCCTATCTGTAGAGGGCTTAAGAACATTGCTGCTTCCCAACCATCGGCCCCTAGGAAGACAGTCAAGCAGTGGTGGCCATGTATAGCTGCAACCGGTGGGTGGCGTCACATATAAATTAACAAGTATTCCCAGGTCCAGTCATCCCTGCCCAGAATGAACCCTCCACGGCTGATCCCTATCCCTAAGAGAGAGAGCCGTCCACACTGAACTTTTGATGACACCGCCAGGGTCACAGAGCCGGGTTGGGTCTCGGTCCCTGTGATCCCCGTGATGAAGCCTCAAAACATCCCGGTTCCGAGTATCCTAAGGCCCTGGAGGGGCATGTCATAAGCAGCACATTAATTCATCTGTGAATAACCCTCTATATTTGCCAATAATTTACTTTTTTTATGCCATTGACTGATCGTATTAATTTGTTTTATATTTTGATAGAGCATACAATTATGAATGCAGCAATACCAAATATGTGTATTTTTTATTTCTTTTTAATTGTTTTATTTTTAATGGGAAGGATTTGAACACTTGTGTATTTTTTTTCATATTTTTTTAACTTTTTGCTATTGATGCATGAACCTTTTCAGGAAAGGGGATTGGGTGCTTTATATATCCAAATCACTGGAGTGAGCATCACTGTACTTGTGTACCCTCGGGCCAATGCGAGCCACTTGTAGTGAGTGACTGGCTCACACTGGAAATAACAGCGGAGTTATCTGCTGTAGCGTGGTTGTAAAATAAAAAAAAAGACAAATGCCTGCCCTCCAACCCCCGGAAGTGCTCTGTTTATGGCTGGCTGTATGTTGTGGAGAGCTGAACCTCCCAATCAGTGACTTCCAATGAGGTTCGGGTCAAGTTTAAGACCCAAACATTCCTTTAAAAAAAATCTGCCTGCACCACCCAAGTCTGAGCTTCAACGTAACTGCTCATCTCTACTTTTTACTGTATTTACCTGTCCCCTTAGGGGAATAGAATCTGTGATTGTCCGATCGCTTCTGCTATACAGTGCAGTGCATCATCACTGCTCTGCTCCTAACAGAAATCACAATCTCCTGTGAATGCTGGCTCGCAGCTGGCGTTCATAGGAAGGACATCAGCTGACTCTTGACTGTCATGATTACCCATCGGCACCCCGCAGTGATGTCTATGGTGCACCAATGGGAACAGGGAATATCAGATCTCCCTCCGTCATGCATTATATCCCGCAATAAGAGATATAAGAGACAGTGGGATTTAACTGAAGATCCACCCGCAGCTGTTGGAGGCACATGTCCGCTGATCAGCAGGGAAGGATGTGAACTTGGCGTGAAACTGTATGGTGGAATGAAAAGCAAAACAATATTCAGTCGAAAAGCTGAAATAAAATTAAAGCAAATATGGGCCTCTTGTGATGTAATCATCGGTTATTTAAAAAAAAAAAAAAAAAAATAACAATTAAAATGTCTTTATATAGCATATATAAAATAAAGGATAATAATAGTGATAATAATAATACATTTTATAACCCTGGTTTCTCTCTTTAGGTAATATTTGCACGATCATCTGTAAGTGTCAATGTCACCAAGAAGTGAAGAACGCATGCTCCTCTAAACGTAGGCAAACATTAAAATGCATTCACCAACAGCTACATTTGTGGTAATGTTTTTTGACAAAGAAGACAATATAAACATAGCTGTAGAGTGCACCTTGTTCTACAGCTATTATATTATTATGTTTTGTTTATATAGCGTTATTAATTCCACAGCACTTTTCATACACCACCATCACTGTCCCCATTGGGGCACACAATCTATATTCCCTATCAGTATGTCTTTGGAGTGTGAGAGGAAACCAGAGAACCCAAAGGAAGCCCACACAAACATGGGGAGAACATGCAAACTCCTTGTCCTTGGTTGGACTTAACATCTTGTTATTTGACGTTATTTTGAGACTTAATTTGCTCCCAGAATAATTTAAAGCAGATTTCTCGCCTAACTTTTATTCAGTGAACTTATATTCATGGCATTTTTATTTTATTTTTTCTTATTATTCACTTTATTTATTCTTATTTTTGTATATATTTTGTTGAAAATATTTACACTGTGTGAAGAATTATTAGGAAAGTTGTATTTTAGAGGATTATTTTTATTATTGATCAACAACTATGTTCTCAATGAACCCAAAAGACTCCTAAATATCAAAGCTTAATATTTTTGGAAGTTGGAGTGTTTTTTTTTTAGATTTGGCTATCTTAGGAGGATATCTGTTTGTACAGGTAACTATTAAGGCCTCATCACACGGGGCAACATCGCCGGCGATGTCGGCGCAACCCGCGGGAGCGCGTGTCACTCCCGACATTGCCGGCGAGGTGTCACACCAATCAATGTTGCCGGCAACCTCGCCGGCAACTTGCAGCGGCGGCTGTCGCTCGCTGGGTTGTCAGCAAGCCAGCAAGTGATAAACCGCAATGTTGCTGATAGGTGGGATCGCCAGCAACATTGTGGTTGCCGCGTCACACAGGGAAATCTGGCCAGATCGCCTGAGCAATATCGCCAGGTTTCTCAACATTGTATCTAAAATCATGACCAAATACAAACAACATGGGAAGGTTGTTAAAGGGAAACCTACTGGTTGACCAAGGAAGATATCAAAGTGTCAAGACCGGAAACTTAAATTAATATGTCTCCAAAACAGGAAATGCACAACAAAACAAATGGGGAACGAATGGGAGGAAGCTGGAGTCAATGTCTGTGACCAAACTGTAAGAAACCACCTAAAGGAAATGGGATTTACATACATAAAAGCTAAACAAAAGCCATAATTAACACCTAAACAGAAAAAAACAAAGTTATAATGGGCTAAGGAAAAGCAATCGTGGACTGTGGGTGACTAGATGAAAGTCATATTCAGTGGTGAATCACGAATCTGCATTGGGCAAGGTGATGATGCTGGAACTTTATTTTGGTGTCGTTCCAATGAGATTTATAAAGATGACTGTATGAAGAGAACATGCAAATTTACACAGTCATTGATGATATGGGGCTGCATGTCAGGTAAAGGCACTGGGGAGATGGCTGTCATTACATCTTCAATACATGCCCAAGTTTACATTGATATTTTGAAAAGTTTTCTTATCTCATCAATTGAAAGGATGTTTGGGGATAATTAAATCATTTATCAAGATGATAATGCATCCTGCCATAGAGCAAAAACTGTGAAAACATTTGTTGAAAGAAGACACATAAGGTCAATGTCATGACCTGCAAATAGTCTGGATCTCAATCCAATTGAAAATCTTTGGTGGAAGTTGAAGAAAATAGTCCATGACAAGGCTCCAACCTGCAAAGCTGATCTGGCTATAGCAATCAGTGGAAGTTGGAGCCAGATTGATGATGAGTATTGTTTGTCACTCATTAAGTCCATGACTCAGAGACTGCAGGCTGTTATTAAAGCCAGAGGTGGTGCAACAAAATACTAGTAATGTATTGGAGTGTTCTTTGTGTGTTTATTTTTCATGATTCCATAATTTTTTCCCTCTGCTTGGTCTGAAAAAAGTTACCCCTATTGACTACCGCATTTGCAATCTTGATTTTCTTTAGTGTTTCTTAAAGCCATAAAGTTGCCATTTGAAATGACTTTAATTTTGTGCCATGTCTGTGATCTGCTCTTTTTCAACAACATTAAACAACGGAATGAACATTTTCCGAGCCAGGTGATTCCAAAATTTTTGCCAGGGGTATTATATACATATATATATTATATACATATATATGTGTATATATATATATATATATATATATATATATATATATATATATATACTTTACAATCTAATCGTGTCCTTCTGATGCCAAAATTGCGCGCCAGCTCCAGGGCGCTCATTGGTGGCCCATCCCCCCCACCCCTCCCCCCCACTCCATTCCTCCCCCCCGCTCCATTCCCTCCCCAGCTCGCTCCATTCCTCCCCCTCCTCCCCGCCGCTCCGTCTCACCCGCACCCGGTGTTTACATTGCCCCTACAGCAGGTAATATCACAGGCTCTGTGCACGTCACTTCAGCCTGCCTATCACATGACCGCTCGTCACCTGCTGTAGCAGCAATGTAAACACCGGGTGCGGGTGAAACCGGAGCGGATGTGAGGGGGGATGGACGTGCGCTGACCACTGGCCTCCATCCTGCGCTGACCGCTGCCCTCCATCCTGCTATGACGACCATCCGCTGTAAGGCTGAGCTGCTGGTAAGGCAGCACCCCGAGAAACCCCGAGACCCTTAACCCCTATACAGGGATCTGGAATTATAGCGGAGCCCAGGAGGTAGCTACCTATGGGAGCAGCAGAGCAGGGAGCTCGTCTAGGAAGGGAAAAATCAGGAAGCGAAGAACGTAGTCAGGAGTCCGAGTCAAAACCGAGAGGGCAGCGAAGGTACAAAATCGTCAGGCGGTACAGAGTCGAAAATCCAGGCAAAGGTCAGAGTCAAAACCAAACACACACACTATGTCACTTGGGGAACCAAAACTATATCTGGCGGCCTGCAAGACAGGCTCCAATGTATTTGAAGGGCGCGGTTACCTCCCATAGGCTGGAGCTCACAGCCTGATGACCTCATCCGGACCGCCCCTAGAGCCAGGCCAGATGGAGATGCACGACTGGCTCCACCCATCCCACCTCTGACAGAAGAACGCAGGCTGCGCCTAACGGACACCTCTGTAGGGCCCGCTCTTCTGCGACCAACACCACCCAGAGGGGAAACACAGCGGCGCTCAGCGACAGAGGCAGACGTCGCTGGAGCAGGTCCATATGAGGACAAGGCCTTCCTATCACCAGCACCACCAGACGAAGGAATCCGGCTCCTCCCAGCGGCCGAGGCAGGAACACCGGCCACCGAGTCCAATGGCGATGTGACACCTGCGCTGACCACTGGCCCTCCATCCTACGCTGACCACTGAGCCTCCATCCTGCGCTGACCACTGAGTCTCCATCCTGCGCTGACCTCTGGCCCTCCATCCTGCGCTGACCACTGGCCCTCCATCCTGCGCTGACCACTGGCCCTCCATCCTGCGATGACCACTGGCCCTCCATCCTGCGCTGACAAATGACCCTCCATCCTGCGCTGACCACTGGCCCTCCATCCTCTGCTGACCACTGCACCTCCATCCTCTGCTGACCACTGAACCTCCATCCTTTGCTGACCACTGAGCCTCCATCCTCTGCTGACCACTCTGCCTCCATCCTGCGCTGACCACTCTGCCTCAATCCTGCACTGACCACTGAGCCTCCATCCTGCGCTGACCACTGAGCCTCCATCCTGCGCTGACCACTGAACCTCCATCCTGTGCTGACCACTGAGCCTCCATCCTGCGCTGACCACTGAGTCTCCATCCTGCGCTGACCTCTGGCCCTCCATCCTGCGCTGACCACTGGCCCTCCATCCTGCGCTGACCACTGGCCCTCCATCCTGCGATGACCACTGGCCCTCCATCCTGCGCTGACCAATGGCCCTCCATCCTGCACTGACCACTGGCCCTCCATCCTCTGCTGACCACTGCACCTCCACCCTCTGCTGACCACTGAACCTCCATCCTTTGCTGACCACTGAGCCTCCATCCTCTGCTGACCACTCTGCCTCCATCCTGCGCTGACCACTCTGCCTCCATCCTGCACTGACCACTGAGCCTCCATCCTGCGCTGACCACTGAGCCTCCATCCTGCACTGACCACTGACCCTCCATCCTGTGCTGACCACTGAGCCTCCATCCTGCGCTGACCACTGAGTCTCCATCCTGTGCTGACCACTGAGCCTTCATCCTCTGCTGGCCACTCCATCCTGCGCTGACCACCGAGCCTCCATCCTGCACTGACCACTCTGCCTCCATCCTGCGCTGACCACTCTGCCTCCATCTTGCGCTGACCACTCTGCCTCCATCCTGCGCTGACCACACTGCCTCCATCCTGCGCTAACCACACTGCCTCCATCCTGCGCTGACAATTCTGCCTCCATCCTGCGCTGACCACTGAGCCTCCATCCTGCACTGACCCTCTGCCTCCATCCTACGCTGACCACTATGCCTCCATCCTGCCCTGACCACTGAGCCTCCATCCTCTGCTGACCACTGAGCCTCCATCCTCTGCTGACCACTGAGCCTCCATCCTCTGCTGACCACTGAGCCTCCATCCTCTGCTGACCACTGAGCCTCCATCCTCTGCTGATCACTCTGCCTTCATCCTGCGCTGACCACTCTGCCTCCATCCTGCGCTGACCACTGAGCCTCCATCCTGCGCTGACCACTGAGCCTCCATCCTGCGCTGACCACTGAGCCTCCATCCTGTGCTGACCATTGAGCCTCCATCCTCTGCTGACCACTCCATCCTGTGCTGACCACCGAGCCTCCATCCTGCACTTACCACCGAGTCTCCATCCTGCACTTACCACCGAGTCTCCATCCTGCACTGACCACTCTGCCTCCATCTTGCGCTGACCACTCTGCCTCCATCTTGCTCTGACCACTCTGCCTCCATCCTGCGCTGACCACTGAGACACCGCACAGTGCTAACCACTGAGCCACTGTGCAGTGCTAACCACTGAGCCACCGCGCAGTGCTAACCACTGAGCCACCGCGCAGTGCAAACCACTGAGCCACCGCACTGTGCAAACCACTGAGCCACCGCACTGTGCAAACCACTGAGCCACCGCACTGTGCAAACCACTGAGCCACCGCACTGTGCAAACCACTGAGCCACCGCACTGTGCAAACCACTGAGCCACCGCACTGTGCAAACCACTGAGCCACCGCACTGTGCAAACCACTGCGCCACCGCACTGTGCAAACCTCTGCGCCACCGTACTGTGCAAACCTCTGCGCCACCGCACTGTGCAAACCAATGAGCCACTGCACTGTGCAAACCACTGAGCCACCATATACACTGCTAACCACTGAGCCACCATACTGTGCTAACCACTGAGCCACCATATACACTGCAAACCATTGAGCCACCATACTGTGCTAACCACTGATCCTTCATATACATTGCCAACCACTGAGCCACCATAAAGTGCTAACCACTGAGCCACCATAGAGTGCTAATCACTGAGTCACCGTGTACAGTACTAACCACTGAGCCACCATACTGTGCTAACCACGGAGCCATCATATACATTGCCAACCACTCATCCACCATATACAGTGCTAACCACTCAGCCACCATAGAGTGCTAATCACTGAGTCACCATGTACAGTGCTAACCACTGAGCCACCATACAGGTCTAACCACTGAGCCTCCATACAGAGTTAACCACTGAGCCACCATACAGTGCAAACCACTGAGCCTCCATACAGAGTTAACCACTCTGCCTCCATATAGTGCTAAGTACTGAGCCACCATACTGTGCTAAACACTGAGCCACCGTACAGTGTTAACCACTGAGCGACCATATACTGTGCTAAACACTGAGCCACTGCGCAGTGCTAACCACTGAGCCACCATACAGTGCTAACCATTGAGCCACCGTACAGTGCTAACCACTGAGCCACCGTACAGTGCTAACTACTGAGCCACCGTACACTGCTAACCACTGAGCCACCGTACAGTGCTAACCACTGAGCCACCATACAGTGCTAACCACTGAGCCACCGTTCAGTGCTAACCACTGAGCCACTGTACTGTGCTAACCACTGAGCCACCATATGCAGTGCCAACCACTGAGCCACCATAGAGTGCTAATCACTGAGTCACCGTATACAGTGCTAACCACTGAGTCACCATATACAGTGCTAACCATTGAGCCACATTACTGTTCTAATTATTGAGCCACCATATACAGTGCCAACCACTGAGCCACTATAGAGTGCTAACCACTGAGGCTCCGTATACAGTGCTAACTACTGAGCCAGCGTATACTGTGCTAGCCACTTAGCCCCCATACAGAGTTAACCACTGAGCCACCATACAGTGCAAACCACTGAGCCTCCATACAGAGTTAACCACTCTGCCTCCATATAGTGCTAACCACTGAGCCACCATACTGTGCTAAACACTGAGCCACCGTACAGTGTTAACCACTGAGCGACCATATACTGTGCTAAACACTGAGCCACTGCGCAGTGCTAACCACTGAGCCACCATGCAGTGCTAACCACTGAGCCACCATACAGTGCTAACCATTGAGCCACCGTACAGTGCTAACCACTGAGCCACCGTACACTGCTAACCACTGAGCCACCGTACAGTGCTAACCACTGAGCCACCATACAGTGCTAACCACTGAGCCACCGTTCAGTGCTAACCACTGAGCCACCATACAGTGCTAACCACTGAGCCACCGTTCAGTGCTAACCACTGAGCCACTGTACAGTGCTAACCACTGAGCCACCATACAGTGCTAACCATTGAGCCACCGTACAGTGCTAACCACTGAGCCACCGTACACTGCTAACCACTGAGCCACCGTACAGTGCTAACCACTGAGCCACCATACAGTGCTAACCACTGAGCCACCGTTCAGTGCTAACCACTGAGCCACCATACAGTGCTAACCACTGAGCCACCGTTCAGTGCTAACCACTGAGCCACTGCGCAGTGCTAACCACTGAGCCACCATACTGTGCTAACCACTGAGCCACCATGCAGTGCTAACCACTGAGCCACCATACAGTGCTAACCATTGAGCCACCGTACAGTGCTAACCACTGAGCCACCGTACAGTGCTAACTACTGAGCCACCGTACACTGCTAACCACTGAGCCACCGTACAGTGCTAACCACTGAGCCACCATACAGTGCTAACCACTGAGCCACCGTTCAGTGCTAACCACTGAGCCACTGTACTGTGCTAACCACTGAGCCACCATATACAGTGCCAACCACTGAGCCACCATAGAGTGCTAATCACTGAGTCACCGTATACAGTGCTAACCATTGAGTCACCATATACAGTGCTAACCATTGAGCCACATTACTGTTCTAATTATTGAGCCACCATATACAGTGCCAACCACTGAGCCACTATAGAGTGCTAACCACTGAGGCTCCGTATACAGTGCTAACTACTGAGCCAGCGTATACTGTGCTAGCCACTGAGCCCCCATATACTCTGCTAACCACTGAGCCCCTGTATACTCTGCTAACCACTGAGCTGCTGTATACTTTGCTAACCACTGAGCCGCCGTAAAGTTTGCTAACCAGTGAGCCCCCATATACTTTGCTAACCAATGAACTGCCATATATTCTGCTAAGCACTCTGCTGTGGGCAGGAGGGGGCCGGGGAACAGCAGCCGGGTGCGGGCAGGAGGGGCCCCCCGCCCCCTCCTGCCCGCACTCGGCCACTATTCCCCGGACCCCTCCTGCCCGCACCTGGCCGCTGTTCACCGACCCCCTCCTGCCCGCACTCGGTCGCTGTCCCCCTGGCCCCCTCCTGCCCGCACCCGCCCGCTCTTCCCCTGTCCCCTCCTGCCCGCACCCGCTCACTCTTCCCCAGTCCCCTCCTGCCCGCACCCGGCCGCTCTTACCCGGCCCCTTCCTGCCCGCTGTTCCTCGGCCCCCTCCTGCCCGCACCTGGCCGCTGTCCCCCGGCCCCCTCCTGGACTCCGACACCCCTGCACACTGGCACCGCTGCACACCGGTACTGCTGTAGGTATCAACTATATAATTGTCTACTTCTGTCTGTTTGTCTGTAACGCAAATCCTGCGTTGCTGATTGGTCAGGCCAGCCGCCCACAACCAATCAGCAACAGGGATCATCCGCCCGCAAATTGGCATGGGATTTCAGCCACGCTTCGCTGATTGGTTGCGCCCGGCCGATTGGCAGCAATCAGCGATATTGGCGCAGGATTTAAACCCAGCTTCGCTTTTCATTATTCTTAAATCTTCATAAATAAACTTCATACATACTCTAGAATACCCGATGCTTTAGAATCGGGCCCCCATCTAGTATATACAGTGTTGGCCAAAAGTATTGACACCCCTGCCATTCTGTCAGATAATACTCAGTTTCTTCCTGAAAATGATTGCAATCACAAATTCTTTGGTATTATTATCTTCATTTAATTTGTCTTCAATAAAAAAACACAAAAAGAATTGTCCTAAAGCCAAATTGGATATAATTCCACACTAAACATAAAAAAGGGGGTGGACAAAAGTATTGGCACCCTTAGAAAAATCATGTGATGCTTCTCTAATTTGTGTAATTAAAGCACCTGTAACTTACCTGTGGCACCTAACAGGTGTTGGCGATAACTAAATCACACTTGCAGCCAGTTGACATGGATTAAAGTTGACTCAACCTCTGTCCTGTGTCCTTGTGTGTACCACATTGAGCATGGAGAAAAGAAAGAAGACCAAAGAACTGTCTGAGGACTTGAGAAACCAAATTGTGAGGAAGCATGAGCAATCTCAAGGCTACAAGTCCATCTCCAAAGACCTGAATGTTCCTGTGTCTACTGTGCACAGTGTCATCAAGAAGTTAAAGCCCATGGCACTGTGGCTAACCTCACTAGATGTGGACGGAAAAGAAAAATTGACAAGAGGTTTCAACGCAAGATTGTGCGGATGGTGGATAAAGAACCTCGACTAACATCTAAGCAAGTTCAAGCTGCCCTGCAGTCCAATGGTACAACAGTGTCAACCCATACTATCCGTCGGTGTCTGAATGAAAAGGGACTGTATGGTAGGAGACCCAGGAAGACCCCACTTCTTACCCCGAGACATAAAAAAGCCAGGCTGGAGGTTGCCAAAACTTACCTGAGAAAGCCTACAACGTTTTGGAAGAATGTTCTTTCTTTTTGGGCAAAGGCATCAACATAGAGTTTACAGGAGAAAAAAAGAGGCATTCAAAGAAAAGAACACGGCCCCTACAGTCAAACATGGCGGAGGTTCCCTGATGTTTTGGGGTTGCTTTGCTGCCTCTGGCACTGGACTGCTTGACCATGTGCATGGCATTATGAAGTCTGAAGACTACCAATAAATTTTGCAGCATAATGTAGGGCCCAGTGTGAGAAAGCTGGGTCTCCCTCAGAGGTCATGGGTCTTCCAGCAGGACAATGACCCAAAACACACTTCAAAAAGCACTAGAAAATGGTTTGAGAGAAAGCACTGGAGACTGCTAAGGTGGCCAGCAATGAGTCCAGACCTGAATCCCATAGAACACCTGTGGAGAGATCTAAAAATGGCAGTTTGGAGAAGGCACCCTTCAAATATCAGGGACCTGGAGCAGTTTGCCAAAGAAGAATGGTCTAAAATTCCAGCAGAGCATTGTAATGAACTCATTGATGGTTTCCGGAAGCGGTTGATTTAGTTATTTTGGCTAAAGGTTGTGCAACCAAGTATTAGGATGAGGGTGCCAATACTTTTGTCCGGCCCATTTTTGGAGTTTTGTGTGAAATGATCAATGTTTTGCTTTTTGCTTCATTCTCTTTTGTGTTTTTTCATTGAAGACAAATTAAATGAAGATAATAATACCAAAGAATTTGTGATTGCAATCATTTTCAGGAAGAAACTGAGTATTATCTGACAGAATTGCAGGGGTGTTAATACTTTTGGCCAACACTGTATATAGATATATAGATCTATACTTTTTAAACAAAATTATAATAAAATAAGAATAAATTAACTGAATAATAAGAAAAAATGTAATAAAAGTATATATACATACACACAAGTTTTGCTTTCTAATGTCGTTAGCTCTTCAATAAAAATAAATGTTTACAGATGTAATTACCTGCCTGTCATTTGTATACTCATGCTATCTTGCTGAATTCCAAATTGTAGAGATTTTTCTGTTTCTAATGCACAGTAAATGCTGACATTACCATCTAGTGGTTGACTATTAGTATTACAGCATTGGCAGATATTACAGTAATTTCAAGCTTCACTAATGTTTCTACAAATTACAATATAACATGTACTGTGGCATTCAGCAGTGCAGAATGTAATACTAGTATGTGGTGCAACACTGCTTTGTTATTTGTAATAGTACATATGCCAACATTTCTCACTGTTTATGGAGACACACACCTGTAATGTTGATGCGGTATCACAAGGGTAAACTCTAAGGCTGGCTTCACACCACGGCCAGATCTGATCCGGGGCTGTCAGGGGTGAACCATGGATTTCGGCCCCATAGTATGCTATGGGGCCGGATGGAACCGGATGGCAGTTATCTGCCATCCGGTTTCCATCTGTCCGGGAGAATCTGGGAGCATTCGGATTTTTTTTTTGTTAACAGCCTAGAATAAGTATACTGACAATGCAACAAATGCGAAAAACGTCCAAGAAACAACATAAATCGGTTTTGTCCTATTTGATTGATTCAAATTAGAAAGGAAAAACACAAAAAAAAACACAGTGTATTTTTTTTCTTTTCTCTTTTGTACTTCTTCAATAAGCCGCGATGGAGCCCTCCTTTCTTGTGTTGGATAGCGTCTGGATTTAGTGAGTGTGTCCATTATTGATGAATTATACACTTCCGGGTGGTCCTCTCCACCATTGAGCACCAAGTCTTCTACCAAAGGAAGGTCATTACCATCATTTTGCGGTATGATTTTAAAATGTGATGAATTTCGAGATATGAAGTGTCCATATCGCTCAGCCGTGACCATGCTGCCTTTTTTTTCAGTAACATTGTATTGTGCGGACTATTTGTAGCTGAGGTCTTGTTGGTTGGTTTTTGACGAACGACGACAACATCCCCTTTTTTGATGGCATTTGGCTGTGCCCTTCGCCTTCTGTCTGCATAACGTTTCATAGCCTGTTTGTCAGAAGAGTCTGCTGATCGCACGGAGCAGTCACTTGGTAAGGGATGACTGGTCACGTCAGAGATACGTATGCGCGGAGTTCTGCTGAACATTAGATGAGCTGGAGCAGCATTAGTAGTAGAATGTGGCGTATTGCGATAATTGCGCATGAATTTGTATAAGGGTATGGACACACATCCGAGTAAAAAAAACTGTCCGATTCACGGATCCGAGAGTCAGACGACTTTTGTCAGAGTTTTGGTCAGTTTTGCATCCAACAGTGATGCTACTGTCCAACATTATCTGAGATCACATCCGAGAGCTATCCAACAGTAATCAGAGTGTGGTCCGAGTGCAATCCAGAGTTGCATGCGATTTTTGAATGAAATCAGCTTGGCAATTGTTTCAGCTGTGAAAACTCTGATCAGAGTTGGAAGGTCCGAGTGTGGTCTGACAGTCATCCAACTGTGGTCCGTGATTTTTGTCGGACCCATAGACTTGCATTGGCGAGTCTCGTCCGTGACTCGCATTAAATCGCAGCATGTTGCGATTGACTTGCAAACCGAGAATCGGATGCGAAAAATGCATACGAGACTCGGAAATGTGCTCTCGGATATTAGTTATCATTGGTCAGAGAGCAATGCGATTTTTCCGCACAGTACACTCGGACGAGTTTCACTGATGTGTGTCCGAGCCCTAATGACTGTTTCAGTGGGGTGTGCTCCAGACTAGCTGCCTTGATTCTTTCTCCCATAGTGTGCATAAAACGTTGTATTATACCATTGGCTTGCGGCCGGCAAGGTGTGATTTTCCTGTGACTGAACCCCAAGTATTCAGAAAATTGTGTAAGCACATGTCCATTGAACGGAGGTCCATTGTCTGTTTTAACCACTCTTGATATGCCATATGCTGAGAATATGCCATCCAGTTCTGGTATGACAGTAGTAGCAGATGTTGACGATAAGAAAGAAATGACAGGGTATCTAGAATATTCATCAATTGTTACTAGAATGTATTGGCCATGGGTAATGGTCCATATATGTCGACTGCCACTTCCTCCCAGACAGCAGTGGGTAGCGGAGACATTTGTAGTGGTTCTATATTTGATGATGGAGTAATTAATTGACAGGTGGAGCAGTGTCTAATCTTCTCTTCCACCAATTGATCCATGTTTGAGAACAACACTTTTTCTCTGAGTAATTTTTTAGTACTAATAATTCCCAGGTGTCCTTCATGTGCTATCTGTATGCCTAAGTTGTGCAAAGCCTTAGGTACAACCAGTTTGGTACCTCGAAAGATAAGGTGTTATTCAGTGACTGATAATTCCTCCCGTATGTAATGTTGTTATATCTTCTGTAGTTTGCTTGTGTCTCCCCTGTTTGTTTTCTGCCTAGTAACAGTGATGTAAGATAGAGGAGGAGCTGTGGCAGGAGAAGGGGGAGCTGGGAAAGGGAAGAGATTCATTAAAGTATGGCCGCTCGACTGAGCAGTTCAGCATATCTGTGTGTGCTTCTGGATCTATCGTCATCTGCACTACAACACTACAATTGGCGACGAGGAAGCGTTCATTCATCAGCTAAAGGTATTTCAGTGCCACAAGATCATCAGTGCTCACCATGGCCTGTCTACCTGCATTCCCAGCTTTTGATGTGCATCAGTCCCAAGCAAACCTAGCAGCATGTTGGGATAAATGGCTGAAGCGCTTTGAGATATTTCTGCAAGCCATGAACATAACTGATGATACAAGAAAAAAAGCCATGTTATTACACTATGCAGGGGAGCAAGTCTATGACATTTTCACTACTCTGCCTAACACAGGGGAGGACAAGGACTATGGGCTCACCAAAGCAGCATTGTGCAAACACTTCTCCCCACACAGAAATGCAGCATTTGAAATCTTCAAGTTTAGACAATCAAAGCAATCAGCCACAGAAAGCATTGATGAATATCATGTCCGGCTACGGCACCTTGCAGCTTACTGTGAGTTTACAGACGTAGACAAAGAAATCCAAATGCAGATATTACAAGGATGTGTTTCTTCAAAGTTAAGAAGACAAGCACTCAGAGACCCTACTATGACCCTTGCAAAACTATTAGACACAGCACGTATAAATGATACTGCAGAGACACAGGCAAAACTCATAGAGGGCAGTGAGCCAGAAGCACCATCTTCTATAGCAAAGCTTACACAGAAACCACAAGTACAGGCGGCCACTTGTTACCACTGCGGTGGGTCGTACCCTCACCAGAATGTTTGTCCAGCAAAGGGTACAACCTGCCATAATTGTGGAAAACGAAACCATTTTGCAAAAGTGTGCAGATCTACACCGCAGCAATCTGCTCGTCCCACAGTACAGCCCAGGTCACAGAAGGTCCAAGCATTGCAGCTTAATGACGAGGCTCAAAGCACTCACTTATTCTCAGTGACTGAGGAAGGATCTCGGGCTGTGCACATGATTAACAATCCAAAACGAGTCATCCTCATAAACGGCAATCCAGTGGAAGCCCTGGTGGACACAGGGGCTTCAGTCAATGTCATCAGTCATACAATCTATAATCAACTCCTGAACAGACCTGCTCTACAAAATACCAGCCTACAGATTTTCCCTTATGGTTCCACAGCTGCGTTGCCCCTGTGTGGCAAATTTCAGTCAGAACTCACAGCTGAGGGGAAATCCATCACTGACACTTTTTACGTAGTGGAGTGCTCTGCAGATACGCTTCTCAGCTGCAGCAGCGCAGTGTCTCTAGGCCTGGTGAACCTGGTCAACAGCATTACAGGTTCTTCAGTCCCACATATTATGCAGAGGTACCCCAGTCTCTTTAAAGGCCTTGGTAAGCTAAAAGACGTTCAGATAAAGTTACATATTGATCAGTCTATACAGCCCTCCATCCAACCTCACAGGCGCATTCCCTTTCATGTCCGCAAACTTGTGGAGCAAGAATTGCAAGACCTGGAGGCATCTGATGTTATTGAACGGGTTGAAGGCCCAACTCCCTGGGTCTCGCCAATCGTTGTTGCACCTAAACCAAAACAGCCTGGTAAAATACGGCTTTGTGTGGATATGCGGCATGCCAATCTAGCTATTCAAAGAGAAAGGCACATCACGCCTACTATTGATGACATTCTCACAGATCTGAATGGTGCAAAGGTGTTTTCAAAAATTGATCTAAACTCCGGCTATCATCAACTTGAGTTGCATCCAGACTCCAGGTACATCACAACTTTTAGTACTCATATGGGCCTGCGTAGGTTCAAGAGGTTGAACTTTGGTATCTCATCAGCCGCAGAAATTTTTCAAAATGTTATCAGTCAGGTTCTGTCTGGAATAGCGGGAGTCCTCAACGTCAGTGATGACATTCTCATATACGGGACAACCCAAGAAGAACATGACAGTCACCTTGAGCAAGTGTTTCAGAGACTGCAAGCCTGCAATCTAACTGTCAATCCATCTAAATGTGAGTTCAACCAAACGTCATTAACTTTTTTTGGATACATCTTTTCAGAACAAGGTGTGTCAGCAGATCCACAGAAAGTCACTGCCATCAAATCTGCTGGTCAACCTCAAAATGCCTCAGAGGTTCGCAGTTTTCTAGGACTAGTCACATACTGTGGACGATTCATACCCGACCTAGCCACTATTTCTGAACCCCTGAGACAACTCACAAAGAAAGATATTCCTTGGTCATGGGGCACTGAGCATCAAGCATCGTTTGACGCGTTGAAGTCCAGCCTAACTGGTGACACTGTCATGGCTTACTTTGACCCATTAAAGTCCACAGAACTGATTGTAGACGCTAGCCCGGTAGGCCTGGGTGCAATTCTCACACAAGTGTCCAACAATGGCAACATTTCTACAATTTCCTACGCAAGCAAGAAATTAACAGATACAGAACAGCGCTACTCACAAACTGAAAGGGAAGCTCTTGCAGTAGTGTGGGGATGCCTCCACTTTCATCTGTACCTCTTCGGACACAAGTTCACAGTCATAAGTGACCACAAACCGTTTGTTCCCATTTTCAACAAACACTCTTCCAAACCCCCTCCACGAATTGAACGCTGGTTGCTCCGCTTACAGAACTACCATCTTCAACTGAGATATGAGGCAGGAGCTGGAAACCCGGCGGACTATTTCTCAAGACACCCAATACCACAACCTACTAAGGATAACATTCCAGCAACTATTCTAGCGGAGGAACATGTAAATTTCGTTGCTGCACATTCAGTGCCAAGAGCTATGACCATGGAGGAAATACAACAGGCGGTGGACTCTGATCCCCAACTTCAGTTGGTTATAGACTCTGTTCGGTCTAAGAAATGGAGCTGTTTTCTTGCTGAGGCTCGCCTTCAACCACCAGATCGAGTAGGTTACTTGGAGGCTTTCTTTAATGCACGACATTCACTCTCAGTGTCGGACTCAAATCTGCTGTTGCGTGACAGTCGCCTGGTGATACCTCAGAAACTGGAGGACCGTGTACTTGATCTGGCCCACGAGGCTCATCAAGGGGTGGTAAAAACAAAGCAACTACTTCGAGAAAAAGTATGGTTTCCAGGACTGGACAAAAGAGTAGAGGCATTGATCCAAACATGCATTCCTTGTCAAGCAACTATAGCTGACCATAGGCGTGCACCTCTACAAATGACACCCCTGCCAAAGAGCCCATGGACTGCTGTCAGTGTTGATTTTTGTGTTTTACCGGACCGCACCTACCTGTTGGTGGTCATGGATGACTATTCTCGGTTTCCAGTCATTGAACATGTTTCGACAACATCGGCCAGGGCAGTTATACCACAATTAGACAAGATTTTCTCGGCTTATGGCATACCCGAGACAGTGAAGACGGACAATGGTCCTCCATTCAATAGCACAGACTTTCAGTCATTGGCAACTTATCTTGGCTTCTCCCACAGGAAAGTAACTCCGTACTGGCCTCAAGCCAATGGAGAAGTGGAACAATTCATGCAATCAATCAACAAGACCCTGAGGATTGCTACCATGGAGCACAAGGACTCGCAACAAGAATTACATAGATTCCTAAGACAGTACAGAGCCACACCACACTCCACTACTGGGATACCACCAGCAACGGCATTGTTCGGCAGGCCCTTGCGCGTCAAAATCCCATGCATTCCGTCAGTTCCTGTCCAAACCCCAATTGCTGTTAATGATTCCGTCTCTAATAGTAAAATGAAGCAGTATGCAAAAAAAAAGTAGCCGCCGTTACAAGCATCCAGAAATAAAGGTGGGTGATTGGGTTCTGGTAAAGAGACTGAGACCTAGCGGCAAGTTTGCATCACCATACTATCCCGAGCCCTTTCAGGCCACACAGATCAGAGGCACCATGATTACTGCTAAAAACCAAAATCATCAGGTCACTAGAAATGTGTCCCATTTTAAAAAACTTCGTGGCTACGTCCCAGAGACGACGCATGCAGAGGAAGTGGATAGCGACGACCTACTGCCAGAGACAATGACCTCAGCTGCTCCCATAGGAGATACCTCAGAAGACCCCCCAAGTTTATCTGGAAATGAGATGTCGCGACGGTATCCTGGGAGAACAAATCGAGGGCCACCAGTCCACCTTGCGGACTATGTTCTGCAGTAGAGAAAAAAAAAAAAACTTTTCTACAACGCAAACTTTTGAACGATTAACTATTTACTTTGTTTTTTTTGTAAGATGATAAGAGATGTAATGTTGTTATATCTTCTGTAGTTTGCTTGTGTCTCCCCTGTTTGTTTTCTGCCTAGTAACAGTGATGTAAGATAGAGGAGGAGCTGTGGCAGGAGAAGGGGGAGCTGGGAAAGGGAAGAGATTCATTAAAGTATGGCCGCTCGACTGAGCAGTTCAGCATATCTGTGTGTGCTTCTGGATCTATCGTCATCTGCACTACAACACTACACCGTACACTTGAGAATAGTTTTAATTCCTTCAGATTAATCTCAGAATCGGGATATTTTTTCTTTTGAATTTCATGCTGACTAACCCAGGGTTGTATGGGGACTCGGGTGTCTGGGCCCTGCTGTGATTGGGAAGTCACTGGTGGCCTGCCCAGACCCGTGGCTCTGGTGGTCAACTGGTAAAGGAGTTGGGGAATGGTAATAAAGAATTTAAAAGTTTGTTGTGACGCCACCTGCATCTGGTGATGGGCACCAGTGCCGCCCCAGACTTCTGGAGATGATGGTATTGCAGCTTGGATGTTGCAACTCCCTGCAGGTGGAGCTGAGTCCCCGGGGCAGTGTAGCTGTTGTGCTGGTTGTCGTATTGCTGGATGTGGTAGCAGCTCTGTGAGTTAGCTTGCTGGAATAAGACACTGCAGGCTTATGGACTCTGTACGGGTGTTTACAACTAAAAGTGCACGGATCAGGTTCACAATTAGCAGGTAGCTGGCCGGATAGTCACTGAGGAGAATAACGTCTCTTTGAGGCCCCCAGTGAGTACCTTCTGCATTATTTCTCTGTCCCATTCTCTTCCTTGCACCTCCTTACTATCCTTGTGCTGCCCTGCGCAGCCCGATTTTCTACCAGACCCGTTGGGTGATATGAGGTACCCTTCTTTCTCTCTCTAAGGGGCTCAACCCAGTCTAATGCTTCTGGCGGGGCTGCACGTTCTGGACGCGGGGTTGCCGCTGATAATGCAACCTCTCCACTGGCCGGTGTAGACGGCTCAGGGGTGAACTCGCCTGTACCATGACTCGGAGCCGGCACTCCGGCACTGGGTCTCCTCCTTCTGTCTGGGTCGCCGCTTTTTCTGGCGCCCTCCCTATGGTGTTCCCTGAAGGGTCCTTCTCTGTCGCTCTCCACAGACATTCTGCTTTTCTCTGTGTGTTTCCCACTCTCCCACTCTGCTTTGGCCTGAAACTCCTCCCACTGGGACTGGATCTCTCAGCAAAGGATTTAACCCTGTAGTCCCCTGCTCTAGAGTGTGTGGATGCAGGATAAGAGCCTCACGTTGATGTTACACTCCCCAATAACAGAAATACTGCACACTCTGTTGTGGGTGCAGTACCCCTACTGTGGCGCACTGACCAGTGGGGCGCCACAATGCCACCTTCGATTTTGTATGATTTGTATTAAAGCACATAGTGTCTTGTCACTTGTTGTTGCATTCACAAACTGATCAATGGAGAGTGCTTTTGGCAATGCATGAGCTGTAATGAAGCGTATGTATTCTTCAATGGAGGAACGCTCAACTAGGGTATCAGTCATAGGATGTCTTGAAAAATAGCTGGATTGCTGACCTTTCCAGGTTCTACAATTTTGTAGTTATAGTCCTGTAGATGTAAACTCCAATGTTCAATGCGTGCATGCATTTTAGCTCTGGGATTTCCAAAGATCGTAAGGAGTGCTTGATGGTCTGTGACAATAGTGAAAGGAACTCCATAGAGGAATAAGTGAAAATGTTCACATCCCCAGACAACTGCCAAGCTTTCTTTTTCAGATTGTGAATATATCTTTTCAGTGTTTGTTAAGCTTTTACTTGCATAACAAATGATGTGAGCATCTTGATTGTTATCCTTATACTGTGCTAAGATAGCACCCAGCCCAGGTCCTATACCTTATGAAACTGGCACAAATTATTGCATATGTACTATAGCTCCCATTATTTTATGAGGAGGCACCTAGTGTAAGGAGAATCTGTGAGTCAGGGTTCAGTGCCCCCCTTTTTCTTGCATAGTGATGATTTGTGTTTTTATGCTTTTTTTGTTCTTGTTGTTATGTTCTATCACCGGGTGTATTATGTTTATTCTGATTTGTGAAGAAATCTTTTTATATACGGTACTAAACTAATAAATGATTGAGCATTGGATTAATTCTCAGTGGCCTTCTTCTACAAAAAAAATTGGGGAGGGGTGGTCCTGTATGTAGGTTGTTTGAACCATTTTATATTGTTCGAGGCGATGGGCATTCCAATTGGGAATGGTGTTATCTGCTTTGGGATCTACTACACTGAGCTCAAAGTCTATAAGTAACTTTCCTGTACGGGCTCTCATCAGGTAAGCTGGTGTACAGGTAGAAGAACTTACTGGAATGTGGTTGTACATGTCAACCAAGTCAGGTAGTTTCTCCGGCCATTGGTTTCTTTCTTCTAAGGGTAAGATCTTCAGCATGTCAATGATGATGCCATTCATTTTCTCACAGAGTCCGTTGGCATGAGGATGATATGGGGTTGTTCCAGGGGCGTAACTACCGGCATAGCAGACGTAGCGGTCGCTTTGGGGCCCGGCGCTTGTGGGGGGCCCGGACCCAGCGCCGCTACGCTGCTATCTGGTCAGCTGCGATCAGTGGGTATATACAGGGCCCCAGTGGGTATATACAGGCCCCCCACTCCTCCCTTGCTGCTGCACACCTGTAAAGGAATACATCATACTCACTTATCCCTGCCGGCTGCCGCTCTCGCCGCTCTGCACCGCGCTCCAGCTTCATCCGGCTTCTTCCTGGTTGTGACCGGTGGCCGCAGGCAATGACGTCATTGCCTGCGCCGGAGGAGGAAGCATGAAGACCTGGAGGAGCGCGGTGTCAGAGCGACGACAGCGGCAGCCGGCAGGGATAAGTAAGTATGATGTATTCCTTTACAGGTGTGCAGCAGCAAGGGAGGAGTGGGGGGCCTGTATATACCCATTGGGGCCTGTATATACCCACTGGGGCCCTGTATATACCCACTGGGGCCCTGTATATACCCACTGGGGCCCTGTATATACCCACTGGGACCCTGTATATACCCACTGGGGCCCTGTATATACCCACTGGGGCCCTGTATATACCCACTGGGGCCCTGTATATACACACTGGGGCCCTGTATATACCCACTGGGGCCCTGTATATACCCACTGTGGCCCTGTATATACCCACTGGGGAGGCTGCTGTATACCACTGGGGCTGCTGTATATACTGCTGGGGCCTGTATATACCACTGGGGAGGCTGCTGTATATACCATTGGGGAGGCTGCTGTATACCACTGGGACTGCTGTATATACTCCTGGGGCCTGTATATACCACTGGGGAGGCTGCTGTATACCACTGGGGCTGCTGTATATACTGCTGGGGCCTGCATATACCACTGGGGAGGCTGCTGTATACTACCACTTGGAGGCCTGTATACCACACTGCTGGGGGCTGTATACCTATGCTGGGGTCCACCCTCAGCTTATACATGAGTCAATAGGTTTTCCCAGGTTTTGGGGGCAAAAGTAGGGGGTCGGCTTATACACGAGTATATATGGTAAACTGGGTGGCGTCAGACTGTTAACACCGATTCGGTAAGGGGTGTGTCTTGAAGGGGGCGTGTCATTGGGGGGCGTGTCTTGGAGGGGGCCCCGTTCAAAAGTTTGCAATGGGGCCCTGCCAGTTCTAGTTATGCCCCTGGGTTGTTCTGATCTTTTTGCACCCACACATATGGCAGAACTCTTGGAAGATTTCTGCTTCGAAGGCTGATCTTTGGTCTGTTAGGACTTGTTCAGGGTATCCCAATGGTCTGCAGAAGACATTTTGGAATGTTTTTGCAGCTGTGGTAGCTGTCAGGTCTTTTATGGGGGCAACCATTAAGAATCTCGAGTAATGGTCCACCATGGTCAACGCGTAGATGTAGCCGGATCTACTTGGAATCAGTTTTACATGGTCCAAGGCTAGAATTTCCAGATGTTGTTTTGTCACAATGAGATGGAGCTATGCTTTCTGACTCTGTAAGTCCTTTCTTCTCAGGGTTTACAGTTCTTACACCATCTTTCAAAGGATGTCCGCATGCCAACCCAAATGAACCTATCTCTCAGTAGCATTTCCAGCTTCTTCCACCCGAAGTGACCAGTCTGGTTGTGATAGGCGTTCAAGACCACATGGATTTCTGATTTTGGCACGATGATTTGCCAGACCATCTTGTGTATTCTTGGGTTGATGTACCTCCGACAAAGCTTTCCTTGGTATATGAACAGCTTACTCCACTCGCTCCACAGATGTTTGGCTTCAGGCTGGGGATTTTCAGGCAGCTTCACTGACTCCTGGGTTATCAGTTGTTTTATTAGACTGACAGCCGGGTCATTGTATGGCACCTCTTTTCAACCGAAGTGGGGCAACGGGTTCACCATTCTTGCAGGAGGGTCTTGTCGGGTTTGCTGGCACTGGGTTGCTTTTAGTTGATTGAAGGCAGGTAACGCCACTTGTTCCAGCTCGTCTTCGTCTACACCTTCTTCTGACAGGTGAGGCATTCTGGATAATGCATCCGCGTTTCCATTCTGGTGCCCAGCCCGGTGCTTGATGGTGAACTGGCAGTTGGACAATCTGGCCATCCATCTCTGCTCCATGGGTCCCAACTTCGCAGTTTCCAGGTGGGTCAGCGGATTGTCATCCGCGTAGGCTGTAAATTTGCTAGAGGCCAGATATTGTTTGAACCTCTCTGTGACGGCCCAGACCAAGGCCAGGAATTCCAGCTTGAAGGAACTGTAGTTTTATGGGTTCCTCTCAGTGGGACGCAGCTTACTACTGGCATAGGCGATTACCCTTCCCTTGCTGTCTTGCTTTATGGAAAGAACGACTCCGAGTCCCACATTGCTGGTATCCATGTACAGCAGGAATGGCAGGTTGTAGTCCCGGTAAGCAAGGATTTCTTCTCCTGTCAGGGCTTCTTTCTTCGTTTGGAACGCTTCCTCTTGTTCCTTGCCCCACTTCCACGGAGAATACTTAGGCTTGCTCTTCATGGGTTGACCTACTAGGAGGTCTTGCAGGGGAGCAGTATTCTTGGTGTACTCTTAATGAACCTCCTATAGTAGCCCACCAATCCCAGGAATTGACGTACTTCCTTTAAGGTCTTGGGCTCTGGTCACTCCCTGATTGCTGCCACCTTGTCTGGATCAGGGGCCACGCCTTCGGCGCTGACTATGTGTCCCAGGTACTGTACTCATGGCTTTAACAGGTGGCATTTTGATGGTTTTAGCTTCATCCCGTATTTGGCCAGAGCTTCGAACACCTCTGCTAGATGAGTGACGTGTTCCCCATAGGTCTTGGAGTACACGATCACGTCATCCAGGTAGAGCAGTGCCGTCTCAAAGTTCTTATGCCCCAGGCTACTCTCCATTAATCGCTGGAAGGTTCCAGGTGCATTACATAGTCCGAAGGGCATGCTGTTGAATTCACATAGGCCCATAGGTGTTGTAAATGCTGTCTTCTAGCGGTCTTCCTCGGCTACGGACACCTGCCAATACCCGCTAGTGAGATCTAAGGTGGAGAAGTAATTGGCAGACATTCAACACAGCTAAAGAATTCTCTATACGAGGTAACGGTTAAGCATCCTTGTGTGTTATGCGGTTTATTTGCCTATAGTCTACACACATTCTCGTACTGCCATCCTTTTTCCTGACTAGGACTAATGGGGCTGCCCAGTGACTACAGCTATCTCGTATAACCCCTGCGTCCTTCATGTCCTGTAACATTTCTTTGGCTTTTTGATAATGTGCAGGTGGAATAGGCCTGTACCGCTCTTTGATTGGTGGATGTGTACCTGTGGGGATGTGATGTTGTACCCCTTTTATCCTACCAAAGTCAAGTGGATGCTTACTAAAGACTTGTTCGAATTCTTGGACTACCTGGTACACACCTTGCTTTTCGCACACAGGAGTGGAGTCAGTTCCGACATGGAGCTGCTGGTACCAGTCCTCCAGTGGCCCTGTTGTTTGATCAGGTTTTGCCCCTTTGGTATAGGGTATGGGTCCCACTGTTTGGATCTCGTTGTTGCTGACTGTGTACAATTTAGCAATGGTTGTATGCCTGGGTAATTTTACCTCCTCACTGCCACAATTTAAGATGCGAACAGGTACTCTCCCATTGTGTACGTCCACCACCCCCCTGGCGGTCAACAGTGTAGGTCTGTGCTCAGTGCTGATGGGCTCAACTAGTGCCTGATAGTCCTGCCCTCTCAGACCTATGGCTGCTCAACACCAAATCATCATTTCACTCATTGGGGAATCACAATAGGCAACGGGTCTGTCACCCGTGCAGTACCAATTTCGCCACCTGTAATTGCTACCTGTTGATGGTGCAGGATGGCTCTGATCTCACGCTGGAAGACCTTCCTCTGACTAGGTCTGGCAGTGTCTGCGATCTGTTGAAGCAAAGACAAGACTTCCTCCATGCAATTGCTAACAACATTAGTGCCTAGTATTATATATGGATCATTGGCATTGCTGGCTTCTGCTACAACTATGACCCCCTGCTTCTGCAATTCCACCCTCCCCACCTTTATTGGTACTTCCTTAACCCCCATTACGGTAATTGGTTCACCGTTAGATGCATTAAGGGTAAAGTCTAGATCAGGCTGTTTCAGTTCTGCATCAGCCCAATACTTCTTATAAAGGATATAGGGGATGGTGGTCACCTGTGACCCGGTGTCCAGCAGAGCAGGTGTCAGGATGCCATCCAATACAATGGACAGAAACGGCCTCTGTCCAATGAAGGTCTCGAACCAGGTGGCTGGGCCTTGTTGATCTAATCCTGAGGTTTGAGCCCTGCCCCCAGGGACGGCCCATTTGAAGGACAGCTCCTGGCGATGTGGCCGGTGCGTTTACAGCGGCGGCAGATGGGCTCCCCAGTGGAGCTGTAGCGGTCGGTGGTTCTTTCCCGGTACGCTGTGGCTTGCTTCCCTCGCTTCCAGAGTACATCCTCCATACTGTCGGAAAGTTGAATCAGCGTTTGAGGTCGGGGCTGGGGTCTTTGCGCTGGCTGTCTGCTTTGCTGCAGCTGCAGAGCGTCCATCAGTTTAGTGATGTTTTTATTAATCTGGTGCATCTCAGCTCGCAGAGAATCATACTTGTCAGGCTGAGCAGATTGAACACCGTGCGTGACTGTAGACACGAGTAATGATTTTGAGGTAGCCTTCACTTCATCACTGCACCACCGTTTAATAGCAGCTTCATGGGTCTCTACCGGCCGTAACCCTTTGATGGCCATCTCCTTCAGGGTATTAAAGTCAGCTTCAGGATTGCTCAATGACCACCAATGTACAGTCTTTACAGATCCCTGAGGAAGACACTAGGACAGTGTTGAAACGCGTAGGAAAGGAATAAATGGATGATTGATGCAACCTACATATGGTTTCCGGATCGTTTTCTTGGGATTTCAGCAGCGCGGACACTGATACACCATTTCCCCTGAGGTAACTTCTGGATGATTCCCACGTGCATGTGGAAGGTGGAAGTCCTGCAGCAGCTGCATTTAATGCCAAATGCTTTTACACCAGTTGTGGGTCTCACAACTGTGCTAGGTGAGTGAATTCATACCCACCGCATACATTAGTGTCACTAGTGATAGGGCACTATTGCGCCTCTTGTTCCCCCCCCTATATTTTTTTACTTTGAATGTACAGTCTTATTGTCCTCGGGGAATAGCAGTCCCCGGGTGAATTGTTCAATTAGGAGCTTGTTTTTGTCGGGTACACTAATGGGGCTGACATGTTTAAGGGCGCGCAGTGCTTCTTCCAGACGCCAGGCATAAGCTCTTATATCATCTCCCGGCCTCTGGTAGCAGTGATGGAAGCGCATGCGTATATCAGCCTCATTGCACTCCTCGAAAGTAGCTGTCAGTTTATTAAATATAGTTGAAAAAGTGGGAATATTACAATTATTTCCTCTTTTGTTGTTACTGTTGTATTTCCTATTTTCAGTATCCAACAAAGACTGACGTGATCTAGTTTCCACCTTCCTTACAGCTCTGTTCAGACACTGCAGTTTGTATCCTCGCTTGCTCAATCTCTGACATATGGTTTTCTGTTCCTGATTAAAGCTCTCCTCTTTAGACCATGCCCTTTTAGCTCTAATTAGCTCACTTACAGGGATATTATCCACCACATGGCGGTGATGGCAGCTCTCAGCATGTAAAATGGAGTTACCACTTGTTGGTTTATGGTATAGCTTTGAATGTATTTGTCCTGTCAAATCATCCCCCATTAATTCTACATCCAGATATGGCACTGTGCTACCATGGACCTCGAACGTGAACCTCATGGTATACATGTTGTTATTAAGATATTCAATAATTGGCTCAATGTTGGGAGCTTTATGCAGTTGTGTAGCAGTGGGGGAAGACACAACGAGATGACAGTCCCAAACCAGGAGGACATCATCGATGTATCTCCCCCACCACAACAACTGGTCCATAAAAGGATTATCTCATGTATGGATAAAATTGTGCTCCCAATACATCATATATAAATTTGCAAGCGACGGGGAAAACCCCGCCCCCCATAGGCAACCACACATTTGAAGGTAGTAGTGCACATCAAATTTAAAAAAAATAGTTGTTAAGAGGTGCTCAATGGATATGATGATAAATTGTGACATGTCATTAGAATATATAGGGGATAGTGATGAGCGAGTATGCTCTGCGCTACTCGGTACTCTCACGAGTATCACTGTACTCGGGCTACTCGGCGAGCACCGAGTAATCTTGCGATACTCGTGCTGTGCTCGTGGTCCTCATCCCTGCACGTTGGCGCTCTTTAGAGACCCAGCCCACATGCAGGGTTTGGCTGGCAGACCACTGCAATGCCACAGCCCTGTTAGTTGTGGCATTGAAGTGATTGGCCGGCCCGCACAGCGTGACCGAGCCTTTATAAGACTCGTCCACGATGTGCTCTGCACACAGCCATCCAGACAGTGAGTGGAGGGAGAGTGTCTGCTGCTGCTTAGGGACAGATTAGCGGCCCTCATAGGTAGATCCGGAGCAGGGCTGCAAACTGCTGCTGACCACAACAGTCCTTCTCAGGACTAATCTAGGAGGATATAGGCAGAGTGATCCAGATCAGAGTCCAAGCTTTCCAGTGACCAGAACAGTCCTCAGGAGACTGTTGGAGCTGACTAGCTGTATACAGGCAGGGTCTAATATCCAGCTTTCCTGTGACCAGAACAGTCACCAGACTGTTAAAATTGACTAGCTGTATACAGGCAGGGTCTAAAATCCAGCTTTCCTGTGACCAGAACAGTCACCACACTGTCAAAATTGACTAGCTGTATACAGGCAGGGTCTAAAATCCAGCTTTCCTGTGACCAGAACAGTCACCAGACTGTTAAAATTGACTAGCTGTATACGAGGAGGTCTAAAATCCAGCTTTCCTGTGACCAGAACAGTCACCAGACTGTCAAAATTGACTAGCTATATACAGGCAGGGTCTAATATCCAGCTTTCCTGTGACCAGAACAGTCACCAGACTGTTAAAATTGACTAGCTGTATACAGGCAGGGTCTAAAATCCAGCTTTCCTGTGACCAGAACAGTCACCAGACTGTCAAAATTGACTAGCTCTATACAGGCAGGGTCTAAAATCCAGCTTTCCTGTGACCAGAACAGTCACCAGACTGTCAAAATTGACTAGCTGTATACAGGCAGGGTCTAAAATCCAGCTTTCCTGTGACCAGAGCAGTCACCAGACTGTCAAAATTGACTAGCTGTATACAGGCAGGGTCTAAAATCCAGCTTTCCTGTGACCAGAACAGTCACCAGACTGTCAAAATTGACTAGCTGTATACAGGCAGGGTCTAAAATCCAGCTTTCCTGTGACCAGAACAGTCACCAGACTGTCAAAATTGACTAGCTGTATACAGGCAGGGTCTAAAATCTAGCTTTCCTGTGACCAGAACAGTCACCAGACTGTTAAAATTGACTAGCTGTATACAGGCAGGGTCTAAAATCCAGCTTTCCTGTGACCAGAACAGTCACCAGACTGTTAAAATTGACTAGCTGTATACAGGCAGGGTCTAAAATCCAGCTTTCGTGTGACCAGAACAGTCACCAGACTGTTGTAGCTGTATACAGGAAAAATGCGCAAGGGCGTTGGCAAGGGACAAGGAAGTGGATGTGATGGTGGTGCAGGCAGAGGCCGAGGTCGTGTGCAAGCACTATTTTCGCAACAACAAAGTGGCACATCTACTCGCTCGCACATCCTGTCCCAAAGTCTTGGGGCCCACAGCAGTACACCGCTCTTGAACCAAGACCAGTGTCAACAGGTTGTTACTTGGATAGCGGATAATGCTTCAAGTCAGATGGGCAACTCCACAAACACCCTATCTTCCACACGGTCAAGTGTCAGTAGCCGTGATACTGCACCGCACATTTCCCAACCTGATCCTCCTTCCTACCACCAGGCCGAGTACACGTCCACGGACATTACTGATCCCACACCAGGACACTCGGAAGAGCTGTTCACGTATCCATTTGCAGAATCTGGCCTCTCTCCAGCTCCTGTTGAAGTGGGTGATGAGATGGCATGTACAGATGCCCAAATATTTGAGCAGCCACGTTCTCACGAAGGGAACCTTGGCAACGTGTCTCAACAAGGGGTGGACGATGATGAGACACAATTGCCAGGAAGTCAGGAGGAGGATCAGGGTGCGGAAGAGGAAGACGACGTGGAGGATGATCCAGTAGCTGACCCAACCTGGCAGGAGGATATGCAGAGCGAGGACAGCAGTGCACATGGGGAGGGAGGCGTAGCATCCCAACAGGCAGTAAGAAGCAGGGTCGTGTCCGCAGGCAGAAGGCAGGCAACCGTTCCCCGAAACAACAACACGACACAAGGTGCCTGTGCAAATGTTAGGTCTTCCCGAGTCTGGCAGTTTTTTAAGTTGGCTCCAGATGACTCTAAAAAGGCCATTTGCAACACCTGCCATGCCAGCATCAGCAGGGGTACGAACCTAACCACCACCAGCATGATCAGGCACATGTCAGCCAAGCACCCGACTTTGTGGGAAGTACAACCGAGTCGAGGAGGGGTGCTTGCTGATGTCACTGCTACGTCTTCGCGTGTTGTGCGTGCGAGCCAATCCCCTGTCCATGCTGGCCGCGAACAAGCCTCCGTCCTTGCACCTGACGTTGTCCACGCACAAATAACACCACCATCAAGCACGTCCTTGTCCCAGCACAGCGTTCAATTATCCATTCAGCAAACCTTTGAACGCAGGCGCAAATACGCTGCCAACGCCCCACATGCCACAGTCCTAAATTATCACATTTCGCGACTGCTTGCGCTAGAAATGTTACCTTTCCGGCTGGTGGAGACGGAAGCATTCCGCGACCTGATGGTGGCTGCTGTCCCACGTTACTCGGTCCCCAGCCGCCACTATTTCTCCAGATGTGCCGTCCCCGCATTGCATAACCACGTGTCACAAAGCATCACACGTGCTCTGAACAACGCTGTTTCAGCCAAAGTCCACCTAACTACAGACACGTGGACAAGTGCTTGTGGGCAAGGCCGCTACATCTCCTTGACGGCACACTGGGTTAATATTGTGGAAGCTGGGACGAGGGACGGAACACGTCCTTCCCACACCAAGGATTGCAGGCCCTACCTCAGTCATGGTTTCACCCTGACTCTACAGCTCCGGAATGTCATGCTCCTCAGCCCCCTCCTCCTCCTGCGCATCCTCATCCACTTTACCCTCCACACCAGTCCCAAGCTGGAAGCACTGTAGCACTGCCTCTGCGAAGCGGCAACAGGCTGTGCTGAAGCTAATATGCATGGGTGACAAACCCCACAATGCAGAAGAGGTGTGAACAGCTCTGAAACAGCAGGCAGATCACTGCCTCACACCTCTGAACCTAAAGCCAGGAAAGGTCGTGTGTGACAATGGCCGGAACCTGGTGGCAGCTTTGAAGCGTGGCCAGCTGACGCATGTTCCCTGCGTGGCCCATGTGCTCAACCTGGTGGTTCAGCGGTTTATAAAGTCATGCCCAGAGCTGTCTGATCTGCTGGTAAAAGTTTGCCACCTGTCTGCATATTTTCGCAAGTCACCTGCTGCTTCAGCCGGCCTTGCCGGCTTTCAGCGCCGTTTGTGTCTACCGGCCCACAGACTGGTGTGTGATGTCCCCACGCGTTGGAATTCAACTCTGCACATGTTGGTCAGGATATGTGAGCAGAAGAGGGCAGTTGTTGAGTACCTGCATCACCTAAGCCGTCGGGAAAATGGGTCAAACTCCACACATAACACCTGAGGAGTGGAGATGGATGTCGGACCTATGTACCGTCCTCCAAAACTTTGAGGACTTCACCAAGATGGTGAGCGGCGATGACGCCATTATTAGCATCACCATACCGCTACTCTGCCTTCTAAAACGGTCTCTGCTGAAAAACAAAGAGGATGCGTTGCAGGCAGAGCGCGATGAGTTTGAGCAAAAAACAGTAGTGGGTGTGGTTGATAGATAACACACAGCCCTGCCTCATCTCATCACAACGTGCAGTGGAGGACTATGACGAGGAGGAGGATGAAGACATGGAGCAACTCTTTGGCCAAATTGAGGATATGACATGCACACCAGTCATACCCCCGCTTCAGCCTTCAGCGTGGCTGGCCAGAGGACAGGGGAGATGAGGAGGAGGAGGAGGAGGACAGCATGTTCAGTCATCGTGTTGGTCTGGATACTGAAGTGATGGCTGTTAAGAGTCTGGCGCACATGGCTGATTTTATGGTAAGCTGCCTGGCTCGTGACCCTCGCGCTCAGAATATCCTGGCCGACAATTAGTACTGGTTGGCAACACTCTTAGACCCACGCTACAAGGAGAACTTTATGGTTCTCATTCCTGAGGCGGAAAGGTCAGCCAAAATGCAGCAGTTCCAGAAGGCCATAGTCACGGAAGTAGGCAAAGCATTCCCCTCAAAAAACGCAAGCGGCATAGGTCAGGAATCGGTGGACAACCAAGGCGTACGAGAGGAACACAAGTCCAATCCGCCAGAAGTAGGCGAACAGTCTTTACGATGTGGGACAGTTTTCTCAGCCCCTCACGTACCACAGCCCCTGAGGTGCGGGGTAGTACCACAAGAAATGCTAAGTTTGGCCAGATGCTGAAGGAGTACCTTGCAGATCGAACAACTGTACTGCGACATTCCTCTGTGCCTTACAATTATTGGGTCTCCAAGCTGGACACGTGGCATGAATTGGCTCTCTACGCCTTGGAAGTCCTGGCCTGCCCTGCCGCTATCGTTTTGTCAGAGCGTGTTTTCAGTGCTGCACTTGGAATCATTACTGATAAACGCACCCGCCTGTCAACTGAAAATGCTGACAGGCTGACTCTGATCAAGATGAACAAGGGTTGGATTGGGCCAGACTTCACCACACCACCAACAAATGACAGCGGAATTTAAATTTTGTTATGGGAATTTGCTATGTACCAACACTCACCCATGGGTACACACTTCTGGACTGTGGCTAATCGCTGGAGTGCTCCTTCTTCTCCTCATGTGCCACCATCATGACCGTTACAATAGTTAGGCTGTTGTTTCAGGTATACCCCCAGTGGTAAATTTTTTCGCCCATTCTTTTAGAATGGGCATTACAACGACAGGAGACCCGCTCCTTTTCAATGGGAAAAATGTTTTGAGGCCCTCATGCACGTCTCTATCCAGGGACAATGTGGAGCCTCCCAATTTTTGGCTGCCCTGCCAAAGGGCTATACTCCAATGCACCCACTTCAGGTTTACAGGCCCTCCTGCACGTCTCTATCCAGGGACAATGTGGAGCCTCCCAATTTTTGGCTGCCCTGCCAAAGGGCAATACTACAATACACCCACTTCAGGTTTACAGGCCCTCATGCATGTCTGTATCCAGGGACAATGTGGAGCCTCACAATTTTTGGCTGCCCTGCCAAAGGGCTGTACTCCAATACACCCACTTCAGGTTTACAGGCCCTACTGCACGTCTCTATCCAGGGACACTTTGGAGCCTCCCAATTTTTGGCTGCCCTGCCAAAGGGCTATACTCCAATACACCCACTTCAGGTTTACAGGCCCTCCTGCACGTCTCTATCCAGGGACAATGTGGAGCCTCCCAATTTTTGGCTGCCCTGCCAAAGGGCTATACTCCAATACATCCACTTCCTTACAATGGGCACTTCAGGTTTACAGGCCCTCATGCACGTCTCTGTCCAGGGGCATTGGTGAACCTCCCAATTTTGGACTGCCCTGGCAAAGGAAAATACTACAATAGACCCACTTCCTGAAAATGGGCACATTATGTCAAGAGGCCTTCATGTATGTCTCTTCTCAGGGACATCGGAGTGCCGCACAATGTTTTCACGTAAAATCTTTCATGTGATCACAAAAAGTAACATACACCAGCTGTATCTCACTATTGGGTATGTGCCCTTAACATTTCCACCCTGAATATTCTTTTTGGTGTCATTTTGGAAGGTTTTCTGGTGACTCCGTAAAATTGGCGTGAAACTCGGACAACATTGTTCACAGCTGTGGCTTTTGAGTGAGAAATGCTTACAGGGGTCTTCCCCATGGTGTTGCCATGTCATTTCAGCACTCTTCTGAGACTTTTGTGACATTTTTAGGGTTTCTATATGCTGCCGGCAGTCATTTCATAAAAATACTCGGGTCTCCCATAGGATAACATTGGGCTCGGTGCTCGGCCCGAGTACACGAGTATCTTGGGATGCTCGGCCCGAGCATCGAGCACCCGAGCATTTTGGTACTCGCTCATCACTAATAGGGGACTATTGCAAAGCATACTGAACCGCTTCCAATGCTCGTTGATGTGGTATACATGAGTATAGTGATATAACATCATAAGTGACCCATGTATAACTTTCTTTCCATTCCATGTTTTCAATGTTTTCAATGGAGCTTAAGAGATGGTTTGAATCTTTCACAAAGCCAATAGATTTTTTCAGGAGAGGCTGTAATTTTTGATCAGCCCATGTGGAAAATCTTTCATTCATGCCACCAATGCCTGCAACAATGGGACGCATAGGTGGAGGAAATTGTTTTTTGTGCGTCTTAGGTAAAGCATGAAAGATTGGACACACGGGTGCTTCAACATACAAATAATCCTCCATATCATTATTAAGAACACCCAAACTAATTCCCTCGTTCAATGTTCTTTTAAGTTTTTTCTGAAAAATTTCAGTAGGATTATTGGACAACTGGAGATAAGTGGAGGCATCAGACAGTAAAGACACCACTTCCCTGTGATATAAATCACTGTCCAGTACCACCACAGAGCCTCCCTTGTCCGCAGATCTCACAAAAACATATGAATTATCCTTTAGCATAGTCAATGCATTTTTTTCTGCATTAAACAAGTTTGGATTCGTTTCTGGAGCAGATTCCAGCAAGTTTTTAATCTCAACCTCCAATGAATTCTGAAATTGATCCATGGCTGGAAGCCTAGAAACCAAAGGGTAGAATGAGGGATTAGGAATGCTACCCACTGGATCAACCTCAGAATCACATACAGCAGGATCAATATTCAGACTGTTTAATGTTGCCAGTGCTACCTGTTCCTTAAAACCCAGATGTAATGGGATCCTGTATCACCGTCCCTGTACAAAAATAAAAAACATATACCTGCTTGGCTTGAAAGTAAAGGTAATTACAGGTGTTACAGGTGTGGGGGGAACCGCTGTGGGCTATGCAAATATATGGAACTCAGCAATAGTTTTACAAACCGTGCTACAGGTAAAGTTTGGCATATAAATGCGTATATCAATTGCAACACAAATAACGTTGTTTACATGGCTTCATGCACGATCTGTCATAAAGACTATATAAGATGTACTACAAGGAGTCTCAAAAAGAGAATTGGCGAACATCTGTCTGCGGCAAATCCTGACAATCTTGCCTGCCGCAGACAGATGTCCAGTCTATCATGCCATTTCCTGGAAACCCACAGCGGGAATACCGACAGTCTAATAGTCAAAGGTATTGAAAGAGTCATAGGTACAGAAAGAGGCGGGGATAAAAGAGATTTGTGTTGGAGAAGGAGGCCCGCTGGATTCTCAATCTGAACACACGTCAACCAGCAGGATTAAATTTACGTACTGATCTAACGTATTTCTATTGAGTTTATGCTATATGACAGTAAAATATCATAATAATATACACCTTAAAAGCTGTCATGCTAACATCATTTGGGATTAAGCAATTGTGTAGTATAGGATTAAATGTATAACATTTTTATTTGAACATATCAATACAATGCATTCGTCCTAATTTTTTGCCTGTGATAATGCTTTCCTTTGTGCCTTTTCTTTATAGGTGTTTCTTCAACCTACCCCAAACTGATTAATTAAAGGGATCCTGTCACCTCCAAAGTGCCTCCTAAGCTAGCAAAACATGTCCCTGCAGCATCCTAACACTAATCTCATACTCCTTTTGTCTCCTAAAAGCATCCTGTGAAAGTGCATAAAGATGTTTTAATACTTACTCATTAGTGATTATAATTAGCAGGGGCTATATTCTTTAGTCACCAGGGCATGTTGTTTTGCAGCCTCGAGGATCCACCCTCTCTCTGTCTGTGCTGCTGTGATGTGCAGCTGAAGGCAGGACTAATGATTTGCATTCTGTGAGTGATAGAGAGGGGGAAGGGCAAAGCCTGCACAAGCAAAGCAAACAGACAGAGAGGGGCTGGATCCTCGAGGCTGCAAAACAGCCCGCCCTGGTGACTAAAGAATATAGCCCCTGATAATTATAATCACTAATGAGGGAGTATTAAAACGTTTTTATGCACTTTCACAGGATGCTTTTAGAAGACAAAAGGAGTGTGAGATTAGTGATGGGATGGTGCAGGGACATGATTTGCTAGCTTAGGAGCCGTTCTGGAGGTGACAGGATCCCTTTAAGTCTCACATGTGTTGCATTGTGTGGGGGTTGGGTTTTAACTTTATAAGATCAGTGGTTAGCACTATATATGATGGCTCAGTGTTTAGGTGGCTCAGTGGTTAGCATTGTATGGTGGCTCAGTGGTTAGCATTGTATGATGGCTCAGTGGTTAGCATTGTATATGATGGCTGTGTGGTTAGCACTGTTTATGGTGGCTCAGTGGTTAGCACTGTATATGATGGCTCAGTGTTTAGGTGGCTCAGTGGTTAGCATTGTATGGTGGCTCAGTGGTTAGCATTGTATGGTGGCTCAGTGGTTAGCATTGTATGATGGCTCAGTGGTTAGCATTGTATGGTGGCTGTGTGGTTAGCACTGTATATGGTGGCTCAGTGGTTAGCACTGTATGGTGGCTCAGTGGTTAGCACTTTATGGGGCTCAGTGGTTAGCATTGTATGGTGGCTCAGTGGTTAGTACTGTATATGAAGGCTCAGTGTTTAGGTGGCTCAGTGGTTAGCACTGTATATGATGGTTCCGTGCTTAGCACTGTATATGATGTTCAGTGTTTAGGTGGCTCAGTGGTTAGCACTGTATATGGTGGCTCAGTGGTTAGCACTGTATATGGTGGATTATTGTTTAGGTGGCTCAGTGGTTAGCACTGTATATGGTGGCTCAGTGGTTAGCACTGTATATGATGGCTCAGTGTTTAGGTGGCTCAGTGGTTAGCATTGTATGGTGGCTCAGTGGTTAGCACTGTATATGGTGGCTCAGTGGTTAACATTGTATGGTGGCTCAGTAGTTAGTACTGTATATGGTGGCTCAGTGGTTAGCATTTTATGATGGCTCAGTGGTTAGCATTGTATATGATGGCTGTGTGGTTAGCACTGTTTATGGTGGCTCAGTGGTTAGCACTGTATATGATGGCTCAGTTTAGGTGGCTCAGTGGTTAGCATTGTATGGTGGCTCAGTGGTTAGCATTGTATGGTGGCTCAGTGGTTAGCATTGTATGATGGCTCAGTGGTTAGCATTGTATGGTGGCTGTGTGGTTAGCACTGTATATGGTGGCTCAGTGGTTAGCACTGTATGGTGGCTCAGTGGTTAGCACTTTATGGGGGCTCAGTGGTTAGCATTGTATGGTGGCTCAATGGTTAGTACTGTATATGAAGGCTCAGTGTTTAGGTGGCTCAGTGGTTAGCACTGTATATTGTGGCTCAGTGGTTAGTACTGTATATGGTGGATCATAGTTTAGGTGGCTCAGTGGTTAGCACTGTATATGGTGGCTCAGTGGTTAGCACTGTATATGATGACTCAGTGTTTAGGTGGCTCAGTGGTTAGCATTGTATGGTGGCTCAGTGGTTAGCACTGTATTTGATGTCTCATTGTTTAGGTGGCTAAGTGGTTAGCACTGTATATGATGGTTCAGTGGTTAGTACTGTATATGATGTTCAGTGTTTAGGTGGCTCAGTGGTTAGCACTGTATATGGTGGCTCAGTGGTTAGCACTGTATATGGTGGATTATTGTTTAGGTGGCTCAGTGGTTAGCACTGTATATGGTGGCTCAGTGGTTAGCACTGTATATGATGGCTCAGTGTTTAGGTGGCTCAGTGGTTAGCATTGTATGGTGGCTCAGTGGTTAGCACTGTATATGGTGGCTCAGTGGTTAGCACTGTATATGGTGGCTCAGTGGTTAACATTGTATGGTGGCTCAGTAGTTAGTACTGTATATGGTGGCTCAGTGGTTAGCACTGTATATGATGTCTCATTGTTTAGGTGGCTCAGTGGATAGCACTGTATATGGTGGCTCATTGTTTAGGTGGCTCAGTGGTTAGCATTGTATATGGTGGCTCAGTGGTAAGCACTGTATATGATGGCTCAGTGTTTAGGTGGCTTCGTGGTTAGCATTGCATGGTGGCTCAGTGGTTAGCATTGTATGGTGGCTCAGTGGTTAGCATTCTATGGTGGCTCAGTGGTTAGCATTGTATGGTGGCTCAGTGGTTAGCATTGTATGGTGGCTCAGTGGTCAGCACTGTATGGTGGCTCAGTGGTCAGCACTGTATATGATGTCTCATTGTATCTTTGATTTAAGTGAGTCTTCCCACTGAGGAATAGTAAAAATGGAGGCTTAGCTGAGCCCAAGGAAAGAGTGACAAGGTAGGATAGGGACCCATCAGATCTAAAAATCACCTTGAAGCTGGTTGATGGGCAAACAGGTACTGGCTAGGGATGGGCGAGTCTACTCGCTAGAACTCGTTACTCGGCGAGTAGTAAGGGACTCGCAGGACTCGGTATTCTGCAAGTTTCCCAGTGATTACTCGCACAGTAAACGAGTCCAATGCAAATCAATATCAATCCTAGTTTTGTCACAGACTCTGACAAAACTAGGATTGCCTTTGACTTGCATTGGTCTGATTACTGTGCAAGTAATCACAGGGAAACTCGCAAAGTAACTGCTGTTACTTTGCGAGCCGAGTCCAGCTGTCTTCTCTGTGCAGGCTGCCGCAGCTCCAGGGTCCTAGAGCCCGCCTGCTCACAGAGATGATGTAGCAGAGCTGCGATTGTTCTCAGTCTGCTCATTCCCTGTGCATAGACATCTATATCTATGCACAGGGGATGTAGCAGAGAGGACATCGCGTTTTGGACTACGTCGGACGGAAGAGGATTTTTTTAATTAAAGATGGAGTCCGTAATGGCTTTTTTTTTTATTTCTAATAAAAATTTTTCTCTGTGTTGTGTTTTTTTAACCCTTTATTGGAGATTCTTAGTGGCTGGGTCAAACGTGGCCTGACATTAAGAATCTTGGGCTTAATACCAGCTTGTATAACAAAGCTGGTATTAACCCCTTTATTACCCAGCGTGCCACCGCCACCAGGGCCGCTGGAAGAGCGGGGTTCAGCGCCAGAGGATGGCGCTTCAATGAACGCGCCATCTTCTGGGGCGGCTGCGGGCTGCAATTTGCAGCGGGGGGTGCCCAGAAAGCTTGGCCATCCCTGTGCTGCGGATTCCAGCCCCCAGCTGCTTAGCTGTACCTGTCTAGACATAGAAATTGCGCGGAGCCCCACGCATTTTTTTTTATTATTTCATGAAATTCATGAAATAATTAAAAAAAAGGGCTCCCCTATATTCTTGTGTCCGGCCAGGTACAAATAGGCACCTGGGGGTTGGGGGCAGCCCGTCGCTGCCTGCTGGATCCGGCTGGTTCCAGAAATACGGCGAAGCCCACGTGAAATTTTTTTCTGACAAATCCATAAAACAATGTAAATAAAAGGGACTGCATCTTTATTAACCCCTGGACCATGGGCGAGGGGTTAATAAAATTGCAGTCCCTTTTTTAGGATTGTTTTATTGATTTTTCAGAAAAAAAATTACATGGTCTTTCTGGAACCAGCTGGATCCAGCATGCAGCGACGGGCTGCCCCCAACCCCCAGGTGCCTATTTGTACCTGGCCAGACACAAGAATATAGGGGAGCACTTTTTTTTTATTATTTCATGAATTTCATGAAATAATTTTAAAAAAATGCGTGGGGCTCCGCGCAATTTCTATGTCTAGCCAGGTACAGCTAAGCAGCTGGGGGCTGGAATCCGCAGCGCAGGGAGGCCCAAGCTTTCTGGGCACCCCCCGATGCAAATTGCAGCCCACAGCTACCCCAGAAGATGGCGCGTTCATTGAAGCGCCATCCTCTGGCTCTGAACCCCGATCTTCCAGCGGCCTTGGTGGTGGTGGCACGCTGGGTAATAAAGAGGTTAGGGCCAGCTTTGTATTATTAGCTGGCCCTAAGCCCGAAATTTATGGCGGTCACGCCAATATTAGACATGACCGCCATGAATTTCTATTAAATTGTTTTAAAAAAAACACAACACAGAGAAAATTTTTTATTAGAAATAAAAAAAAAAAAGCCATTAGGGACTCCATCTTTAATTAAAAAAATCCTCTTCCGTCCGACGCAGTCCAAAACGCGATGTCCTCTCTGTTACATCCCCTGTGCATAGATATAGATGTCTATGCACAGGGAATGAGCAGACTGAGAACAATCTCAGCTCTGCTACATCAGGCAGCAGGCGGGCTCTAGGACCCTGGAGCTGCAGCAGCCAGCACAGAGGAGACAGCCGGACTCTTATCTGTGCGAGTTTCCCAGCGATTACTTGCACAGTAAACGAGTCCAATGCAAATCAATGGCAAAACTAGGATTGCTTCAGGCTGAAGCTTCCGAGACACATCTGTGATTTGTAAATCGCACACTACTCGCTATTACTCTCTTCCCCATTCATTAACATTGGACTCGCTAGACTCGCAACGAGTAGCGAGTCCCGGGCTCGGACTCGCTAGAGTCAAGCGATTCCGAGTAATTTAGGATTCGCCCATCACTAGTACTGGCCAATATGTGTACCAAGAATCTTAGTTTATAAAGATAAAATATCGAAAAAATACATAGACGATAGACACATAGGTAGGCGATAGATAGATATCGTGTACTCCTTGCATTATTGTTAAATCTTCATAAATAAACTACATACATATTTAAACTACCCGATGCGTTAGAATCGAGCCACCATCTAGTATAAATATAAAGCCTGAGAGGAGACAAGTCAACACCTGTGTCAGGCTGCTGCATTGTATTAACACTAAATAATGTGCTCCAGGTAGTGAAACGGTTAAGTAGACAATAATATTCTAGATAGGGATTGCTATGTAGTGATAAAAGCAAGAAAGTCAAACACCAGATAAAAAGAGGCAGGTATACAACAATCTTAAGCTCTATGCAGGATATATACTAGTTGAGTCACAGGGGGTATATGCCCTCTGTGTACACACCTGCATCCATACATTAGTCAAACAGGACAAATTACAATACCCTGCCATACCAGGGAGAATAAAAACCGGGAGGTTCTCCAGGCAAATTAAAAAACCGCAGACATAGTTAGTCATACAGATGCCTTACAGAGTCGAAATTCCAGGGGGGGGGGGTCGCACAAATACATCGGCCCTTGGGGGGGATATGTGGCTCATCCTGACGTGTTTCGCCTTAGCTTCTTTGAGGGTGCAGCAGAGAGGTGGTATGTGGCTTAAATAGCCGCCAGACTCCCTGTGCAAGGCGGCGCTCGCATCCCATGCGCAGGACCGGAACTACCCAGCTCGGCGTAATGTACCAATTAAGATGGAGCTTCTTGGACTGTTCCAAGTGATTAATGCATGACGAGAATTTGGCCGCATGGACCGAGGCATAGTGCCACTCTTCTAGTGAGGATGTAAATGACAGTCGGTCTTCCCAATTAAGCATAAAAGGAAGCTTTGATGACCCTCCCGGAGTGAGAAGTTCCTTGTAAATAATAGATATCCCATGTTGAACAGAACATTTTGGTTTAAAAAACCAGTGCAAAGGGTTGTCCGCACAGGCATGATTAAATGGGGGTATATGAGATTGAGAAAGTAAATTCTGAACCTGGAGGTACTGATAAAATAAAGAATGTGGAATTCTATATCTATTTGTTAAGCTATCAAAGGATTTCAGACCCTCAGAATCAAATAGGTCACGCAGAGTCGAAATACCCCCAGCTTTCCAACGAGCCAATGAAAGATCAATGACCAAAAGCTCCAATGCCCCAATTGAAATGTATCTAAATAAAAAGGGTATGTGCTCCCTACCAAGAGACGAGCAGATCTTCAGCAACGACGACATAGTGGCAAGAGGAGGGACTGGGTTAACTGGCTGTAGCAGGGATGCTTCTAATAAAAGTCTAGTGGATCCCTCTAGGGAAAAGTAAGCTTCAACATCAAGCCAAGGAGTAGAAGGAGCTCCATCCCACCATAATTTAGCAGGTTCCAGCTGGGCTGCCTTTTGAAAGGTACGAAGGTCAGGAGCATCCAAACCACCGTCTGCAAATGGAAGGGTCATTATTTTGTGAGATACCCGATGGGGCTTATTGTTCCAGATAAAGCGATTCAATACCGATTCAGGCCGACATGCACTTAGATGAAAAATTAATGGGGAGACAATAGGTACAGACATAGGTATATCAATTTGGGGAGTATGATCATTTTAACAACTTGTATCCTAGCCATCCATGAGAGATAAGACGTTGAGAATTTATTGAATACGAATTTCTTGTAGGAGTGAGTCACAATTAAGCTTCACGATCTTGAAGAGATGGGCAATTTTAATCCCTAGGTATGTAAAACCCGTGATTGACCATATAAAGGGATATTTGTTTTGAATAGCAGTTTGTACAGAGATTGGGAGGTTCAGAGGAAAGAGAGAAGGTTTGGAAAGATTAGGTTTGTAGAGAGACGCTTTGGAGAAACTCTCCAAGATAGACATAATTTCGTCAATCTTCAACATTCATGCAGGTTAAAATTACGTTGTCAGCATACAATCCTATTTTATAGGATTTTTCGCCAACTTGGATCCCTTCTATTTTAGGGTTTCTTCTGATTGTGGAATCAAAGGGCTCCATCACCAGAGCAAAAATAAGTGGGGAAAGGGGGCAGCCCTGGCGAGTGCCATTGGTAATCGTGAAAGGAGAAGGGAGAAGACAAAAAGTCAAAGGCCAGGACCGAGGCTGAAGGGGAGGAATACAAAGTTAAAATCACTTTTGCAACATCCTCCTCTATGCTGAATCTGCGCAATACCTCAGCAATGTATCCCCAGTGCACCCTGTCAAAAGCTTTTTCAGCATCAAGAGACAGGAATGCACTGGGGAGACTTTCCCTTTCCACCACATCCAAAAGGTTTATAACCCGACGGGTGACATCCCTTGTCTGCCTATCAGGGATAAACCCAACATGATCTGGATCTATTAGATGGGGTAAAACCACTTGCAACCTATTCGCCCATATTTTTGCATACATTTTTGCATTGCAATTAAGCAATCCAACAAATCGAACATTGCCAGGAGAGGTCATAGGTTTTCCCGCTTTAGGGAGTGTGACAATAGTAGCTTCCAATCCCTCTCTTTTAATCGTACCTGATGACTGCCAAAGAATAAAGAGACGAAGTAAGTAAGGAGATAAGATGTAGAAAAATTGATAATAGTATAGGAAAGAAAAGCCATCTGGACCCGGGGCAGAATGTTTTTTCGCACTGTGTATTGCTGATGCAATTTCAGAGGTTGTTAAAGGGGCAGTGAGACAGGACAACTGTGTAGGGGAGAGTTTGGGCAAGATAGCTTTATCTAAAAATGTTGAGATAGGAAGAGGGGGACGGTTGGGGAGTGTTCAGGTCATTTTGGAGATTATACAGGGAGGAATAATATGAACCGAATTCTGCCGCGATATCTAATGGGTTGTTAATACGTGTGCCATCTGACATAATCAAGAATGGAATTTTAGCCTGAGCTTCCGCTTTTTTAACCTTTTTGGACAGTACTGCGCCCGCCCTGTCACCCATGGCGTAGTACTTGGCCTTGCTTTTTTTTTTAGATCTTTTTCCATTTTAACTAGTAATAGGGAACGGATCGTCTGTCGAGTGCAAGTGAGATCTCTTAAGGTACCGTCACACGCGGCAATATTGCTAGGCAATTTCACTGGCAATTTGCTGGTTGCAGTGAAATCATGGACACATTGTTCTATTTTGTTGCTATGTACAAATGGAACAATGTGTCCATGATTTCACTGCAACCAGCAAATTGCCAGTGAAATTGCCTAGAAATATTGCCACGTGTGACGGTACCTTTAATGGTTCTGAAGTAGGGTTTTGTTTATGTTGATGCTCTAAAAGTTTCAGTTTATTAAGGGCCAGATGTAAGGCAGCCGTATGTCGTCTCTTGGCAGTAGCAGCCATTTTTATGAGAGTGACCCTAATCACCGCTTTATGGGCGAACCATAGGGTGTCGTCTGAAACATTTTTGCTGTCATTTTGGTCAAAGAATTCCTTCAACTGTCCCAATAAACTTTCAGCCGTGTCCGGATCAGAGATAAGATAATTATTCAGTCTCCACCTAGCCGGAGGACGGATAACACATGTATCTGCTATATGAATTGTGACGGGGGCATGATCCGACCATATGTTGCCTATTTCGGCTGCAACGCATTGAGGCAAAAGAGCATCATCTACTAGAATATAATCTAATCTGCTGTAGGTATGAAAGCAGGGCGACATATAGGTATAGTCTTTTTCTTCACAGTGGAAATATCTCGATACATCATGAAAATGGTGGGCGGAGATTAGAGGACCCATTTCAGACCTAGATTGGGAAGGAACTGTGCAGCCATACAATTTAGACATCGGGATATTAAAATTACCCGCTAGTACCTTATGTCCATAAGTAATGGTGTCCAGGACCTCAAAAATGCCCACAAAAATTTGAGTTGTCCCTCATTAGGGGCATATAGAGATATAAGAGTAAATGGGACATTATTTATGGAACAAATGACTATTACGTAACGGCCTTTTAGGTCACTTATGGTGTCCTTATGCTGGAAGGCTTCAGATTTAGATACGAAAATGCCCATTCCAGCTTTTGTTGAGGAACCATTTGCAAAGTATTGAAAAGGATACTTGGCAGAGTTCATTCTAGCATTATCCTTCTCAAGCAAGTGGGTTTCTTGGACACAAATGACATCACATCTCCCCAATATCAGCTGACTCCAAGCCAAAGATCCTTTCCCAGGGAAGTTGAGGCCATTAACATTAATTAAATATATGGAGATACTCATGGCGGAAATTTGGAGAATTCCATGTGCAACATCTGAGAAAGTAACTCAAGCCATACAGTTTCAATATACATAGAGGGAAATAGGGAGGGGGGGTGGAAGGGAAGAGACAGACAACAAGTAACAAGAATGACAACAAAACAAAAAACACATATTACCAAGTCCAAGAAAGACTCTGGGGTTAAAAATTACCGAATAGCGAAAAGAGTGTACAAAAAAACAAACCAAATAGGTAGAAGATAAGTAACCAAGCTACCCAGATGGGTAAACCCAAAAAGATGTTCAATGAAAGTTCAGGAACCACAAAATAAAGTTCCAGCAGGAAGGTATCCACAGGACATCAGATGTTAATAGGGGAATCAGGCCACATCCCATTCAGGATCAATGCGGTTTTTAGATGAGCCCTTTCCAGGTGACCGCTGAGAAGCAGAGGGGCTGTGAGTCTGGAGAACGAAAGCCCCATTGAGACAATAGCTTCACAGCCTGGGCTGGGGTGTGACAAACTGAAGTAGCGCCATTCCTTCTTATAATCAGCTTTGTAGGAAAGCCCCATCTGTATGCCACATTGTTGTTGTAACTTGTGTGTGTGGCAAAAAAATCCCTTCTCAAAGCCATAGTGACAGGGGACAGGTCTTGAAAAACCAGTAGGTGACCAAATCTGTCTGGTAAGGCAGGCTGCCCTCTTATAGCTTGAAGAAAATCCTCCTTGAGCTCGTAGACATGTATGCGAGCTATCACATCCCTGGGCAAGCTGGGATTGATGCCTGCAGGCTTCGGTATCCTATGTATTTGGTCAATTACAACATCTTTTATATCAGTAGATGGTAGTGCTGCCAATTTAAAGTCTTAAAGGAAGGAGCGGAGGTCTGGGGCCAAGACTGCCTCCTCAATCCCTCATACTCCTCATATCCTCTTGTAGAGAGGAGCAGAGAGAGGACAAGAGATCTCTCATAGCGCCATGAGTTATCAGTGCATCAGGGCTACCTCCCTCATAAGATCCTATGGCAGACTGAGAGCCGCATCGGACAGCGTGCGCCGCGCGGGGAGACGGCAGCGCCATCTTAGAAGTTGCAACAGGGAGCCGGCCACCAGCAAAATAGTCTTTGACTCAGTTCAGAGGAGTGCGGGTAGCGGGCTTGGACTTGCCCATCGACTCACCAGACGGCCAACAACACTGGGAGGCATGTAGGAGAAGGAATGGGGCTGAGATGTCACTTTTAGAGCCGCTTCTTGCCCTGTGGATAGGAGAGCTCCTGCACTATGCAACCAACCTTATTGCCGTCAGGCCATGCCCCCTGGTTCCCTGGATTTTCTGAACATGTTGAGGCAATTTGAGATTGAGCAGCTGACCATGCCTCCAGGACCATGACATTGTCTTCCATCATGTACTCTGACACAAGTGCAAAGTTCTATCCGGGACCAAGTGCCTCTATGTCCGCGCTGCTGCTCCAAATGAATATCAGAAATACCGGAACGTTTTAAGCAAGTAATCTTCAGCTTTATTTTCCGACGCGTTTCGGAGCTAACACCCAGCTCCTTCCTCGGGGAATGACCCTGAGGAAGGAGCTGGGTGTTAGCTCCGAAACGCGTCGGAAAATAAAGCTGAAGATTACTTGCTTAAAACATTCCGGTGTTTCTGATATTCATTTGGAGCAGCGGCGCAGACATAGAGGCACTTGGTCCCGGATAGAGTTTCACCCCCACGTTGTGGAAGTGCGGTCCCTGCTGCGGCTGCTGTGTTTGGGCGATTGAGCTGGTTGTGGGCTGCACAACCGAATCAGGTGAGCAGTTTTCATACTGTATGGGATTCACCTCCTATATTAGGATAAGACCCTATGCGCATTCTCATTTTTTAGATGCAAGTGCAAAGCTGGCAACTGAGAACCATGTGCATCTGAGTTCCACATCACCCCCTTGCAAATCAGCTAAGCAGTATGAGTCCCAAGTCATCACCAGTCACGTCTGATGTTTGATGACTCCTTTGGATGTGGTTCTTTGGCGCATTGAATTTATAATTGTTGCTCTGTGGTGGATCTCTGCCAATCTGGGCTGTGTAGGTCAACAGTGAACACAGTCTCTGTAGAGGCATTAAAAAAAATTGATGCTCTGGCTCTGGAGGGAACTCTAGAAATATAGGCTGTTTGGTAAACTGTACAAATAGACTCTGTAGAGGCATTTTTTTTTTAAACTGATGCTCTGTGGGGGAACTCTCCCAACCTTGGCTGTGTTGGTCAACAGTGAAAACAGACTCTGTAGGGGCCCTTATGTAAAAATTTCTGCTCTGTTGGTGAAGTCTGCCAATATTGGCTGTGTGGATCAACTGTGAAAATAGGCTCTCCAGGGGTCTGTTATTAAAATTGTTGGTTTGTGGGGATAACTTTGAAATCCGTCTCTGTGGGGTCACTGTTAAAATTTTTTGTATATTCATTTACTTGCTATGTAAACATGATTGCTATGGTGACGAAACCTATTTAAGTAATTTCCCTATCCACATTTCTTTATTTCTTTTCAGGGCAATTGGCATGCTCACACCCCCATTTTGCTTCCTTTTCTAGTCCCCTAACGCATACTATGACCATTTTCCAGAACAAAAGTTTGAGTCCCCATTGACTTGTATGGAGTTTGGGGCTCAGGGTTAAGTTCGGGTCAAGTTCTAACACTGAACCAAACATTTTCTTAAAGTGAACCTGTCACCAGTTTTTTTACATGTAAGCTGCGGCCACCACCAATAAGGCCTTATATACAGCATTTTGGAACGTTGTATATAAGTCCCTAGGCCAATCTGTATAATGCAAAAAAACCCAGCTCTTATTATACTTACCTGGGGGCAGCCATCCACTTATCTGCTTCAGCAGGTGATGTGTCCCACGTCACCAAACACAGTGTGGTCCTGCGCACACAATACTTTGCAGAATGCTGCATATAAGGCCTTACTGGTGTGACCTCAACTTATTTGCAAAAGAAAACTGGTGACAGGTTCACTTTAAAGCCCGGCTGAACCTGGACCATAGACTAAGGGCACCTCATACACTAATAGCACGCTGACCCTTTAAAAACAGTAGCAGGAGCACAGTGGGGCACATTAGGTGCACTCCTGGGTAACCCGTGTGGCGTGCACAGTATCCAGGAGCCACACACAGCAACACAAGTGGGTGCCTAAGGAGAGGCGTTGAGGCATGCGGCTCGGCCATGGCAGTAAGTAAGCTGTAATCCCAGGAGGGATGTTGGCAATACAGTACAAGTCAAGCTAGTTTAGCTAACAAAAAGATATCTTAGAGGAGATCTTGTCTATGTGTAAAAGTACATGTGTGGTCAATACATACGACTGCCACATGATTTATTCCCTCCAGAAATCTTACAACGGATCAGATGGCACTCCCTATGTGTGGAAGTAAGCAGATTCAAGCAGCTAAATAGGAAAGCGTTCTTTACAGTTAGAGCAGTCAGACTGTGGAATGCCCCAAGACAAGAGGCAGTAATGGCAGATACTATAACAGCTTTTAAAAGGTGTGGATGCTTTTCCCATAACATATGACATTGCAGGTTATAAATAATCTACACTGTGTGCAGAATTATTAGGCAAATTAATATTTTGATCACATGATACTTATTATACATGTTGTCCTACTCCAAGCTGTATAGGCTTGAGAGCCAACTACCAATTAAGTTAATCAGGTGATGTACATCTCTGTAATGAGGAGGGGTGTGGTGTAATGACATCAACACCCTATATAAGGTGTGCTTAATTATTAGGCAAAAGCCTTTCCTTAGGCAAAATGGGTCAGAAGAGAGATTTGACGGGCTCTGAAAAGTCCAAAATTGTGAGATGTCTTGCAGAGGGATGAAGCAGTCTTGAAATTGCCAAACCTATGAAGCGTGATCACTGAACAATCAAGTGTTTTATGGCAAATAGCCAACATGGTCGCAAGAAGCATGTTGGGCAATAAAGGCGCAAAATAACTGCCCATGAATTGAGGAAAATCAAGTGTGAAGCTGCGAAGATGCCATTTGCCACCAGTTTTGCCATATTTCAAAGCAACGTTACTGCAGTATCAAAAAGCACAAGGTGTCCTATACTCAGAGACATGGCCAAGGTAAGGAAGGCTGAAAAACGACACCTTTGAACAAGAAACATAGGATAAAATGTCAAGACTAGGCCAAGAAATATCTTAACCCATTATTTGCCAAATTAGCAATTTTCAGCCTCGAAAATAGGTGTTTTGAAAGCTCTCTGGGTGAAGAATATTCAATTAAAAATGACAATGACATGATTTCCTGTGTTGAAAACATTCATTTTACAAACACAAAACAAAAAATTGGACCTAATTATAAAATCTTAGTTGCTAAAAGCAAAAGATTATGCGTCCCAAAAAAAGGACATTGGTAGATAAAGGGTTAAGACTGATTTTTCAAAGGTTTTATGGACTGATGAAATGAGAGTGACTCTTGATGGGCCAGATGGATGGGCCAGAGGCTGGATCAGTAAAGGACAGAGAGCTCCACTCCGACTCAGACGCCAGCAAGGTGGAGGTGGGGTACTGGTATGGGCTGGTATCATCAAAGATGAACTTGTGGGACCTTTTCGGGTTGAGGATTGAGTGAAATTCAACTCCCGGACCAACTGACAGTTTCTGGAAGACAACTTCTTCAAACAATGGTACTGGAAGAAGTTGGAAAGAAAAACATGATTTTCATGCAGGACAATGCTCCATCACATGCATCCAACTACTCCACAGCGTGGCTGGCTAGTAAAGGTCTGAAAGAAGAAAAAATAGTTACATGGCCCCCTTGTTCACCTGATCTGAACCCCATAGAGAACCTGGGGTCCCTCCTAAAATGTGAGATCTACAGGGTGGGAAAACAGTACACCTCTCGGAACAGTGTCTGGGAGGCTGTGGTGGCTGCTGCACACAATGTTGATCGTAAACAAATCAAGCAACTGACAGATTCTATGGATGGAAGGCTGGTGAGTGTCATCATAAAGAAAGGTGGCTATATTGGTCACTAATTTTTTTGTGTTGTATTTTTGCATGTCAGAAATGTTTTTTTCTAAATTTTGTGCAGTTATATTAGTTTACCTGGGGAAAATAAACAAGTGAGATTGGAATATATCTGGTTTTGATTAAGTTGCCTAATAATTCTGCACAGTAATAGTTACCTGCACAAACAGATATCCTCCTAAGGCTGGGTTCACACTGCGGCCCCGGACCGGACGCTGCCGCAGTGTGAAGGCACCCTAAGAAAGCCAAATCTAAAAAAAACCCACTCCAACTTCCAAAAATATTAAGCTTTGATATTTGAGTTTTTTGGGTTGATTGAGAACATAGTTGATCAATAATAAAAATAATCCTCTAAAATACAACCTGCCTAATAATTCTGCACACAGTGTAGTACTAAAGAATGTATAACTGGTAGAGAAAGGTTGAACTTGTTAGACCTAACTCTTTTTTCCACCTATGGATAGTTCAGAACATTAAAATAGGGTTTATTTGGCATCAGTCCTTATTTTTGTAAGTGGGCGGCATTCCCACTTTTAGAAGTCACTTGTGAGAGGTTGAAGGGAAAGGTGAACTGTTAGACCATTCAATGTTTCTTTATATTTTTTTTTACTAGACTTTACTAGCCAAACCATCCAATCCTGTATTACTTGTTTAGACTAAAGGATATCAGGATAAGGATAGAGGCCGGGTTTTCAAACACACGCGCTGACCAAAGAAGGAAGATTTCAAGCAGATTATTTTATAATCTACTTTAACATAGCAAGCCTACGCGTTTCGTGGCCGTCCAGCCACTTCATCAACCCTGATGAAGTGGCTGGATGGCCACGAAACGCGTAGGCTTGCTATATTAATGTACATTATAAAATAGTCTGCTTGAAATCTTCCTTCTTTGGTCAGCGCGGTGTTTGAAAACCCGGCCTCTATCCTTATCCTGATATCCTTTTATCTCAGCGGGGTACCTGCGACGGCCATACATCCTCCTGTGAGTTGCGGTTGTGGTGACCTACACAACCAGGTCAGGTGAGTCTGACTGATTAGGAACAGTGTTACGGTCCCAGTAACCTGACAGTATCACCCTATTTGCGCTTTTTCATTTTATGTTTTTTTGTTTAGACTAAAAGCATAATTCACCTCTGCCTGGAATATGCTGCTCTTACATAAGAAAGTACAATAAGGCAACGTAAACACTTTTGAAGGTATAACAAATCTTACGCAAACATAATGAATGTGTTACATTAATATTTCAGATGATTACAACAGATATTCAGCATTGATTAAAAGATGATTACGACTATAACTTTACTATAGTCACAGATACCAGCTTTAGCATGTCAAGCCATTATATATCAGGATTGTTGAAAGTGTAATGTGACAGATGCATCTGCCAATGTTTTAAATGACTCCATTGTGGGAATTGTGCAGATGTCTCCTTCAGGCACCTTCCCTGCATATTCTCACTTGATGACATGATTGAAGAAGTCCTCACAGCAGTCCTCTCCGCTGACTGCCCAGGAAAGGCTAAGGGGAAGACGACCTGCTGTTGTCAGTCCATACGTTGATTTACTAGTTGTATAATTTGGGAGAACCATCAGGAAAGGGCACACAGGTTAGACATTGAATCCAACAGAGAAAAAGGTCTTCTCAACGTACCTGCAACGGGAGCAGATGTTTTCATGGGACTAAGCCAAGTTCTACAGCTCATGGAAGGTTGTGGATTCATAAAGGTTATGTAGAACACTAAAGACTTGACAAGACATTTAGTGTAATGGTTGTTATGCCACCATGCCTTTTTTTACATAATGTTCAGACAATGTCATGCTGTGCATTACTGTTTGAGTTATTTTTTCTTATTTCTGTTTTACTGTAATCATTTCATAGTTTAATGCAATGCCTTATGTGTACAATATACAATATTATTGGTCTACTGTAGAAGTAATATGGCTGCGATTTCATTAAATTGTCCTTGCGGCCCTGTCGTCTAGATTGGTTTTGAAAAGTCCTTGTTTGCTTTGGCACCTGGTTCTTAAGCTACTATAACATTCTGGCCACACTGATTAACTTTACCTATGGGAAATGTGAAATGTCTCATATCTGTAAACATTTCTAAGAACATTTTGGCCTTGTCTTTGCCATTTGGAACTTTGTAAATCCAGTTCTAATTTATGAGATAAGTTACACAGGATTGAAAGTACATTCATATTTTATAACAAGAATGTTTGAGGCTTGGCTGTGCAGAGTTATCCCAGGAGATATCAGGCTCAGTGGCCTTTTTGAAGTCATTGAAAAAGTTAAATCTGCAGAGCAGATAGCCTGGCTTCTCGAAATGTGTTCTTTGATAAATGTGATTTTTATAAACATGTCATACTTTTGTTTTACATTTCTTTATGCTTTCTTTGCATGGTTTCATTGTACATTCCCAGAAAGCGATAGTCTCGGTTGTATCCAAGTGAAATTTACTGTAAGTCAAGCTAGGTCAATGTGTAATTATATAGGTACATTAATATAATTACTTACAAAAGAGTGTTATTTTATAGCATTTACCTTTGTTTAAACTACCAAGATTGATATTTGTTATGACTTTTGCTAAAATGGAAGACCAAAAATAGAAAAATGATGTATAATGATGGCTGTTCTACAATGATATACTATACTTAAAAATGAATAAACTTATGTTAAATAATGTCATGACTTGTAGAATTGGTGGACTTTAATATATACAATTATTTTATTAATGATCATTTAAATGCTAAATGCCACCTCTACACACATTTTATTGTTTCTTTTTTATGCCCTTGATTAGCCTCTTCGGCCTTTATTTAGATTGTGAATGGTCCATGGTCCATTATATTAACATATGGCTACACTGGAGTTCTAACTATGCAGATCTGTGTATCTCTAGGTTTACAGTACCCAAGTACACCATTTATTGATGCTGAAATTGCACTAATGCTATTCTCCCCCATTTTTTTTGATAACCCCCCTACTGGCATGTTAGCAATATGTTAAATGAGAGAACAGTGACTGTTATCCAAGATAAAAGCAAAAAAATAATCAAACCTACTTTGTATTGTTTACTGTTTCTATAACTGGACATCTATTAAGTAAGTGTGGCACCCTTTAGAATTAGGTGTCACAAATATCTGCAAACCTCTGTAAACTCGGGGGGTGTGGGAAATCAGCTCTTTAGCCATATTAATACATACTGATGTGATTAGTGCAGGGGTTATTGTAAAGTATAGTGGTTAGCATAGCAGCCCTATAGTAGAACTACTGAGCCCAGAAGGAGCAACAGTGCTCTTCTTGAATTTATTGCTACTTGAGAGAAAGGAGGCCAGCCAGAACCTTTGCTGTGGTCACTTTCGGGACACAGCAGTTCCTGTGCAGCTGCATGCAACATAGTGTCCTGAGCGGTCCAAATAGTGCCCATCTGCCAGACAACAACAGTTAGGGATCAGCTTTGAAGAGATGAGGGTTAGGGATGGGCGAACATCCCATTTTTCCCCATGTTCGTTTTTGGGGTTTCTATGCTAAAGGAAGGAAAGAGTTAATAACGCAAATATACTTACCGGGTCCGCTTTCTTTCTTCCTCGTGTGACACACGATGCATCACTTCCGGGTCGCCCCTTATCTTCTATATATATCAATAAATGACGGCATCACCTGGACATGAAAAGGTGCTGGCAAAAAAATATACATGAATAAAGAGATTAATTGCCGCGACACTGATCATGGTGTAAATGAACAAGCATATGGCTATGTTTAAAGCTATGTACAGCTAAGGTGGTATATGTGACAATGAAACACAGTAAATGCTGCTATAGAATATAAGGAAAAAAAAGAGAGTCTTAGCTTCAACAATAGCTATTGGGGAAGAGCCCGGTAACTGCGACAAAGTGCTCTCTACCTACCGGGTCCTAACGCACTAGTGCTTCATGCGGTATGTAGTTGCTGGTTTGAGATTTTTATGTCTGTGAGTTGCAATTAAAACCTGCTGGTATAGTGTGTCTGTGGACTGGGGCTACAGCAAGATGGAGTCAGGTCACAGCCACTGGGCTGGGGGAGGGGAAAGGGAGCTCGTCAGAAAAATTATACTATATATATCAATAAATGACGGCATCACCTGGACATGAAAAGGTGCTGGCAAAAAAAATATACATGAATAAAGAGATTAATTGCCGCGACACTGATCATGGTGTAAATGAACAAGCATATGGCTATGTTTAAAGCTATGTACAGCTAAGGTGGTATATGTGACAATGAAACACAGTAAATGCTGCTATAGAATATAAGGAAAAAAAAGAGAGTCTTAGCTTCAACAATAGCTATTGGGGAAGAGCCCGGTAACTGCTTGTTCATTTACACCATGATCAGTGTCGCGGCAATTAATCTCTTTATTCATGCCCCTTATCTTCTGACCGTATGTGATTGGCTGTTGGAGCCAGTCACATGATCATTCCCCCAGAAGCCTGAAAGCATACCAGGAACGAATGACGGTGACCCGGTAAGTATAATCATGCTGATTAACAACTGTTTCCTTCTTTTAGCAGAGAAACTCCGAACATGAACCTGGGGAAAAAAGGGATGTTCGCCCATCCCTAGAGAGGGTGTGTGGAGAGCTGCCTTGATGGAATCCTGAATTATCAGCAGTGAAAAGAAAGCTGTAAGTTTAAGGGTGTAGTATAGAGCTATAAAGAGCGGGAGTGAGGAGAGCTGCTACACACTGCCAGAGAGCTGAGTTCCTCACCCCATCAGAAGCAGTGACTCTGCATATTGAACTATGGAAAGCCATATTATTACCACCATTATAAACTGCTAAGTAAACGTGAGTCTAAGGCTAGGGTCACACCAGCGTTATACGCTGCGTTCAGTGGGGTTCCATTAAAAAGTTAGAATTTGTCAGCATTAACGCAGTGTTACCGGAAAGGTAAGACTGCGTTAATGCTGCCAGTTCATTCCTATGGCTGACGGAACCCTGAGCGCAGTTTAAACACTGACATCTAAGCCCCAGTGTTTGAAATCTCATGATGCGCTCTCCCGCGTCATGTGATGCGCTTGAAAATAGTTTGAGATTTGAAACTCCGGCACTTAGATGCCGGAGTTTGAACTGTGCTCGGGATTCCGTCAGCCATAGGAATTAATTAACGCATCTTTTTAAGGCGGCCTATCATACTCCCTAATAGAAGTCCATTGCACTGTAGACAGTGAATGGGCTATCCCTCTGGACATTACTCTTCTACAAACTCCACCAAACCATAAAGGTCTACACAGACTGTATAATGACCATTCATGTAAGCTTAGCCCTATGCCCCATTTCCTCAAGATGCCTGGACCATCAGTGCAATAAGCCCCTGCACCTTGTGCAACCCCTATCCCGTTGTAGATTGTAAGCTCTTTTGAGCAGGGTCACCTTCATTTCTTGCTTTATTTATTGTATTTTTTTTTTTCACATTGATTCTATGCCTATTGTTTTGTATCCAATTATTGTACTTTATTTGTTCTCTACTGTAATTACTTACTGTATTATATTTTCTGTATTCTAACCCTACATTGTAAAGCGCTGCGTAATATGTTGGCGCTATATAAATAAAGCTTTATTATTATTATATTATTATTAATTGGCAGCGTTAATGCAGTCTTACCTTTTCTTTTTAACGGAACCCCCCTGAACATAACGCTGGTGTGGCCCTAGCCTTATTGTGTTGCACCTGAAGTCTAGACATTATTTATTGAGAGCAGCGGAACCTGCATCCCCATACTACAACTTTAAGCCCTTCTTATTCTGCTGAGGACGGCTTAGACAGCTGGAGAGACCACCTTGACAATTGGTCTCCATTACACTCCGGCTCAGTGGATGCCGACCCAGACATAATATATATTAATAACTAGAATTCTATAGTATTTCTACATACAGACTGAAAAGGAGAAACAATACATGGGCCCCTTTATGTTCTGCTTGCTGATTTGTAGGTGTAAATAGACCTCTTTATCTCTTGGGCCCCTGCACAGCTGTACAGGTTTCACAAATGGTACGCCCACCCTAGTTTGTAGATTATAGAGAAATGCAATCCATGCTTAGTAGATACACTATGGTCCTATAAAGTATTTGATGCATTTTTGGTCTGCTAACATGCTTAAAGTGCTGGAATAATTATGGTTAATAAAAAGAAAATGGTTCCCAGTGCAGTCTGTCACAAACTTAAAGCAGCTCATTGCCAAGATGTGATATTAAAGTATATGGTGCTGATCAAGCAGTCATTTCCACCAGATGCCAAGATACTGTACATAAAAATAATGAATGTCCAGGACATCAGATCAGTTGCAGATGTTCTATATTTATTATACGTTCCTTTCATTTAGCCAAAACTGTTAGACAAAAATTAGATTGTTAGCCCTGACCTGAAATCAAAGTTCTGGAAATGTTTGAACTGTACTAGTGGCCATTCATCTCATTCAGATTAGACAAGGGAAACATGTCATTATGATTCAATAGAGACAATCAGTGATCCAAACCAACGGTGTTTCTGTATACTGATAGTAGGAAAACACTTTACAAGTAATACTTTGTGGGTGTGTTCTTAGATTGGTAGGTTGCTAAATTTCTTTCATGATATTTCTTGTTGGGCCTGTGACTATAGCTGGCCCTACACTGCAGGTAGCTGTCAGCTGGCAGACAACTCTCCAATTTATCCCATACACAGGACCGCTTGTTATGAGAAAACTAATGACATACATCTCTGTCGGTGTTTGATTTCTCAATGCAGGTAGATGAATGATTAAAAACCATGCTGCAGTGGAATTAATATCAAGCCCAGGCTGATAAGGATCATGATTATTCACCAACGCATTTCAGAGATAATTCTCCTTCAGGACAAAAATTAATATTAAAGTACAGGCATAGACAGAAGGGGTATATATACACACAGTACAACTAATAGGTGGTTCAAAAAACACTCGTAGGTAACGGTAGTTGCATAGTCACAAGGATAAAATTGTAATTCAGACCAATTAATCAATTAATAGTGAATGGCTAATGTGCGATGGTCAATAAACAAAAATTGGTAAATGAAAAAAAGAAAAAAACATTTTTTTTTAAATTAAACAGTGTTTAGAAAAAAAATGGAAATAAAAAATATGTCCGCTATTATGGTGTCAAAGGGATTCGAACTTGGAAACCACAAAGTGAATCTAAATAAGAGTAAGTGAAGAGACTGTGTGATGACCCAAACGCTGGGTGTGAAAGAAGAAGGAAGAAATAACAAAGTATTACTTCATATGTGAATAGTTCAAACTCTAATGGCCACTTTACACCTCCGATAAAACGTCACATGGTTCGTGCGTTGGCCCCGATATCGTTCGTGCGTTGTATGGTTTAAATGTCCAATTCGATGCAAGAACGATGCCAATACGATATCGGGGAAGAAATGAGTAGGCTCTCCAACTGCCTGATATTGGATGGACGATGTGGCCGGATCGTGCTGTGTGACATTCCAACAACGATTTGGAGTACAACTTCCCCTATTCTCTCCCATGTTAAATGGTCGTTCCTGGGTCGCCCGTACAAGGGGGCGTACACATTGCAGTTGCATTGCCTGCCGATATCGTGCTGTGTAACATCTCCTATGCGATCTTGGAAGACTGCCCAAAAAATGCGCGCTCCCGCGCCGTTGTATCCAACATTGGAACGATGTTGGGACGTGTAAAGTGGCCATAAGGAATATTTTGTGATGAAACAGCATGGAGATGACAAAGAGAAAGCACAAGAACAACTTTCCAATAGAGAATATAAAAAAGTGTCAATAAATTGTTAAAACAATGCTACTCTCTCGCTTCAATTTATGGCTTTCCACAACTCACTGAAGTATTCTCAGGTCTCCACAGGCACTATCCATATAACAGTAATGCAATCTGTTCTTGTTATCTTAGAATTTTGACTTTACCACCCAGCTCAGCTCTCTCCCCCTCTCTAGCCTGACTCTGCTTTACGTCACCTTGTCATATTTACTACATCATCTAACACTGTTTTTTTTTCTTTTGCTTATGTATACATGTGTATGTCTTCAGAATTTGTGTCATTATAGCCTGACGAAGGAGCCATAGTGTCCCAAAAGCTTGTTTTGCTTACCATCTTTTCAGTTAGCCATTAAAAGGTATCAACCACTGAGGACTCTCAGATTCTAATATTTTTCTATCTACTGGCTAACACGGTACAAACAAATTTATAATGTTACTGACTCAAATAAAATAGTCTCAGTTTTTTGGGTGAGTATTGGTGCTTGTGAAATACAAGGGAGCGAGAATGGCTCTGTATGGCTTGAAGCATTAGAAGGGGGGATCATATTGTATATTTATTTATTCAAAATGTAGAGAGGAATGGAAAATGAAATGATGTGTCTGCAGTATTTGATTGTCTCCTACCGGGTGACTGCTGCAGTCGTGTTACACATTTTTACAGTAGTTGTGACTTCTTGCAACTACTAAAGTTGAGCCTTCTTACTCTATTGAAGTTTGCTAACTTATCCCAGATAAGACCCTACCTGTGCTTCTTTTTGTCTCTCCGGTTTATTTCTGTGGTATTCAATTTTTGGGCGAGAAATCTAATTGTCAGTCCCAAATTGTGCATGCTCAATTGATGATCAGTTGGCTTAGCCCCATACACATGGAGGTGTCGGCAATCTGTTCCGTACAGATAAGCACTTGCTATATGAAAGCCACCAACATACATTTCTGCTGGCTGCTTATTTCTAGGAGAACTTGTCTGAAATCGGACATGTCCAATTGATACCTTGGTTAATGTATCCATACATGTTCTAGCTCTTCCTTGGCAGTATGAATCTCTAATTGTTCTAATCATCAGTCCTTTAGATAATCATTAGCTGTTGAACTCACATGCCTGGCGTCCTCATACAGTTCAAGTCAGCCAACACTGACTTTTAATAAAGACCAGGAGTAACGTAGCTGATTTCTTCCAGAATCTTGTATTAACTGCAACGCAGTAGCAGGTGAAAAGGATAATCTTTAACGGGACGTACACATGCGATACAGACAATGGCTGTAGTAACTGAACACTGAGGAAGAATGGATGAGCAAAAGTAATACATTATCAAACGAAGATAGAGGCTTAGGGTCAAACTTGGGGAAGCAGGTGTGGCACCCCTATGGTTCAGTTGCCACAGGAACACCTGGTGCATGGAGGGATTTCCACATCAGGTAAACTTACATTCAACACCTTCCACCCCAGACCCAAAGGGGGAGCTCTACTTGCTGACTTCAGGCAAGGTCCCCTATAAATTCAGACCTGGGGGATGAGTTAGGCAGTTCAGTACGGAGCAGTACTGAGGAAGACACCTGGTAAATGGATCCGCGCTAGGCCCGTGCCAGTGAGGGAGCCTCGCCAGTGTAAGGGACCCAAGAGTGAGGGTTGGAGGCAAGGCGTACCAGAGATAAAGTGGGGGCCGAGGAACCATACCAGTTCACCCCAGGAAAGCAACCGAAGCAACCCGGCCACCGGAGTCCGAGTCTGCACGGGTCCAGTTAACCCAGCAGAGAATACCGGAGGACCAGGGAAACTTCAGTCTCCTGGTAGTTCTTGCAGCACAGCTACTAACAGAGCCAGGGACTGCAGAGGAGTAGCGGTGCCCATTAGCAGGTTCTCACAGCCTGCTATACAAGTGAACGACACAGGAGAGGTCAGGACAGGTTTCAGACAGGCCAGGACTTAATTTCGCACACACAGAAGAAGGAGGCCTCACAACTCATCGAGTATGGAAATCCTGAACTGCTACCCGACCACCTGGACAGTACCCTGGATGTTTCCCGAATCATCATCATCATCAGTAAAAGGTATGGAAACAACTTCCAGCGTGTGTGTGTGTCTGTTATTACGGCCTCTGATCCTGCCCTTAACATAGACTGTCAGCCTGCATCTCCACCTGACGAGCCACCTACCTGTGTGAGTTCTCTATTCATCTCATCACTGCCCCGGGGATCCCGCTCCACCTACTGGGAGCATTACCAACTAGCTGCCTCACCATCATCCCCGGAGGTCTGCAGCAGCGCTGGTATCATTACCGGATACCGTAGATGGCGTCACAAATTCTTTTAGTTTTATTTTTAACCCCTTTTTCAGTGACCGCCAGGGCCAGAGAGGAGGGAGGACGGGACTTCCTGTCCTGCAGCTCTGCCCGCCCCTACTCTCCTCCTCAAAGCAGACGCACGGTGACGGCGGCCGCGGTAAGTGTGCAAAGGCCCCCCCCCAGTCCACATACTGGGCCCTGTATACACCACCACTGGGCCCTGTATACCACCACTGGGCCCTGTATACACCACCACTGGGCCCTGTATACACCACCACTAGGCCCTGGTAACACCACCACTGGGCCCTGTATACACCACCACTGGACCCTGTATACACCACCACTGGGCCCTGTATACACCACCACTGGGCCTTGTATACACCACCACTGGGCCCTGTATACACCTCCACTGGGGCCTGTATACACCACCACTGGGCCCTGTATACACCACCACTGGGGCCTGTGTATACCACCACTGGGGCCTGTATGTACCACTGGGGCTGCTGTATATACTGCTGGGGCCTGTATATACCACTGGGGGGACTGCTATAATACTGCTGGGGCCTGTATGTACCACTGGGGAGGCTGCTGTATACCACTGGGGCTGCTGTATAAACTGCTGGGGCCTGTATATACCACTGGGGCTGCTGTATATACTGCTGGGGCCTGTATATACCACTGGGGCTGCTGTATATACTGCTGGGGCCTGTATATACCACTGGGGCTGCTGTATATACTGCTAGGGCCTGTATATACCACTGGGGCTGCTGTATATACTGCTGGGGCCTGTATATACCACTGGGGAGACTGCTGTAATACTGCTGGGGCCTGTATATACCACTGGGGAGGCTGCTGTATACTACCACTGGGGAGGCTGCTGTATACTACCACTGGGGAGGCCTGTATACCACACTGCTGGGGGCTGTATATCTGTGCTGGGGTCCACCCTCGGCTTATACACGAGTCAATAGGTTTTCCCAGGTTTTGGGCGCAAAAGTAGGGGGGTCGACTTATACACGGGTCGGCTTATACACGGGTATATACGGTAAACTGGGTGGCGTCAGACTGTTAACACCTAGTCATATTATGGATCTGTTGTTTATATGCGGTGCTTTAATCTTGCAGATTCAGGATTAGGAACAATTTTGTTACGTTATTTCTAATTTTGGCACTTAATGTGACTCCTGTGTGCATTATCGTTAAGGGTGTGTGTCTTGAAGGGGGCGTGCCATTGGGGGCGTGTCTTGGAGGGGGCCCCGCTCAAAAGTTTGCTATGGGGCCCTGCCAGTTCTAGTTACGCCCCTGGGTCAGAGCGCACTGTTCACCTCAGCAGATCCTGATTCCTGACACTGAGTGAGATGAGGTGAGCTGCTCTCCTCTCCTGACATGATGGAGCTACAGATAACACTGGACAGCAGCACTGCCAGGACAGGGGACAGAGAGATCCCCACATCCAGTGATTTGTGGCTCAGGTGTAGTGTCAGAGAGGTCATAGTCCTGCTCACCTCTGCTCTTCTTCTGTTAAGGGAACCTGACCCCCAGGGGCTGACTGGAAGATCTTGCCCTGGGGGGCAGCCAAGTGAGAAGCAGGGGGCTGGATCGCTAGCAGTCCGGAGGCCAGGTGAGGGGACCGAGGAGAAGAGGACAGAGGCGCATTGGAACCGAAGAGAAGAGGACAGAGAGGCAGAAGGACAGAAGCAGGGGGCAGAAGGACAGAAACAGGGGGACCGAGGAAAAGAGAACAGAGGCAGGGGGACAGAAACAAGGGGACAGGAGAAGAGGAAAGAGGGGCAGAACGAGGGGGACAGAGGAGCAGCAGGAGGGACAGAGGAGAGGAGGACTGGGGTGCAGGAGGACAGAGGAGCAGCAGGAGGGACAAAGGAGAGGAAGACGGGGGTGCAAGAGGACAGAGGAGCAGCAGGAGGGACAGAGGAGAGGAGGACGGGGTGCAGCAGGAGGACAGAGGAGAGCAGGACGGGAGTGTGGGAGGACAGAGGAGAGGAGGATGGGGGTGCAGGAGGATAGAGGAGCAGAAGGAGGGGCAGAGGAGAGGAGGACAGAGGTGCAGGAGGACAGAGGAGAGGAGGACGGGGGAGCAGGAGGACTGGGGCTGCGGCTGGCGCGGTGTGTGGTGATATTGGCAGCTGTACCGTGTGTCTGCCTCCATGCAGCTGCCGCCACCTTTCTGTGTTGTCAGGGTGTGGCATGCTGGGAGTTGTAGTTCTTCTGCCTGTCCTATATAATTTCTGGGCAGTGTGTTGGGTGCTGGGAGTTGTAGTTCTTCCAGGTGGGCTCAGTGTTGTCCTTCCGCCCGTCTGTGGACTGTCTGTCTATTCTGGGATGTCCTCAGCTCTGTGCTGTGCACAGACATTGTACCACCATCTCCCTAGCTCTGTGCTGTGCACAGTGTACCACCATGTACCCAGCTCTGTGCTGTGCACAGAGAGTGTACCACCATGTCTCCAGCTCCGTGCTGTGCACAATGTACCACCATGTCACCAGCTCCGTGCTGTGCACAGTGTACCACCATGTCCTCTGCTCCGTGCTGTGCACATACAGTGTACTGTACACTGTGTGCACAGCACAGAGCTGAGACATGGTGGTATACTGTGCACAGCACGGAACTGAGGACACGGTGGTACACTGTCTCCCGCCGCCTTAAAATCGGTCTGTTTCTCATCCAGGAGAGTTGGATGAGTGTCATCGGTTACTTGGTCCATTTGGCATCCAACTGCTGTGCGAGTGTCCGACATTTCTCTCAGATCACATCCGTGTGCAATCTGTTCTTTCCTCAGCAGCTATTTACTGTAGAATCATTTACAGGAACATTTTACAGTGTTTTCAGTTACAGAATGAGAATGTATCCGTGAAAAAAACTGATGCCTCTCGGATGGTCCGTGTGCTGTCAGTGTGCGGTATGTGATTTTGTCAGACCCATAGACTTGCATTGGTGAGTCTCGCGCGGGAATCACATACTGTCGCAGAATGTTGCGACTTTTTTCTCATCCTGAATCTGGCTGATAAAAAAGCGTCCGACACTCGCCAATCTGCTCTCAGACATTGAATAACATTGGTCCGAGTGCAATGCGATAAAATCACACATTGCACTCATCCGCGTTTCACGCCAGTGTGTCCATACCCTAATAATAAAATCCATATAGTAATCCTACAATGTCTGCTGGACATGGTATGGGGAGGGTTTATGGCTCAGTCAGTACACACTCCATACTTCATGGTAAGGGGAGGGTTTATGGCTCAGTACACACTCCATACTTCTTGTTATTAACCAGTTAATGCTCTCTTGTCCACCGCACTGCAGTGTCAAAAGAGGACGACAGCGAGACAAGCAGCAACATGGCATCAGAGAGTCCCTGACCTCGAAATAGAAGATCCTCAGATCCTGGTATTGTGACATAATATTAAGAATAATACTTTTTGCATTTATATTACACTATGAACTCCACAGCACTTTACATACATCATGAACTCTGTCCCCATTGGGGCTCACAATGTAAACATCCTATCAGTACGTCTCTGTAGTGTGGTTGGACGAACCTTTTATAGGTCCCCGTTAAATTAAATTTACTTTCAAAGTATGTTGACATTTTTATTCCTAGACATATTTCGGGGGGGGGGGGGGCACCGTTTGCCTTACCTGCCTAGGGCACCAAAATGCCTTGCCCCGGCACTGGAGACTGCAGTGTAAAAGTAGCTGTGCCAGGCTTCTCTACAGTCTGCTCACCAATTCCAGGCCTAGTGAGGGTCTGAGGAACAGGAGAACTACAAGCAGAGAGACACATCTGGGAGCTTGAGAGCCATCCTTACTCGCCCCATAGAAGAGCGCACAAAACGGACACCGGATCCGGTACTGTGACTGACACACCTGCGCCTAATACACTATCTGACTTTATGCTAACGATAAAAGAGTATTATGTGATGTATCCCCTCACTGAAGCCCAGCATGTAGGAATGATAATGGGACAATTAATGGGCAATGCACGGTGTGAGGTTGCATCCAGGCTGGACACAGATAAGGACACTGTAGAGCATCTAGTAGCTAGACTGAAAGCAACGTTTGAATCTGCTGCTGATACCCGGGCTAAGATGAGGTTCTTTGCATGCCACCAGAAACCTAAACAGAGTGCCAGAGACTTTGCATTGTATCTGCAGGAAGCACTCAAAGCCCTAAAGCTGGCAGAACCTGCTTTAGCCCCGGGAGCTGATAAAATGCTACTTGACCAATTTATAGAGGGCCTCCATTCCCCCTCCCACAGAGGACAGTTGAGCATGATACTGCTGCAGAACCCCGACATGACATTTACTGAGCTGAAAGATAGAGCTATCCGTCTGCAGCAGCAGGAAGAGCACCGGGAATTAACATCTGTATCGGACACTGCAGCAGCACCTCAGCAACCCGCAGCGCCAGCGACATCTGCAATGTCAGCAACTGCTGCTGAGACCGGGGAGTATATCTCTAATGCAGCCCTCAATCAAAATCTAGATGCCCTGACAGACACCGTGATCTCTATGGCCAAGGTCATCAAGGAACTGCGACAGTCAAAGCCTGCACCCAAGATCAAGTTGGCGACCAGCAGAGAGGATGTCCCATGGATGAGGCCCAGAAGATACCCAGCAGCAAGAGGACGACCCAGCGGTCGCTACCAACTGGATGGATAGCTCATTTGCCGCCGTTGCCAGAAACCAGGTCACCTTGCCCGAGAGTGTTCTTTAAAACGACAATTTCCTGGGCAGGCGGGCCGCTCCCCAGGAATAAACTCTCAAGGCCCTTCAGCCTGGTTTGACAGATTCGTGGGAGGACAGCCGGTGATCCCTATCGTGTTGGATAGCATTCCCTTCAGTGCCTTGTTGGATACCGGGTCCCAGATAACATCAATCCCACATGTTCTTTATAAAAGGTACTGGGCTGATTCAGACATTACTAGTGCACCAGATGACTTTAACTTTGACATATGGGCTAGTAATGGACAGTTAATACCACAGGTTGGGTTTAGAGAAATGAGTATTCAGATTGGGAAGGTAGAATTGCATAACCAGGGTGTTATAATCATAGATGTTAATCGGTGAGAACGTGAGCCAGTGATGCTGCTAGGAATGACTGTAATTGAGAAATGTTTTTCCGAAGTGTTAAGTGTTTTGCAGCAAATCGCGGAGACTGCCGGAACCGGACAACAGAGGCTTCTGCACAAAGAGATCAAAGCCTTGATGTTGAAGCAACAGGTAGAAATCTCCGGAGGTGAAATCGGCAGTGTACGAGTAAGTGATCCAATACCCATTGTGATACCTCCCAAAACTGAAATATTGGTCTGGTGTAGAGCCGCAATAGGCATTAAAGGGCGAGACTATCAGGCCCTGGTAGAACCCGTGTACTCAGACAGTAGACCCACCATACTTACAGCTAGAGGAGCGGTTGAGGTACACAGGGGGAGAGTGCCATTACGCCTATTGAACTGCGGAGAAGATGAGGTCACATTACCAAAGTATGCTACCATGGCTAAGTTGTACACGGTTGATAACAATAACATCACAGCCGTCGAGCCCTTGGACCCGTCAAGTCAGGTGGATGACAATGGCTCAAGAGAAAAGCTGGAGGATTGGTGCCAAAAGCTACATGTAGGTACCAGTTCTACACCTCCCCGTCACAAGCATGGAGTATACCGGGTAGTGAAAGAATATGAGCAAATATTCAGCAAACACCTGTTAGACTTTGGGCAAATTAAAGGGGTGGCCGAGGCCGACAAGGAGAAGACAGCATTTACTACGCCGATGGGCCTCTGTGAGTTCAATTGTATGCCGTTCGGACCAGGGACCTTTCAACGCCTGATGGAGAGCTGCCTAGGACACAAGAACTTTGAAACTGTCCTCCTGTACCTAGATGACGTCATAGTTTACTCCAAGACGTATAAGCAACATCTACAAGATCTGGCAGAGGTGTTCGAAGCTTTGTGCAAATATGGCATGAAGATCAAGCCATCCAAGTGTCACCTTCTCAAACCAAAGGTATGTGGAAGAGGAACCGGAAGAGTTGGAAGAGATTGAACTACCAGCCTTTCATCGTTCAAAGGAAGAAAAGTATCAACCTGGCATCTACCAAAGAGAGCAGAAAGTAAATCTCAACCTGTTAAGACACCACGGATGGGCTGACACCCAAGATTCTGATCCAGCCGTGAAACTAGTGAAAGAACTGATTACGCAGCAAGGTGCAAACCCTGATCATAATGCCCAGCTGAGATTATACAGCTCTGGAAAGAAAGAGGCAAGTTGTTCCTGTATCAAGGGAAGCTCTGCAGAAGGTTCACCAATCCCAAGACACATGAACTGGTCTGGCAGATAATCGTGCCCAAGCAGGACGTCAGAATGGTCTTAGAAGCTTACCATGACGGTGCAGGTCATTTTGGATGGAAGAAGTTAGAAGCAATCCTGAGAGAAAGATTCTATTGGGTTGACATGAGAAGATCCATTGAACTTTGGTGTAGAAAATGTGCCGCATGCAACCTCAGAAGGAAAGATCCAAGAAAACTCCACTTCAGCCAATAGTAACCAAGCAGCCACTTGAGCTAGTTGCATTAGACCACGTCAAGTTGTCACCAAGCCGGTCAGGCTATGCCTATGCCTTAACCATCGTGGACCATTACTCACGTTTCTTAGTGGTAGTACCAGTCAAAGATCTGACAGCGAAGACGGCAGCAAAAGCATTTCATTTCTGTAGACCGCATGCTGACCCAGAACAAGTCCTTGCAGACCAAGGTCCAGCTTTTGAATCAGAGTTATTCAATGAATTCTGCAATATGTACGGTTGTAAGAAGATCCACACAACAACGTACCATCCCCAAACAAATGGTTTATGCGAGAAAATGAATCATATTGTGATTGAACTGTTAAAGACCTTACCAGAATCAGAAAGAAACCAATGGCCAGATAAATTACCCGACTTGGTAGACTTATACAACCATGTTCCAGTAAGTTCTACAAACTGCACTCCGGCATACCTTATGCGTGCAAGACCCGGTAAATTATCAATTGATCTAGAAATGGGAATTGAAAAACCAGATACAGAAGTAGAAGAAACAGATTGGGATATCAAACGTCAGAAACAGTATCAGCAAGTAAAAGAATGTGTAGAAAGGAACTTACAGCAAGCTAGAGCAAGACAAGAGAAAACTTTTAACAAACATGCTAAAGCAATGCCATTACAAGAAGGTGATCAAGTTTTCAAGAGAAAGAGACGCTCAAACAAACTGGATAATCAGTGGGAAACTGTCCCATACACAGTCTTACCATCTCGCCTAGACAATGTTAAAACCTGTTTGATAAGTAAAGATGAAGGAAGAACCTCAGCGATTGTATCCCGAGATCAGCTAAAATTGTGTCCTGAAACACTGAAGACACCTGAAGTAACAGAACCCGTACAGGTCCAACCTATCCAAGAGAAAGAAAAAGAGGAAGAAGTATTCCATACGGTACTAGGAGAATTCCCTAAAACATGGCCAAATTACCATGGAGCAGTTGTCGTACCAATGATTGCATTCCCTCCAATGGTGGAACCAACACCAGAACCTGTGTTACCAGAACCCGTGTTACCAGAACCCATGTTACCAGAAGAAGACCCAATACTTGAAGAACTGGAAGTAGAATCTGAAGAGGAAGAACAAATTCCTGATCCTAGTGAACTTGCCAGTCCTGCAGTCAGATCTCCACTTGCCATAATACCAAACACCCCAAATAGGTACACGTCCACTCACACTATCAGACTAAGTCCACCAACATTGCGCAGATCAGAGCGTAGTACCCAAGGTCAGTTACCATTTAGGTACAGAGAGTAGAATGCAGAATTAAATATGTAAAGTGTAAATATGTTTGTGTGAATATAAATTGAACTCAGTGAACAAGTGTAGATAGTTATGGCAACGTTAAAAAGCCCAGTACCTACAGAGACTATCCTGTATGAACTTTGAACTTTTCTCTTATTTACTTATGGACCATATATACCACGGCTGGTTGTGGTAAGAACTCTCTTGTGAATATACTTATCAGCCCGGAGGCAATAGACTAAACCATCGGAAAGACTGCTTTTTAAACTTTTTGGACTCTTTTTCAAACTTTAGTGATTTTTGTACTTTTTCCTTTTAAGTCTATGTAAATATTAATTGTTTCATTGTTTGTTTACTTGTTTTTCCACAGTCCCGGAGTACTGTATTTAACTAAGGGGGAATGTGGCACCCCATGGGTTAATGTGCCAGAGTAACATCACACGGGTTCCCTCCCTACAATACACTGACTTACACTAGCACCTCTGGGCCAGGAGGGGGATCACAACCTGCTCTCTTAAATACTCCAGGTCCACAGGAAGTAGCTCAGAGAAGTTCAGTACAGGCAGTACTGTGAAGAGAAGAGAGACTGCAGTGTAAAAGAAGCTGTGCCAGGCTTCTCTACAGTCTGCTCACTGATTCCAGGCCTAGTAAGGGTCTGAGGAACAGGAGAACTACAAGCAGAGAGACACATCTGGGAGCTTGAGAGCCATCCTTACTCGCCCCAGAGAAGAGCGCACAGAACGGACACCGGATCCGGTACTGTGACTGACACACAGCACGGTGAATCCAGGAGTAGAGGGGTCTCTAGACAGCCACAGTACTAGAGCAAAGCAACACGGAGGGGTCAGCACAGCACAGAGGACTCAAGTTGCCTAGCCAAGTGGTATCAGCAGAACAGAGAGTGAGACCGTACCAGCAGCTCAGCTAGACGCAGCAGCCAGGACACACACAGCGCAGCACGAGGAAGCTGATGACCCAGACAGGGTGGGAGGAAAACACGGCCCCTACAGACTCCGTGGACAATCAGCAATAACATCGCAGTAAAGCTTTGGAAACTACAAAACGTGAGTGTGTGATCCTTAACCCGTCTCCACTATTCACCTCCATCATAGACTTTACCAACACTGCCCCGGGGAACCCAGTTCTGCCCACGGGAACTATTCCATCTCAGCTGCTACCACATCATCCCCGGAGGCTCTGCAGCAGCAGCGGCCCCATTAGTGGCTGCACACAGTGGGTGGCGTCACGATAGACTATTCTCCCCTGTAAATACACCCTTTTATTTGCCAGGGCCCGGGACACTGTCTGGACCAGGACCACCCGTGACATCCCCCGAAGCAGACACGGTCCGGTACCGAGTACCCTCGTTCCAGTGGGCTTGACACATGCAAATTTACATACTTAAAATAATGCAACCTAGTTTCTAACGTATGGTTTGATGATTCAGGTAAACAGTAATCTGTATCCCCTCAGCAATTCAACACCACATAGTACATGAAACATATAAGGGTAGCAGCTTCACATAGAAAGGCATCTATATTATTGCTGGTAACACTTTAGTGCCTAGAAAATTCAGAGTGGAGTGGCCTATTTAGACCAAATCCACCGAACCATGTCCATATTGCACTTACCCATATTAAAGTGCAATGTCAGTGCAGACTGGAGATTCCCCTTCTTCCACACCACCCTACAGCTGTTTCATGGACTTCAATGGTCCACTTCCTCAGGGGAATAGGGTCAAAGGCACCAAGTACCCTCCAGTAGTCCTGTGTCCGTCCCTCACCGTGTCCCCTCACCTTTATATATTAGCACTTACTTTGTGGTCCTCCCTTGATGGATTACACGCCGCACACCTGTGAACGTGCGCGCCTCCGCCGCCACTCTCACCACCATGCGTCGGCGGCCAAACTGCGTATGCGCGGGATCGGGACGCGTCACCGAAGTCCCGCGCATGTGCAGTAGCTAAAGCCGACATCAGAGGAGAGGGGTTGGGCACGCACGCGCAGAGGGTGCGGAATCCTCAAGGGAGCCACAACGGACACTGGGAATTATAGTCTAGACTCATACACATAATAAATGTAACATATGAGGACAGGCACAAAATCACAATATGAACAGCATAACTAGAACAAATAATAATAAGAGTCTCTTTTCCAGTATTATGACCCCAAATTCTCTAGCAAATTGGAGAGTGACTTCTGATGTCCACAATGCATCTATCTCAGGAATTGTTTAAAAAAGGAAAAGGCACACAGTCACGAAGACATGAAAACAAGACATCTGGAGGACATTGGCACAATCATTGAATGGAGAAACTAGTCCATGTATAAAAAGTGTTAAAAACAAGGGATGTCACGTTGGTTCGGAGAATCACAAAAATGACGCGAAGCTTAGGGATTCGTTAAGACCCTTTGGAACCTGCGTGTCTAGCTGTACTATCCATCTGGCCTTTTTTCTCGCCAGCATCTGTTTAACGTTGCCACCTCGGATAACAGGATGGACAACATCTATCTCCCTAACACTCAAACTTCTCGGATCACAATTGTGATATTGCTGAAAGTGTCGGGGGAGAGTCTTAAGCTGGTCGGGTTCTTCCACTTCATGGGCCACAACAATGCCCAGAACGTGCTCACGCACTCGTCTCTGTAGTCAGGCCCACATATATCAAATTGCAACCACATGTTGCGTAATACACAACATTAGTCGGGGAGCAAGAGATATGGTGGCGGATGTCAAACACCCTGGAGTCATCGTAAGTGCCGAATGTGGTAGCACGTAAAACATTACTGCAGGCCACACAGTGGCCACATGGAAAACAGCCTACCACCGGGCTCCGGGAGCAGAAGGGATTACGGACAGGTGCGACATAATGACTTCGAACCAATTCTTCCCTTAAATTAGGGGCTCTTCTAGCAGTCATTAGAGGGCCCTCAGAGAGAGAGGAATTCCTTAAGGGCAAAATCAGACCTCAGAATAGCCCAGTGTTTGCCAAAAAATTGACTGCACTGTGTCCCACTCATGAGTAAAGGTGGTTATGAATCGTATTTTATTGTCCGATTCCAATCCATCCCTTCTGTTACTGCCCCAAGGAGCGCCGACTGTGGTGTATGCTTGGCCCTCAAATAGGCGGCTTTTTTTAGGCCCCACCACTGTACCCCCTTTCCTGGAATCGTTGCATGAGGTCCATTGCTTGGGCCTCAAACTGTTCCCCAGTTGAGCAGATCCGTTTGGCCCGAAGGAATTTACCATATATTGAACACGGTGATTGAAAAACCCCAAAAATAATTGTGTAATTTCACTTTTTTTGCAACTTTACCACATTCATTACTGTATATAGTAAAATAAATGATGCCATTCAAAAGTAAAACTTGTTCCACAAAAAAACCCCTCATGTGTCTATATTGATGGAAAAATAAAAAAGTTATGGCTCTGGGAAGAAGGGGAGGGGAAAAACGCCTGTTACATTCTAGCATCTTCCATGCTAGAATGTATGGGCTGTCTGGAAACAGCCCATACATTCCAACATGGTAGATGCTAGAATGTATTGGCTGCTTTCAGGTTACTCCAACAGCCAATCACAGACCCCCATTCTCTGTGACAGCATCTGTGATTTGCTGTTGGGCCACTCACCCATTGACTGAATTCATAGTACTGTAAAAATAAACAAATAATTACAAATAAATTGACTTAGCGCTTCGCTGTATTTTTTGATTCTCAGCGCAGATATAGCAGACAGCTACAGTCTGCCACCCCCAGCTGCCTGGCTTTACCTTGGCTGGCAATCAATATACAGGAAAGCCCATTATTTCTTTAAATAATTTAATTAATAATTTATAATAATAAGAGAAAAAAATGCTTGGGCTTTGACGTATTTTTGATTGCCATCCAGGGTAAAACTTAGGCAACTGGGTGCTGGGATTCTCAGTGTGGTAAAGCCCAAGCCCAAAATTCATAATTTCAGGCTTCCCATTATGAATCTCTAGTAAACATTAAAAAAACACAACACAGAGAAAAAACTTATATTTTGAATAAAAGACAATGACATCCCTGGTTGCCATCTTTATTATCCAAAAAACAAGTCTATCTGCAACATGTCCCACATGTCTCACATGGAGACCCACTCGATGGTGAAGAGGTGCTGTTCCGCAGAGTGATTCACCCATGCATGCTACAGCTGAAACTCCACAATTGCCTTCTTGCACTGTATCTTCAGCATATGCAAGGTGGAGTTCCACCTTGTTGGTACGTCGCATATCAAGTATTGATGCTGCAAGCACAGACAGACAAGCAGCAAAAGTGTGAGAACACTGAAAGCATGCAGAGACTGACTGCACTTTCAGGAGCAGCCCTGATATACGTGGTAATATTTAAGGAAGCTCCACATAACCTAATTCAGCATATGCACCAGGCAAGGGATTTGCGTCAAACCAGCTAGGCCCAGAGCTGCTATGAGGTCTCTCCCAGGCTGGGCTTGAGGTTCACAGGCAACAACCACTCATTTGTGTGTTGTATAATCCCTGTCCACAGCTCCTGCAAGGTGTGGGATTTGTCCCTTTAACAGATAACTGTCAGAACATCCTGCCATCATTTTCCCCTGCCTAGGCTGAAGTTGATGGTACAGGTCTTACTCTGCCCAGATGAGGAGGAGGTGAAGGAAGCTTAGTAGGAGGAGGAGGCAACATGGACAGAGAAATTTCCAGCCATCCTCGGTGGTGGTAGGATATGAGCAAAAATGCCATACGCCCAGCTGCAACTACATCAACCCAGTTGGCTGTAAGGGAGCTATAACATGTGTTAAGGGTCCATATATCTACAGTAAGCCTGTGCGTGCTGGTTCACATCTCAGTGGTTGTTTTTCTTGCCGCTGAAAGCATTGCACATGTGTGGACATGTGGTCTGTTTCGGGCCCACAAGGGTCTGGGGACTCAGATATCGGGCAGTTGGGTGCAAGGATGTCACGGGTGGTCTGTGCCCGAGCCTGTGCCCTTGGGGTGACAATACAAAGGAGAGTTTTTCATGGGGAATAAAGTTAATAAAAGTCGTAACACCACCTGTAGATCCGGTGACGGCATCGGTGCGGCTGCAGACCTCCAGGAGGATGGGTGGCAGCAAGGTGTTGTAGCTCCCTACAGGTAGAGCAGGGTCCCCCGGGGCAGTGTAGTGTGATGTTAGGAATAGGGCAGCGCAGTCTCTGCTGTGAAACTGGAATGTCACAGTTAACCAGGAAGAAACACAGACACTTGCTTGCTCTGCACGGCTTCTTTACTCCAGTTACCTTCAGCTTGTATACAGTTCACAGGTGTTACGACTCGAATAGTGAACCAGGTGTCATAGGAGGAAGCAATGTCTCTTTGAGGCTCCCATTGATGTTCCTTCCTTCATCTCTCTCTCTATTCCTTCCTCTGCGCACTCCTTCTTTCCCAGAGCCGGTCTGGTCGTTGACCCCCTCAATGGCCTCGACGATCACATCCAGCTCTGGATCGGGCCAGGGTGCTCAGTCACCCTCTGCGTGCCCCTCTCTGTCTGGGCTGCCTTGCTTCACAGGTGCCCTCCCTCTTAGCTACTGCTCCTTCTCTTTCCTCTCATGTCTGACTTCTCACTGTGCTTTTCCTGCTCTGCCCACACTCCTCCCACCGGGACTGGGTCCTCACAAACATCAGGTTAACCCTTTAGTCCCCTGCTCTAAGTGTGTGAATGCAGATTGAGAGCCTCAGAGCTACATTCCCTCCCCCCATAACAGGAATACTGCACTCTCTGTCTTGGGTGCAGTACTCCTCTGTAGCGCACTGACTAGTGGGGCGCTACATCTGCAATGTGTGTTCATGGCAGGGATGGTGTAGAGATGCTCAGTGGCACTGCCGGGGGTGGTGGTGCTGCCACATCCTCTCCTTGCAGGGAGGCAGTAGGCCCTGTTGATTGTGAGAGGGAGAAAGAGGCTGAGTCCACAGCAGAAGGAGGTGGAGGAGCCTCAGATCTTCCGTGATTTCTTAGGTTTCTACTCCACTTCAGCTCATGATTGGAATTCAGATGCCTCATCATGCAGTTGGTGCTCACTTTCAGAAAATATTTATGCCTCACTTCAAGCTCTGAGGGCACAGTGTGCAACCTACCCGTCTCTTGTCATCAGCAACTTGAATGAAGAAATGGCGTTCAGGGAGCTCCTTTAAGCTGGCTGTGGTGTGCTTAATTCCTCAGAATGGTGGGCAGTAGCAGCCAATGTACTGACTAGGACTGGCCACTGTGCTTTTGCACCCTGCTCCCTTATTTGCTGTGCTTCAGAATCAGAGTGACCATCTACAGTTACTCTGAACTGCTCACATCACTATGATATCCATTGCTCCCTGCGGAGTCTTGGATGTCATCCACCCCCACATTATTTTCCACCTAATTCTCACTATTGCCCTCCCTTTTGGTCTGCACACTACCAAAATCTGCAGCAGTTGGCACCTGTGACCATGTGCAGTAGTCCTCCCAAATACTCATCCTTAAACACAGCAAAAGGTTGAGCATCTGTGTATTCAGTCTCTTGCACTTCTGGGCAGGGCCAGGAGAATGGGCCATTGATCACCAGCCAGCAGAGTCATAAAAAAGCAGAAGTGACTGCTGCATGAAGTTGGGTTCACACTTTTTGGCTGATTTGCAAGGAGGTTATGTCCATGGTACTCAGGTTATAACTCTGCCCTTTCAGCAAGGGACCGAGTGGAAGAGAATGCAAAGGAATTAGAGGAAATCTAAACCATCCAATCTAATACTGCCTCATCAAGATCCTATGTCACCAATAATCCAGTGGTACTCATGCCTACAAAATGGTGTAGAATGTCCCATGGACTGCATGCACCAGAGGAAGGTGTTTTATTTAAGTACATAGCAAGCACACATGGACCACATCCCAGCAGTAGCTGCACCCCCAGCATCAGCAGCACCATGATCAGGTCCATAGTACATGATACTATCATCATGTTTTTAACCCCTCCAAAGAATTCAAAGTAGAGAGCAGACTGTATTAGGGCTGTATGCACGAGGCTGGATGACAGAAATCTGTACCAAGCCGTATTAAGGCTGTATGCACCAGGCTGGATTGCACTGTTAGACGTGTTGCACTGGCCAATCACAGCTATGCCAGTACTCGGTAAGGCTGTGATTGGTTCCAAAAGTGCCCAGAGCCGAAAAGCTCTTTGATTGGCTGTGCAGCAGCCATTAAATAAGCTTTAACTGGCTGCTAAACACGAACAGTAAAACAGACTCATGCTTCAATCTTCTTGTTCGAAGTTCAGCCACGAACACCAGGTGTCCGGTAGGAATTCTTAACTTTACTAATTGGCTTCGCTGATCTTTACTTCTTAATCTAGTTTGTATTATGAATTGGATCCAAATCTCTATTCCAAGGACAGATGACAGATAGAGGGATAGATGGTTGGTTGGTAGTTGGATGTTGTTTATTTTTGTGATGGTACATATGGTTCATACTAGTACATGTCAATGAATTAGAGTATCATCAAAAATCAATGTAATATAGCCATGTTTTAAGGCATTTCTGGGAGCCCAGAAACACTTCACCCTTTGATGTCTCATGGCATACGGCAGCACTGTTTTTAACACTTCATCCTCCCTAATTTAATTTTTGAAATAATGACCTTTGCATTTTCATTGTCTGTAAGCCATAATCATAAACATTTACAGAAAAACTCTTATAATAGATCACTCTGTTTGTAATGACTCTATAAAGTATATTATATGCGTTTCACTTTTTGTATTGAATTACTGAAATAAATGAACTTTTTGATGATATTCTAATTTGTTGAGCTGCATTAGTATGTGCGATATGAAATTTTAGTTCTTTCAATATGTTTACTCCATAAAAGCAGTCTTTAAGTGTGAGTGCATGTTAGTAAACAACGCCTATTGTTCAACAATGGTCCATATTAAATGTAACAATTATGTAGATACTTAGGAATCTGATAGCGTGAGATAAGGACGAAATTGAGATCAGGGTTTGGGGTAAAATAATTATATTGCAAATAATAATCAAATACCGTATATACTCGTGTATAAGCCGACCCGTGTATAAGCCGACCCCCTACTTTTGCCCCAAAACCTGGGAAAATCTATTGACTCGCGTATAAGCCGAGGGTGGACCCCAGCACAGGTATACAGCCCCCAGCAGTGGTATACAGGCCCCAGCAGTATGATATACAGCAGCCCCCAGTGGTATATACAGCAGCTCCAGTGGTATTGCAGCCCCTATACAGCAGCCCCAGTGGTATTGCAGCCCCAGTGGTGTATACAGCAGCCCCTATATACAGCAGCCCCAGTGGTATTGCAGCCCCAGTGGTATTGCAGCCCCTATATACAGCAGCCCCAGTGGTATTGCAGCCCCAGTGGTGTATACAGCAGCCCCTATATACAGCAGCCCCAGTGGTATTGCAGCCCCAGTGGTATTGCAGCCCCTATATACAGCAGCCCCAGTGGTATTGCAGCCCCAGTGGTATTGCAGCCCCTATATACAGCAGCCCCAGTGGTATTGCAGCCCCAGTGGTATTGCAGCCCCTATATACAGCAGCCCCAGTGGTATTGCAGCCCCAGTGGTGTATACAGCAGCCCCTATATACAGCAGCCCCAGTGGTATTGCAGCCCCTATATACAGCAGCCCCAGTGGTATTGCAGCCCCTATATACAGCAGCCCCAGTGGTATTGCAGCCCCTATGTACAGCAGCCCCAGTGGTATTGCAGCCCCAGTGGTGTATACAGCCCCAGTGGCAGTATATTGCAGCCCCAGCGGTAGTATACAGCAGCCCCCGTAATCCAGGGCCCCCCCAGCCTGACTCCGGTCACCTGTAAAGGAAACTATACTTATCACAGTGCCGCTGTCTGTCCGCGCCCGCTCGCACCTGCTCGCAGCTGCCGTACGCGATCCTCCATCTTCATGCCTCTTCTTCCTGTTTCCTGTGCTCGTCGCAGGGAATGACGTCATTGCCTGCGACGAGCACAGAAACAGGAAGAAGACGCATGAAGATGGAGGATCGCGTACGGCAGCTGCGAGCGGGTGCGAGCGGGCGCGGACAGACAGCGGCACTATGATAAGTATAGTTTCCTTTACAGGTGACCGGAGCGAGGCTGGGGGGGCCCTGCATTACGGGGGCTGCTGTATACCGATGTATACATCGGTATGTACCAATATATACATCGGTATAAGGCACTGACTCGCGTATAAGCCGAGGGGGGTACTTTTCAGCCCAATTTTTGGGCTGAAAAACTCGGCTTATACGCGAGTATATACGGTAGGTTATGAAACAGAAACTAACAAGTACATCCTGAAATTAAATGCAAGTGCAATCAGCACTAAAATGTGAATGAATGTTCAGAAATAATTTGCATAGAAAAGTCCAGTGAACAAATGGGTAAATGTCCTGAAATAATACGTAGAGAAGTGTCTAGCAAACAAAGGGGAAATGTCCAGAAAAAATGTTGCACCCCAGGGCAGGTGTACTCGGAACTGGGTGCTCTCTTCAGTCTGCTGTGGGATGTCCCGGCTCCGTATGCCCAGGAGCGGCAAATAAAAAGGGGATAAAGAAAAAGGGGAAAATAATATTAAAGTTATTTGTGACGCCACCTGTAGTGTGTAGCTATATGAGGCTACCGTTGCAATCAGGACCATTGGGGTGATGGTGGGTGCAGCCGGATGGTAAGCCCTCTATGGGTGGGGCTCTTCCCCAGGGCATCCGAAGGTGTAGTGTAATAGTGTAAAGTTCTCCGAACCTTCAGGCAGCGTTCACAATCTCTGTGCAGTTGCGGCTTCTCTTCTTTTCTGTGAATAAACAACTGAGTCCACATCGCACTCGACTTTACCGGGCTTTTACTCGTAACTTCACACTTAACAGTTCAAAACAACTTCACAGTTCTTTCAAAGAAGTTACAACAGACTTAAGCTCACACAGCAGCTCTGTACAGTTCTTACGGGTTTAGGTTCTCACTACAGCTGGGACGGTTCATCTGTGTCACGCTCCCCTCAGTGTACCTCCAGGGCCCTGTCGTTCTCCTCTCCGCTTGTGGGTACAGTCCGGCTGTCATGGGCTCTGTAGTGATTTGTCCCACTTTTTGGGTCACTAGCCCTAGTATGATAGCTTTCTCCTTTACCACATCAGTTGTGAGGTTCTGGGACATAGCGTTCCAGTACCCCGCCGGGGTTTCGTGGTTGGGGCTTAAAGCTACCCGGCCACCTTTTCAGAGCCGGCACTCTGGTGCTTTGGGCCAGCCATCAGTGTCCTGGGACGGTCGGGCACACCTGGCTCCTTCTGTCTTTTCTCGGGATCAGCACAGGTTCCCAGCCGGCCATCAGTGGTGCAGGCCGCTGGACCCCACGTTTCTCAGTGTGGTCTCAGTCACTGCTTAGTTGATGGGTGTTTCTGCTTAAAAGTTTGATTCTCTGGCTCTCTCTGAAGCAACTAACCAACCACTAACTTAGCGTTCCTGGGTTTTCTCCAGTTCCTCCACCCGTTCTCCAGGCGCTTTACTACATTCCACCCTCACTTAGCTCCTCCAAAGTTCTACTAATCCCGCACCAACAGCCCGCCACTGATTTAGTCCAGGATGAAATACACTGATAATTTAAATGTACAATCAAAGTTATCACAGACCATGGTAGTCCAGAAGTTTTGAAGCATTTCTCTAAGAAGTCTTGAAGAGAGGAAATCAACAGCAAGATCAGTATAATGCACCTTAAACCACAGGCAGCTGGGAGTAATGCGGCAGAGCACAGAGCTGCAAGTTGAGAGACCAACTAGCACAAAATGTTCAGACACTGATTAAAGCCTGGAACCAGATTTCTAATAGAACAGACAGGAACTTCATGGGCAAGGTGAGGCACAAACTACATTTTGGATGAGGGCAGAAGATACAGCAATTCTAATAAGAACCTGGAAATCTTACATTAAAATCCATTGGTTACAGAAATTAGTAATTATAAATTTGATGGTCAGATATGCTCAATTACTAAAAAAAAGAAAAGATAAGCCCATGCATTTATAGAGGTCTTCTAAGGGTCTGTTTACATGGACCAAAAAGCGGCTTCATAAGGCCGCTGATCGGTAATATGTAGTGATGAGCGGGTGTAATCATTACCATTCGCTATTTGCACAGATAGTACGGTATAAATGTTATTCGTTACTTGGCGAGTATCGCTGGTGCTCGTGAGTGATGTGTTGATTGTTATCGATCTGACACAAATTGACAGCTCACTTCACTAAACAATGTGAGCTGGAACCTCAGTGAGAGCAGGTTGGATGTTATGGTTACTCTGCAGGGGGGGCACAGCAAGGTGTTTTATGCTGTGAACACTCAAAAAAGCCCCCCTCCCACCCTGTCCTGGAAATGCTTGTGTTATGGCCAGATGTGTGTGGGCGGAGCCTATTATTAGTTGATTAACCTTGGACTTGCTATTCGGACGAGTACTAGTATAGCGATTACGACTATTTCACTGCTCGCTTGTCACTAGTAATATGTTATCGATGGTCATTTAAATGCCTATTCACCCAGATAGACTAAAGTAAAGGATGCACACTGAGTAATCTAAACCAGATCGCTTAGTTCGCATAGATTGCCATATTTCTCAGCAGTGTGAATCTGATTTACACAGGACAACGCACTGCCGAGAACAATTATTTTTTTTGTGCAGCACAAAAGATCAATTCACCTAATGAACAAGCGTTTTGCTCATTCTTCATGTGATCGGCCGCCTGTATACAATGCAAGATAATTGTGAGATGGGTGTTTTTAACAGAGACTGTCCTCGATTAACAGTGCTTAAGACGTCAAAATCATTGAGAAAACTTCAAAATGTTTGTCAAATGTATATATGTGTGAGAATTTTCAGCCTCACTAATATATTTCTATTAATAATTAGAAAATATTTCTCATGGTGACATTGAATTAATTCTAAGTACCCCAACTTTGGCAATAATCTGTTTCAAATCAATAGTTTTAGCCTATGCAGGTGCTTTGATTTCCCTTTGATTACAATCCCGAGACTGGAATTTCATTCTTGCTGTAATTTATTAGACCACTGTCTGAATTTGATAAGGTAAAAGAAAATTGAAACCTGATGCTGAAATCTTCAGGCCCAAAATGACATTTTTCAGCTGTTTTCTTTGGGTTTGGTGCGAGAACAATGTATGTACAAGGCTTAGTCCTATTCCAAGTATAACAGTAATACAAAGAGAATCGTGTGATCTTGTATTTGGCACGGTCATGCTTTCTGCAGCAGAACGCTACATTACAAAATATGTCACGGGTCACCCAACAAGGAGAGGCCACAGAACAACAATATACTCTATCACAAGGAAAGGTTTGGTTATGAACTTGGAGAACTTGGGTGGTCCCCTTAGCTGGCAGGAGGTCCAATCTGCCATCAGCCATAATCTTCCAAATAAAGTATTAACTGTGGCAGTTGTAAAAGAAAAAAAAATATTCATCCAGTTAAACAAAATGACAATTCACAGTGATGGCCCTACAATGTTTTCATATCACTATTATAACACTCTTCCCACAGTATTAGCAATATTTTTATATAAATGTGAGATTCTGCAAGGGCACAGCGGGAAAAGTATTTAGATTTTAATTATCATGTGAAAAAGACAAGAAGTCTCCATTATATCGATGGAGCAGAGCTGACCATGATGCGAGCTCAAGGAAAAACATCTTTTAAAGGTAAAGTCTAAATAAATATTATTCACAAGAATGTGGAGCTGAAGATATGTAACAAATGATCATAGGGTAAACTTGTGGGTGATCAGTACTACTTAGCCCCGATAAGCCCCCACTCTGACTGAAAATCGTATATAATTAAAGTGACTGTAACATACCATATATCTTAAAGGGGATTTTCCATCAAAGTTAATTTTAAAGCTAATTTTAATCAATAGATCTTGGAATAGTAATATGTTCCACAATAAAGTCCCTGTGCCGAGATAATCTTATATGTGTCCCTGCTATGTACTGTGTAATGGCTGTGTCTGACTGTACAGGGACATGGTCTGAGCATACCACATCTCCTGTGCTGAGATATTCTTATATATGTGGCCTTGCTATGTACTGTGTAATGGATATGTCTGACCATACAGGAACATGGTCTGATCATACCACATCTCCTGTGCTGAGTTAATCTTATATATGTGTCTCTGCTGTGTACTGTGTAATGGCTGTGTCTGACTGTACAGGGACATGGTCTGATCATACCACATCTCCTGTGCTGAGATAATCTTATATATGTGTCCCTGCTATATACTGTGTAATGGATGTGTCTGACCATACAGATACATGGTCTGATTATCGTGTCTTACCATACAGGGACATGGACTGATCATACCACATCTCCTGTGATGTGATAATCTTATATATGTACCCCTGCTATGTACTGTGTAATGAATGTGTCTGACAGTTCAGGTACACTACCATTCAAAAGTTAGGGGTCAGTTAGAAATGTTCTTATTTTTGAAAGAAAAGCACATTTTTTTTCAATGAAGCTAACATTAAATGAATCAGAGATACAATCTATACGTTGTTAATGTGTAAAGGACTTTTCTAGCTGCAAACGTCTGGTTTTTAATGCAATATCTACATAGGTGTATAGAGGCCCATTTCCAACAACCACCACTCCAGTGTTTTAAAAGTATCCTGTCACCTCCAAAACGCCACCTAAGCTTCAAAATCATGTCCCTGCAGCATCCTATCACTAATCTCACACTCCTTTTCTCTCTGAAAAGCATCCTGTGAAAGTGCGCTGCCTGAGCTGTAATGACGCAATCGCGTCATTTCCAGGATGGGGTGACGTCAGTACACCCACGCCGCTCTTAAGGCTTCAAGCACCGCATTACGTATGCGGTGCTTGAATCGGTACACAGCGGCGTGGGTGTACTGATGTCACCTGACCGGAAATGACGCGATCGCGTCAGTACAGCCCAGGCAGCACCGTGCAGAGCAGGGAGAGCGCCTGAATAAGGCGTGATCTTATGACAAAGAGGCACATTCAGAACATGCCCTAAGGGCAAAAGAATATAGCCCCTGCTAATTAACATCACCAATGAGTAAGTTATAAAACGTGTTTCTGCACTTTCACAGGATGCTTTTCAGAGAAAGAAGGAGTGTGAGATTAGTGATAGGATGCTGCAGGGACATGATTTTGAAGCTTAAGTGGCGTTTTGGAGCTGACAGGATCCCTTTAATGGTACATTGTGCTTGCTAACTTTGTAAGAAGGCTTATGGATGTTTAGAAAACCCTAGAAAACCCTTGTACAAGTAAGTTAGCACAGCTGAAAATGGTTTGGCTGAATAGAGAAGTCATAAAATTGACCTTCCTTTGAGCTAGTTGACAATCTGGAGCATTACATATGTGTGACGACCATCCACCGTGAGGCCGAGCTGCTGGTAGGCAGCACCCCGAGAAACCCCGAGACCCTTAACCCCTATACAGGGATCTGGAATTATAGCGGAGCCCAGGGGGTAGCTGCCTATATGAGCAACAGAGCCGGGGAGGTCGCCAGGGGAAAATCAAGACCCGAAAAACGAAGTCAGAAGTCCGAGTCAAAACCGAGAGGGCAGCGAAGGTACAAAATCGTCAGGCAGTAGCAGAGTCAAAAATCCAGGCAAATGTCAAGGGCAAAAACCAAGAGGGCAGCTGAGGTACAAAATCAATAGGCAGAGGCAGAGTCAGAAATCCAGGCAAGGTCAGACACGAAACTAAACACACTATCACTGGGGAACCAAAACTATATCTGGCGGCCTGCAAGCCAGGCTCCAATGTACTTGAAGGGCACGGCTACCTCCCATAGGCTGGAGCTCACAACCTGATGACCTCATCCGGACCGCCCCTAGATCCAGGCCAGATGGAGATGCACGACTGGCTCCACCCACGCCACCTCTGACAGAAGAACGCAGGCTGCGCCTAACGGACACCTCTGCAGGGCCCTTTCCTCTGCGACCAACACCACCCAGAGGGGAAACACAGCGGCGCTCAGCGGCAGAGGCAGACGTCACGGGAGCAGTTCCATATGAGGACAAGGCCCTCCTATCACCGGCGCCACCAGCCGAAGGAATCCGGCTCCTCCCAGCGGCCGAGGCAGGAACACCAGCCACCGAGTCCAATGGCGATGTGACAATATGTTTGTTCTATGAAACTCTCAAAATGGCTAGAAAAAGAGAACTTTCATGTGAAACTCGACAGTCTATTCTTGTTCTTAGAAATAAAGGCTATTCCATGCGAGAATTTGCCAAGAAACTGAAGATTTCCAACAATGATGTGTATTACTCCCTTCAGAGGAGAGCACAAACAGGCTCTAACCAGAGTAGAAAGAGAAGTGGGAGGCCCCGCTGCACAACTGAGCAACAAGACAAGTACATGGCAGTCTCTAATTTGAGAAATCAACGCCTCACAGCTCCTAAACTGGCAGCTTCATTAATTAGTAGCAGCAAAACGCCAGTGTCAAAGTCTACAGTGAAGAGGCGACTCCGGGACGCTGGCCTTCAGGGCAGAATGGCAAAGAAAAAGCCATATCTGAAACTGGCTAATAAAAGGTAAAGATTAATATGGACAAAAGAACACAGACATTGGACAGAGGAAGATTGGAAAAATGTTTTATGGTCAGCCGAATCAAAGTTTGAGGTGTTTGGATCACACAGAAGAACATTTATGAGACGCAAAACAACTGAAAGATACTGGAAGAGTGCCTGGCACCATCTGTCAAGCATGGTGGAGGTAATGTGATGGTCTGGGGTTGCTTTGGTGCTGGTAAAGTGGGAGATTTGTACAAGATAAAAGGGATTTTGAATAAGGAAGTCTATCACTCCATTTTGCAACACCTTGCCATACTGTAATTGCTGGAAAGTGAGCATTCTTTGACAAAAGCAAAGTTTGAAGGAGAAAATTATTATTTCAAATAAAAATCATTATTTCTAACCTTGTCAATGTTTCGACTATATTTTCTGTTCATTTTGCAACTCACTTGATAAATAAAAGTATGAGTTTTCATGGAAAATAGAAAATTGACTGGGTGACCCCAAACCTTTGAACGGTAATGTACATGGTCTGATCATACCACATCTCCTGGGCCGAGGAGGACACAAAATAGTATACAGTTATTACAGCCCAGATGTCACTGATGATTCTTTTTGTGAGGTAAAATATTTCTCTGGCTGTTTTTTTTTTTATATTATATCTCAAAGAAGTCTAAAGGTACCGTCACTCACAGCAATATTGCTATGCAAATTCACTGGCAATTTACTGGTTGCAGTGAAATCAGGGACACATTGTTCCATTTGTACACAGCAACAAAATAGAACAATGTGTCCATGATTTCACTGCAACCAGCAAATTGCCAGTGAAATTGCCTAGCAATATTGCCGCGTGTGACGGTACTTTAAGGGAAAAGCTTTCTCCTTGTTGGGACTGACACACCAATCCGGAATGCCAGCAGTGAGGAGACTTAAAACCATAATACTCTAATGGCAAATATGCAAATTGTCTCTTCATGGATGAAGTAGATGAATTCTAGTGCCAGCTATTTGAAATGGCAATCCTAAAAGTTAAAATTGACCCTATAACGAGCCTTGCAATATGATGAAGTGCATTCACTTTGAAACGCAGTGTCTGCAGATTGGGGTTCTGATCTAGCTTAAATCCTAAATCATATGACAAGGCTTGTTAGAGAGTCAATTTTGACTTTTGGGTTGCTACTTCCAAAATATGGCACTAGAGTTTGTCTACTTCCTCCCTGAAGAGACAATTTTCATTACCTCAAAGAAAGAATTAATTGCTATCTTGTGCTGCAACGTCGGACAGACCATGTTCCTGTACAGTCAGACATGGCCATTACACAGTACATACTTGTAGCAGGGACACAATGATAAGAATATCTCTGCACAGGAACATTTTTTTTAACACATCAAATTGTAGAAATTATAATTATTCCAAGATTTATTGATTCATTATTGGAAAAAAAACCTTTAAGGTTATTTTTTTTAAAAGTTGTCATAAAAAAACAAGCAAAAAAAAATTATCACATTAATTGTAATACATAGTTGTCTACAGCTAAGTGTCTACTTTATAAACTAGAGCAAAGAAAAAAGTTCACTCTTAAGAATTTTGTATTATAATGTATCATTTAATTTGCTTGGAGGCTGCCATCGATTTTAGGGTATGTGCAGATGATCCAGAGACACTGCATCCTGGACGCAATGTCTCTAGACCTGTGGGAAGCAGATGATCTCCGCAGGTGAAAGCAGCCACCCTGTGCCCACGATCCTAGTTAGGGGCAGGGTGGCTTTTCTCTGCATTCACCCTCCGAGATCGCCTCTTCAGCAATAAATTGACATGCTTTGAAGATGCGACAGTGCAGCAACCCGCACCACAGGTGAGATAATGCTGCGTTCAAAAGAAGCACAGTGGGTATGAAATTTCTAGAAATCCCATCCACTGTCCTTGTATTGTTAAATGCAGCGTTTTGGACGCATCGATAATATGCTACGTCTAAAATGCCTCAAATACTGATCGTGTGCACACAGCCTTAAACAGATTTTGTTTGGAGAAGTTGTCAGATGGGATTAATGCCACATCTGTAATTCATACCATCAATATGTGATCTGTGTGGATCCAACCAGGAAAACACCTTATGGCAAGTTCAAGTGTGCAGCGCATATAAAACTGGTGCTGTATTTGGCAAACTATGAAGGGACCTTGGCATTCCACTGAATGCAGCATTATTTATTAGTCCTAACATTAATAATGAATTCAGACATCTGTGAAACACAGTCCATGTACAGACCGGGTTACATAGACTGGCCACAAGAATCCTTGCCTGTATATGACAGCCTTTTATGTAAATATTAGCCTGTAGAGTTCAGGTTGAGAGACCAATGGTCAATTTGTGCCTCATGGTCTACACATGAACCGTATTATACAGATGTCTAAGTCTAGGGTTACATTAATGTTAAAAGCGGGGTGCGTTAAAAAGGTTTTGGCAGTCTTAACGTAGAGCTACCACCATGGTAGCGCCGCGTTAATGCGGCCAAAGCCTACCTATAGTGACATGGCCCCCAGCATTGTTGAAAGCGTCTTTTCTTGCGTTAGGAAAAAGCACAAAATTTCACTCAGATGCCGGCGTTTGAGCAGTGCTAGGGGCTGCGTCACCATAGGTAAGCATTGGCAGTGTTAATACGGCGCTACCATGGTGGTAGCACTGCGTTTAGGCTGCCAAAACCTATGTTTTTAATGCAAACCCCCTTTAACGTTAATGTGACCCTATCCTAAGGCTAGCTTCACACCATGGTTTTTGGGATCGGGTTCTGTCGAGACAGAACCTGATCTGGTTTTGCAGCTCATGTATTTTTATGGTGCTGGATCGGTCCTATTTGGCAATCTGGTTTTGTGTTTTCTGTTCCGGGTTTGTTTTTGTTTGGTTTTTCACCGTGCCCAAAATCAGAGACTGCAGCTGTTTTGGGCTCCGGTGAATAAATCGTACAGTCCCGGATCTGGGGCGATCCGGCGCCTATGACATGGTAGTCTATGGGCGCCGGAGCCATGAAAAAATTGGATCGTTTCCTGGATCCAAGTTTAAGCACAGAGCATGCTCAGAAATCCTGCTGTGCAAACTTCAGCGCCATGGACAGCACTACTTCCAGCACAGGCTGTGATTTCAGTACCAAGGACAGCGGCAGAACAGACACAGGCAAACGTCAGCACCATGGACAGCGGCAGAAAAAGAATCCTGCAAAAAACAGGATCCAGGACCATATTTGGCCACACTTTCTACACATCCTGTCCTGTCAGGTTCTGTGAGGGGGATCATGCATAAAACAGGATCCACCCTGACAGACTAAAATCGTGGTGTGAAGCTAGTCTAAAAGAAGTGTAAGGACTAGATCAGACACACCTGTGTCCTACGAAATTACAATGGAACATGATCCTTTTGTGGTTGATTGAGCACAGAGAAGTGCTGTCCATGTATACTAGTCTCATCTGTCTGGGCTAGACAGTTTCCCTAGTACATACCACAGGTACCTTGTCTGCGATGCGGATGACTACAGAGTTGGAAACAGATGCAGTCATGTCCGCAATTTAAGGAAGTGACTGGACTGTCAAATTAAACATATATCCAACATTGATCACAAAATAATAATCAATCAGAAGGAAAGTTTACAAATCTTATATAAGGCTACAGAGTTTAACTCTTTAGGGAGGTTTTGTGTGTGCATTGGGATAACACTCAGTTTATATAATGCTATGAAAAATATTTTATCTATACTGTACTCAGATAACTCATCCTTGTATTATAATCAGTTCCGCCCACTTCACAAACTCTCCAACTGTATTTTAAATGAAAGAGATACAACATTAAAATATAAAAAAGTAAATAAAATAAAGAAAACAAAAATCAAGAAGGCATACGTTCTCAGAGATGGCAATATCTCTTAGGCATTTTTTTTTGCCTGCTTCATTCAAAATTGAAAAAACTTTTAAAGCTGCAAGCGATCATAGTTCTATTAGTGTCACACCATTTGTAGCATTGATAGGAGACTTGCACTTGGGCTTTTCTTTGCTCACAGTCTACACGTCTTCATGTCCTCTTTATATCATTTCACTTTCTCTTGGAGACCTCGGCTGACAAAGTTAAAGCTGCAGGCTCTTATGTTGTCCTTGAGACTATGAGACATACCTTGACAGATTATCAGAGTGAGCTGTAGGACACGTCTAATGAGGTAACTCTGCCACTGTTTGGCTCCAAACGCATAGCCTTCAGCATACTCTAGCTTTGCTCCCTTGCTCGCTGCAAAGGTCTGAAGTTTGGGAATTGAGAATTGACAGCTTCTCAGACCCAAAGAAAAAAAATCACTGCTGTCATGGATTTTCCTCTGCCATGGCCTGGGGTAGAGAATTACAAGAGTTCACTAACAGGTTTAGTTACAGCGTGATCCTACAACCTTACAATTATTCAGTCTTATCTACATGTAAATAATAACCTCTTTGCCTTCAGTTTGCTGTGTTTGGAATGGAAATGATATTTTAAAGCTAAAAACATCTATCAGTGCTCTGTATCTGGAAATAAACAAAGAATTCAATGGCTCAAGGAAACATTGATTATATTTTTATAAACTTAACACATAAAAGAGTAAGATTATCTAAGCAATATAGTCTTCCTTGCATTCATGATATAGTCCGCTCCAATGCTTAGAAATATTGATATTGAAATATAACTTCATTTGTACGTTTCTAAATAAAAAATTGTTATCCACACATATAACTGCAATTGTAAAAATAATAGCAAAGAGTTGTGGACTATGTTGGCACTAAAGAAATAAAATGATTAATTATTACTTATTAATAACCAACACTATGTATTATGTGATTTGCTGTCCATAAGAAGTTGAGTGGGATTCTCATTTGCAAGAAATCAATCAAGACATTTTTGAAAAAGGAGCATTGGAGATGCATGATTACAATAATTTCAGTGGAAATAACAAGATAAGACTGTAATAATTGGAAATTGTCAGTATTAGTGATGAGTGAGTATACTCGTTACTATTCGCTATTCGCACGAATAGTACGGTATTCGCGATACTCGTTACTGGGCGAGTTTTTGGGATTTTACTTGTCATATTTGAGTGAGCTGATTTCCAGTCAATAAACATGCTGGCATTGCTTGCTAGTCATAGTAATGCCACATACATCTTTTTAAACCAATTCATTTTTATTGAAAGTAAATACAAGACAAGACATATAACAACACTGCACTAAACAAAGTGCAGAGGAGGAAGAAGCTCCCCGTTGGAATAAACAGTACAATCTTGAAATATGAACCAAGAGATAGAGGGGGAGTTAGCAAGTAAGGGAAAATAGGGAAATTAGGGAAATTACCAGCATAATAAGCAATAAAACTTGTTTCAATAAATCAAGGAGATCAGCAATACAATATGTACATGGCATTCAAAAGAAGGGAACAAAAACATGTTTTAGGTACCACCATAAAGCAAGTTTATCGGGAGAGGAACCGTACAACAAAGATACCCAGGGATCCCACCAATTAAGTTTCATATTATTAGTGGACAGGTCGTGATCTAAAATAGACTCATGCTGAAAATGGAGATTTATTTGAGCTATCAGCTCTCCTTTGGAAGGCGAAGATGGTGGCTTCCAATGTCTGGCAAAACACAACCTGGACGCAATCAATATGTTGGTTGCAATAGGGCGAAGCATAGACGGAACATTTTCTAGTCCAATACCCAATAAGGCCATGGGACTCTCCAGCACAAAAAGGATCTCCAACATCTCTTTCAGGATAGATTCAACAGTGCAGTAAAAAGAGTATATCTTGGGGAAAAACGACCACACATGTTCCATAGTTCCTGTTTCCTGGCAACCCTTCCAGCAGAAAGACGTATTGGTTTTCGGGATTTTCGACAGTCGCAAGGGGGTAATATACCAGTTCAGTTGAATCTTTTTAGATTGTTCTAAGTGGTTGACACAGGACAAGAACCTGGAAGTATATGAGGCAGCAGTAAAGCATGAGTCTAAGGAGGCTGTGAAGGAGAGACGACGTTCCCATATCCTCATGTATGGAAGTTTGAATTGGTCATTATTTGAGATCAACATCTTATAAATAGAGATGAGCGAGTATTAAAATGCTCGGGTGCTCGAAGCTCGGGCCGAGCATCCCAAGACTCATAATAGGAGCGAAATTCCTCCTCTATTTCGATGGGGTTGCAGACTTGAGACCCAGTGTTTCGAAAGAAATAGGGGATTTTGTTTGTGCTATTTTCTTTTTGACTCTTTTGGTCAGAAGGGAGCCAGCTTTGTCCCCATACCATAATATAAGGTCTTACTCTGCTTTTTGTAGCAGAAGGAAGCACAGATGATTCCTGGTGTTGGTGAGATTTTGCAGCAGACTCGGTGTAGGGGCAGTTTTGTGCTGGTGTTCCAGATACTGTAGTTTACTCAGGGTGTCAGTGAGGTCTGCTGTCAGTGAGGCCAGGGAACATCATCTGGGACCTCACCATTGTCGTTCAAGCTGAAATAGTCCGAAAGATATTTAGAAATATTGTCAACCATTTCAGGGTTGGTTAGCACGTACGTGTTCAATTGCCAGGAGGGGGGGGGGGTCTGACGGCGACTGAGTCCGCAAAGTGTAGTGTAGTGTGTGCATGGTCAGACCATGTTATATTACCTATCTCTGCTCCCCTACACAAGTGTAGTAGTGTGCCGTTTACAAATATGAAATCTATCCTCTTGTACGTGTGGAACCGTGGAGACAGAAATGTATAATCACATTCTTCACTGTGGAAATACCGCCAAATATCATGTAAACCATTTTCTGTAATGAGGGACCCCATTTCGCCTCTCGAGTGTGCAACATTGGAACAGTCTAGGCATTTATACATGGGGATGATAAAATCTCCACAAACCAGTTTGTAGCCATGACCAAAAGTATGCAGTTTGTCCAAAAGGGGCTCCAAGAACCTCCTCTGGCCAGAATTTGGGGCATATAAAGACACTAAATTATATGGGGCATTATTAATTAGACAGGAATCTATGAGGTAACGGCCCTCTAGGTCAGAAATATAGACCTTAAGCCGGAAGGATACAGTGTTCTTGACAAGGATATCAACTCCAGCTTTTTAAGAAGGCCCATTTGAGAAAAATTGGTGGGGAAAGGCTTTGAATTGCATTCTAGTGTTATTTCTGGCCAAGAGGTGGGTCTTTTGAACAAATATGATGTCACATTTAGATTTAATAAATTGGCGCCATGCTATGGATCTTTTGGCGGGTGAATTAAGGCCATTAACATTTATCGAAAGTATAGCTATACTCATGACACCTGAATAGAAGAACAATAAACATGACCTCCATTAAGTAAACAGTATCAGTATGCCAGTATATAGGGTAGTCATAGGCATGAGGGAGGAGAGTAGGAAAGGAGGGTAGAACAGAGATGAAGAGTTTTCTAACATATATATAGAACATAGTCTGAAAAAACTCGGGGAGCTGAAAACCAAAAACATAAGCAAAAAGAAAAGCAAAAAAGGAAGCTGAAATCAGTTTGAAAAAACTTAAAGGGAACCAACCACCCCAAATGACCCCCCCGGACTGTTAATATGTGTCCCTACACCCAGCACACATATTTGGGGCAATCGTTTTTGCTAAAAAAACTGTTTAGTAGAAGCTAAGATATAGCTTTATGAAGTTTAATAAATTGAGACGGATGGGTGTTACCTAGCTTTGTCCACGTGCAGTGTTCGTGCCTGTGAGCCTCCTCTCCCCCCTTCCCCTCTCACTTTCTAAGAGCCTGGCCGCGTCATGAAAGGGGCGGCGCTAAATCGCGTCATGAAAGGGGGCGGGGCTCGTCACGATTTAGTCCCGCCCCTTTCATGACGCGGCCAGGCTCTTAGAAAGTGAGAGGGGAGGGGGGAGAGGAGGCTCACAGGCACGAACACGGCACGTGGACAAAGCTAGGTAACACCCATCCGTCTCAATTTATTAAACTTCATAAAGCTATATCTTAGCTTCTACTAAACAGTTTTTTTAGCAAAAACGATTGCCCCAAATGTGTGTGCTGGGTGTAGGGACACATATTAACAGGCAAGGGGGGTCATTTGGGGTGGTTGGTTCCCTTTAAGTTTTTAAAAAAATTTTCTCAAATATATACAGCTTGTTAGCATATGTACATCATTGGTAGTAGCTGAGTGCTGCAGAGAATTTTTTCTAGTTGTTTAACTCAGTGTCTCTGCTTGGCAACAGTTCACATTGTGTCTGTGAGTGCTGTGCAGTTTTTTATGTTTTGTATCATATGGAGTGGCTGGCTCCATGTCTGCAATTTGCACCCTCATCACCTACAGGTGGTCTAGGGTTGAGATGGTGTCCGCCCACTTAGCAGTGGGATAGGGTGGACAAGGAGGACAGGGATGTCAGCAGTAGGACAACATCAGACCTGGGGTCACTTTGTTGCAGTTGATGAGCAGACAGACATTGGCCAATGTATGTGCTAAGAACCCCAGAAATAAAAAAAATAAGAATTTTTGAGTTTTTTGAAAAAATGTAAGTTTTTAAATTTTTTTCTCAAATATATACAGCTTGTTAGCATATGTACATCATTGGTAGTAGCTGAGTGCTGCAGAGAATTTTTTCAAGAAAGAAAGAAAGATAGATCAGGTAGGTCGGGCTTACCAGACTCCCGCTGCCGCTCCCGGGCTGCTCAGTCTCCCACTGAATCACTTCCAGGGCCACCTATTAAGCTACTTGCATATTCACTGCACTGTCAGACAAACAGCCAATCACAGACGCTCTCAGTCTGTGAGAGCGTCTGTGATTGGCTGTTGTAGTCAGAGTGCATTTCCACAATCTGGAAGGTGATTGTGCTTGGTTACCATACACATTAGTTTATGGCAACCAACCTGCTGTCACAGGGTGTTAAATAAATAAATAATTTAAAAAAAACCTGTGGGGCTTCACAGTATTTTTAAGTCTAGCCTGATGAAAGCTGGCAGCTGTGAGCTGCCATCCTCAGCTGCCTAATTTTACCTTGGCTGGCAAAAAAAAAATGTGTGGGCTCCGCCCTATTATTAATTGCCAGCCAAGGTAAAACTAGGCAGCTGAGGGCTGGCATTCTAAGCTGGGTGAGGGCCCATTGTTTTAGGTCCCCCACGCTAAAGAATATCAGCCCGCAGCCGCTCCTGAAAATGGCGCATTTATAAGAAGAGACATTTCCAGGCGCTTTACCAGGCTCTTCCAGCAGACCTGGTGGTGAATGGAACGCTGGGTAATGAGGGGTTAATACTAGCTTTGTTTTACAAGCTGGTATTAAGCCCTGAGATTCTTAATGTCAGGCCAAGTCAGACCCAGCCATTAAGAATTTCCAATAAAGGGTTCACACTGCCCATAACTACAGATATTTCATCTCAATTCCCTAAAAGATGGTGAAATCAAAGAAAAGAAGGTGATATGAAAAGGAACAGCACAACATCTTCCATGAGTATGTCTCCTGAATGAAACAATAGCTCTTCAGAAATGATTAATTGCTTTTATTGTTTCCTATAGAGCAATAATATAATAATGGTTGCCACTACTATTGTTTGGAGAAGTTGCTACTTCACACTTCCATATATTTATTAGCGTATGTGCTCACAGTATGGAGGTGCTGCATCTTTGACGCAGTGTCTTCAGACCTGTAGGAACCTGCAGGTGCCTGCTGGGAGACCTCAGCCATCCTGTACTCACCATCTGCTTCTCCCTGCGTGCATATGATCGGGAACGCTTTTGACTCTACAGAATGAAATTAACACGCTGTGGAGATACAGAAGAGCAGAAACCCGCACCACAGCTGAAAGTACACTGTGGGCGGGAGCAGCATGGTGAGGATGGGATTTCTACAAAATTATACATCTCTCCCTGCCCCTGTCAGTCATCTCTCCCTACCACTGCCAGTCACCTCTCCCTGCCCCTGCCAATGACCTCTCCCTGCCCCTGTCAGTTATCTCTCCTTGCCCCTGTCAGTCATCTCCCTTGCCCTTGTCAGTCATCTCACCCTGCCCCTGTCATTTCTCCCTGCCCCTTTCATACACCTCTCCCTGCCCCTGTCAATTATCTCTCCCTGTCAGTCATCTCTCCCTGCCCTTGTCATCTCTCCTTGCCCCCTGTCAGTCATCTCTCCCTATGATCTGTTATCTCTCCCATCCCCTGTCAATCACCTCTCCCTGCCCCTGTCAGTTATCTCTCACTGTGATCTGTCATCTCTCCCTGCCCCTGTCAGTCATCTTTCTGTGACCTGTCATCTCATCCTTCCCCTGTCAGTCACCTCTCCCTGCCCCTGTCAGGCATCTCTCACTGTGATCTGTCATCTTTCCCTGCCCCTGTCAGTCATCTTTCTGTGACCTGTCATCTCATCCTTCCCCTGTCAGTCACCTCTCCCTGCCCCTGTCAGGCATCTCTCACTGTGATCTGTCATCTTCCCCTGCCCCTGTCAGTCATCTCTCTGTGACCTGTCATGTCATCCTTCCCCTGTCAGTCACCTCTCCCTGCCCCTGTCAGGCATCTTTCTCTGCCCCAGTCATCTCCCTGCCACTGTCAGTCATGTTTCCCTGCCCTGGTCAATCACCTCTTCCTGTCCCTATCAGTCATCTCTCCCTGCCTCTGTCAGTCATCTTCACTTGCCCCTGTCAGTCATTTCTCCTGTTATCTGTCCCTGTCATCTCTCCCTGTCCGTATCATCTCTCCCTGTACTGCGATCCATCTACTGTCCCACTACTGCTGCCCGTTCAACTCTGTCCACCTCCTTCTTCATCACGTCTGTCCCTCCACTCCCTGCTGTTGTCCAATCACCTCTGTCTCCCCTCCCCTCATTGCTGCCTGATCACCTCTTACTCTGCTGCCTAATCTATGGCCCCCTTCCCCTCTGCTGCCTGATCACCTGTGTCCCCTCTGCTGCCCGATCTCCTGTGTCCCCCTCCCCCTCTGCAATCGATCTCCTGTGTCCTCCTCTGTGCCACTGCTGCCCCTGTGATCCATCCGCTTTCTCGTGTCATCCTGCGGTGCTCGCAGTTTCCAGTCTTGCTCCAAGATTGGAAACTGCGAGTGGAGTGAAGTGGGAAAGTTCATTTGAGTTTAGCGCTTTAGCTGAACTCAAGTGACCCAGGCTGTGATGTCACAGCAAGAGGTGGAAATCAGTCAGTTTCCGGTCCCACTGTGACTGAGATCTCTAGGACTTGGCATCTCCAGTACTGACAGCTGCACTCTATCGCAATCAGATTATTGCCATACAGTGCAGCTGCAATCAGTGTGACCCCAGAGACTTCAGCAAGAGGACCCTTGATCACTTCCTGCAGTCTCTGGATGTAGCAGTGGCGATTGAGCATCTTCCTCCATCAACTGTGTAGATTACCGTCTGAGGGTATGTGGGAGTAATAAAGATGGAGTGAAAGTATGTGTTTGTATTTTTTTTTGTTTGTTGTGTCTACTATTTACTAGAGATTTATTATGGTCGATTGTGGCATTTTCTGGGGCAACTACGAGCTGCAATTCACGGCATAGGGGCCCCAGAACGCTTGGGCCTCCCATGCTGAGGATTCTAGCCCCCAGCTGCCTAGTTGTACCTGGCTAGCAACCAAAAATATGGTGAAGCCCCGTGTCATTCATTTTAAAATCTAGAAATAAAAAAGGGTTACACTGTTTTTTTTGTTTACCAGCCAAGAAAAACTAGGCAGTTGGGGGTAGGTGGCAACCCGAATTTGCCTGTTGAATCTGTATTGGTGACCAATAATACAGCAGAACCTCACATCTTCGGCACAAAATCCTGGCTACATACACAACAAATATTCACTGTGTGAACTGTGTTGCAAATTTGCTGAGTATTTTGGAGCTGACATTGAGCTTTATGGGTGAAAATTGCGGCAAAATATGCTGAAAGAATTGACATGTTGCAGATTTTTCTGCGGGAAAAAGGCGTGCCATTTCCACCACAGGAAAATCCTCAGCATGGGCACAACACTTCTAATTCTCCATACACTTTGCAGGGAAGGTGCTGAACTGCCGAAAAATATGCCAAAAATCCCGGGAAAAGAGCAACAAAAAAATGCAGGAAATCCACAGCATCGGCACATGGCCTAAAATTCACATACTAGATCCCCGCTTAAAAATGTTACTCCTTGCCTTCCAAGTCTGGTCATGTGCCCAAAAATTGTTTTCCCACCACATATAGTGTATCGGCATACTCAGGAGAAATTGTCCCAACATATCTTGGAGTCCATTTTATCATATTGTTTGTGTGTTCTTTTAATCTCCATATTTTCATTTGCACAGCTAAACATTCTAAAAATCTGTAAGTCCAGGATCTGTTAAAAGAATCAGTTTTTGGTCTTAGAATTCTAAAGTTGAAAAACTGATGCAAATAATGGATCCCGGGCTTATGTGTGACCCTAGGCTATGTCTACTATTAGTCCAAGGAGAAGTCATTCATAGCTTCTTTCCTCTATGTATCCTCTATTTCTAGCCAATGTTATTTATTTTTGCTGTTAACTTCAATGCTCTAGATCTAACTGCTAATGGTGGGAAGGCAATAATTACACATTACCTCTATGTGATCTGTTTTGTTTCCTTGCCACTTTCAGTTTCTCCTCTCCTGCGTGTGGGGAATCAAAATACCCAGGATACTAACATCCGAACACCTTGGGTACAAATTAGAGATCATCCTAGTGAAAGCTAAGATGACAAACAATTCCTAGATACAGAAAAATCCAAAATAAAGGGACTCACACACTAGGGATGAGCGAGTACGAGTGCCAATCAGCACTACAACGCAAGAAGCATCTTACCTGGACCAAGGAGATAAAGAACTGGACTGTTGCTCAGCGGTCCAAAGTGTTGTTTCAGATAAAAATTTTACATTTCATTTGCAAATCAAGGTCCTAGAGTCTGGAGGAAGAGGGGAGACACACTCAATCCAAACTGCTTGAGGTCTAGTGTTAAGTTTCCACAATCAGTGATGATTTGGGGAGCCGTGCCATCTGCACAGTTCCACTGTGTTTTACCAGGACTAAAGTCAACGCTGCCATGTACCAGGAAATTTTAGAGCACTTCATGCTTCCTTCTGCTGACAAGCTTTTTGGAGATGGAGATTTAATTTTCCAGCAAGACTTGGCACCTGTCCACACTTCTAAATGTAGCAATACCTGATTTATTAACCACATTATCACTGTGCTTGATTATCCAGCAAACTCGCCTGAAGTAAACCGCATAGAAAATCTATGGGGTATTGTCAAGAGGAAGATGAGAGACACCAGACCCAACAATGCAGACAAGCTGAAGGCCGATAACAAAGCAACCTGGGCTTCCATAACACCTCAACAGTGCCACAGGCTGATCGCCTCCATGCCATTCAACATTGAGGCAGTAATTCATGAAAAAGAAGCCCTGACCATGTATTGAAGGCATTTACTACATTAGGCCAACATTTTTGAGTTAAAAGTATTTTTCTCAGATGATCTTATACAATATTCAAATTTTCTGAGATAGTGAATTTTGGGTTTTCATTGGCTGTAAGCCATAATCATCAACATTAACATAAATAAACACTTGAAATAGATCCCTCTGTTTGTAATGACTCTATATAATACATGAGTTTCACTTTGTGTATTCTATTACTGAAATTACTTATCTTTTTGATGATATTCTAATTTATTGTGAAGCACTTGTATCGCCTCATAAAGTAACACTGCTTAGAATTTTCCTGGTCAGGAAGGTGAAAACAGTCTGGGTGGTGAAGGGTTTAATGATCCGTTGATGACAGGTTAAAAGATTCATATTCTACTACTGATAAAATAAATAGCGCCAAAAATATTAGCTTGTTTCTGAATGTTTTTTTCACCCTTAAGAGTGAATGTAATTTTTCAGAGAATTCACTATAGAAGTACAGTCCCTGACAAACGTTATGTCGCTTATCCATGTTATCTAAATAAAAGATTATATCCTGACGTTAAATTCATCCATTGATTTTATAAATTACTCTTCTAAAAGCTGAAACCCTCCCAAATGCGGTTTAGGTTAAGAAAATAAATTGGCATCAATGCTGAAATATTGATCATTTAATGAACACAGAATGGTCAGATTTTGGCAAGACAAAAATGTTGCCGCCCACAGAAAGTAATGTGTTATTCAAACAAATAAATAACTTAAAATACAAATATATGTTGCATAACATTGGTAAATGAAGTTGTGGTGCTATTAGAGTCATATTTAATATTTTGTGTGACTTCCATGAGCTTGAAGGACTGCATCCATGCGGTTCAATAATGATTCATGCAATTTATTAATGAAGTCATCAGGCATAGCAAAGAATGCCGTTTTACATGCCTCCCAGAATTCATCTAGATTCTTTGGTTTTGTCTTCCAAGCTTCCTCTTTCATCCTACCCCAAACATGCTCAATGATGTTCATGTTTGGTGACTGGGCTGGCCAGTCCTTGAGCACCTTGATCTTTTTTGCCTGGAGGAACTTTGTTGTAGAGATGGATATATGAGATGGAGCACCATCCTGCTGCAGAATTTGACCCCTTTTATGATTTGGAATGTAAAAGGTAGCTAATACTTCTGGATATTTTAGGCTATTGATATTGCCTTCCACCTTGCAAATGTTTCGCACACATCCATACTGAATGTAACCCCAGACCATGATCTTTCCACCCCAAAATGTGGATCCATACGGGCTCCTGTAGGTTTCCTCAATATTTGCAGCAGCTGTGGTGTAATTCTACTGAAGATTCATCAGAGAAATCCACTTTCTGCACTTTTCACCGTCCATGTGTTTAGCAGGCTGTGGGACTTTACAAATGCCACATAGTTTTTTATTTGCCTTTTGTTTAGTGCTGGCTTCTGGGCACTGATTCGACCATGGAGGCCATTATGAGACAGAATCCTATAAACAGTTCTAGTTGACACAGGGACTTGAGGTTACAAGGCCTGTTGGAGCTCTGCTGCAGTGGAAGAGGGGCTTGCTTTGGATTTTCTAACCAACAAACGTTCCTCCTGAGCAGTTGTCTTGCGGGGTCTGCCGACCCTGGGCTTGTCAAACACATCTCCAGTCTCTTCAAATCTTTTTTTAATTCTTTGTACTTGATACTGAGACACATTAAAGGTGCCAGCCACCTCTGCAGCGGATTTGGTCTTCAGCCTCTTGATAATCAAGACTTTGGTCGCAGGGTGGATTTTTGGCAAGTTGTGAGAGCTCAAGTTGCAGTTCAAGTGAAGGTCTAGGGTGCTGGATTTCTTTTTATGCACACCCACTATTGAACTGATCATTTACGGAGTACAGGTGAAGATGTAAACTGGGATTGGGTGCATTATATGACCAGGCAACAAAACTTTTGTCTTGCCAAAGTCTGACCACTCTGTGTACATTAAATGATCAATATTTCAGCATTGACGCCAATTTATTTATTTAACCTAAACCACATATGGGAGGGTTTCAACTTTCAAAATAGTAATTTATAAAACCAATAGATGAATTTAACGTCAGGTTATAAGCTTTTATTTACATAACATGGATAAGCGCCATAACTTTTGTCAGGGAATGTACAGTATAATACCAACTATTGTTTTTCGTAAATGATAAGCACAACATTTATTTTTTATTAAAACATTTACCACCACAGACTTCATGTGTTTAAGTGAAGTGAAACAGCTATTTTTACTATAAGGAAAAATGCCAGAAACATCACCTCAGCATCTGTAGGGATTGTGAAAACATTTGAAACTAATTTGTGTATGGAAACAATGACATTGCTTGAAATATCAGCTGCCAGGACTTTCCCAGGGATGGGAAAATACAGTGTTATTCAGTGAATCATGAAGCTCATGGTTGCAAAGTGAAGTGTAGCAAAGAACTAGTCACCCAGAATACCTAGTTGTAGGTATAGATTGGGCAGTGGTGTATCTAAAGTGGGGCAAGCAGGGTCTTTGCCTCAGAGGCAGTTAGAAGTGGGTTGCCATCATCCTGCCACATCAAGTGGTCTAAGGTGTCATCATGGCAGCTGCATTTTGTCACCCCAAGACTTAAAGTTGGCCAATCTCTGAGACAGCTGTCAAGCCGAAAGCCAACGCAGAGAAGATTCCGCAGACTGGTTCCAAGTGATCATTAACACACACAGAGATCCTTTATTTTCAATAAAAAATCCCTTTTTTAACAATTTATTAACCCCCAAAACACCTCTGCAGGTCCAACGTAATCCATACACGATGTCCTGTGAAGATCTCAGCTCTTCTATATTCAGAGGCCACAGTCAGCAGTAATATTAACAGATGTGACCACTCACCGTGGCCTCTGGGTCACACTGACAGCAAAGCGAGAGAGCTGCCAGATCGACTGAAAGTGAACTCAATGGCGACTGTCAGAGTGCATGTAGTGGCATACCCTGACAGTCCCGCTCGGAGTTCACCTAAGGTCAATTCTGCCGATGCACATGATACTTGCTGTGTGAGCTGCCAGCTGAACTGTTGGAGTGTGTGTCATGGCAGCAGTCCACTCCGACAATAGCTGTGATAACTGGAAGCCTTAAAGGAGACTTTCAGGTACACTGGACGCTTTTTGGAGTTCTCAGCTGTTGCAACACTTGAAGGCTGTGATGTTAGTGAAGAGTTCACAGCCTCCAGCTGGTCCAGCAGCTGTGAAGTCCTGGAACCTTGAAATCTCCCTTAAAAACCCCTTTATGTTTTCTGGGCAAAACAGATGCCAGAAGACCCGGTGGCTGTGAACACTGTTTACCTTTAAGGGTACCTTTACACACGGCAACCTTTCTAGGAATTTCACTGGCAATTTACTGGTTGCAGTGAAATTATGGACATATTGTTCTATCTTGTTGCTGTGTACAAATGGAACAATGTCTCCATGATTTCACTGCAACCAGTAAGTTGCCAGTGAAATTCCTAGAAATGTTGCCGTGTGTAAAGGTACCTTACAGTTACCTGAGTTCACAGCCTTTAGTCCTTGCAGTAGCGTTCAACCTGGTGACTTTCACAGAGCCTTTAAGAGAGCTATTAAGCTTCCTCGAGTTTCCAGCTATTGGGACACCTGCAGTCTGTGAACTTTGGAAAGAGTTCCCAACCTCTAGATTTGCCAGAAACGGTGAACTCTAGGAACGTTAAAATTTCCCTTAAACATTCCTTTAAAGTTACCAGTCAAAACAGATGCCGGAAGACTCAGTGACTGTGAACTCTAGTAATTTTTAAGGTTTTAAGGTTTGCCATCTGGTCTTGTAGCAGCTTTCATCCCATTTTTAGGGAGCCTTTAAGAGGGCTTTTAAAGGGATCCTGTCACCTCCAAAACGCCTCCTAAGCTAGCAAAACATGTCCCTGCTGCATTCTGTCACTATTTTCACACTCCTTTTGTCTCCTAAAAGCATCCTGTGAAAGTGCATACAAACGTTTTAATACTTACTCATTAGTGATTATAATTAGCAGGGACTATATTCTTTAGTCACCAGGGCGGGCTGTTTTGCAGCCTCAAGGATCCACCCTCGTTAATGATATCCTTAGAACAATCACGATTGTTCCGACATCGTTAGCGCGTTGTCACACACAAGGATATCATTAATGATATCCCATTTGGCAATGTACCAGTTAAATAGGAGAGCAAGGACTGAACGATGTTTTAAAGTGGCAGGAATAGGAGATTTTTGAACGACATCATTCATAAAGCTGTCACACTGAACGATGTAGCTTCTTCAAGCAGCATTAATTGGATGACGAACGATAGATTTGAGGTCAGGATCTCATTTTTTGAATGAACGTTCCAACGATTTTTACTTCCTATATCATTCATTTACATGCAAGAATGCACAAACTATATCGTTAGAACGTTCACAAATCCGTGACGTTTCAAGGATATCTATCGTTAATGATATCCTAGCATGTGAAGCGGCCTATAGACAGATAGTTGGATGAATAGATAGGATGGATAGGATAGAATGATTGATTGTTGGATGTACAGATAGATAGATAAATAGATTTGAAGATAGATTTATAAATAAATAGTTGGATGAATATATAGGGTTTATTACATAGATAGTTAGATTTATATATATATGACAGACATACAGACAGATTGATAGATTTACAGATGGATAGGTTAGATAAATTTATAGATAAGATAGACAAACAGAATAATTGATAGATAGACAGTTGGAACAATAGATAGCATAGCTAGATCTATAGATGTACAGAAAAAAAGTTCACAGCAGCACTCAGTCACTGTCAACCATGTGTGTATATATACATATAGATAGATAGAATTAAAACACCTATGCATTTGAGAAAAAATATAAAAACATGCATTTTTTTTTCAAAAAACTAAATTTTTAGATTTTTTGGGGATATTTTATTTTTGTAAAGTAAGGTTCTTAGTACACATATTGGCCAATTTAAAAATGGAGGCCAATGGAGGGGGGGGGGTGCTGGCGGTTGAAGTGAGGAGCGGGGGGGTCTTCACGCCAGGGGTGCACCAAGCCCCTCTGCCGCCTGAGCCGCGGCACCGATTACCGGGGGGGGGTGCTGCTGGAGCCCAGCACTGCCGCCCCCTCTGCCGCCTGAGCCGCCTGAACCGCGGCACCGGCAGTATTGCCGGCCGCGGCCGTGAGTACCGGGGGGGGGGTGCTGTTGAGCCGTGGGCGCCTCTTCTGTCCCTCTCCCCGGGTCGCGCCGCTTACCTGCGGAGCGGCCGGCGCCATGACAGGGGGAGGCTGCGTGCATGAGGCGCCGCTTCTGCACTGCCGCTCCCCCTGCCGGCTGCCGCCTGAATGACAGGGCTCACCTTGTCCAATGGACGGTGCGGCCCTGCTTCACGCTCACGGGATCAGTCAGAGGTAAGATTCCTCAATGTTTGGAAATTAAATCTAAGAAATTTCAGCCACTCGCGTCATGTGCAAACATTGACTTATTCGTTCAGCTTGTTTACAAGGATTTTGAGGAGATCTTGTGTCAAAGAGTGAAGGATAATCTATCTAGGGAGGAGCGTGTGAGATTGGTGGAACTACAGAGACTTCTAGATGTGGTGCTGAAGCCAGCAGATAAAGGTAGGAATGTTGTCATCTAGCCAAAAACTTTCTATGAGAGTGAGGCTGTTATGGCAATAAATAGTTAATAATTTATTTATTAATTGAATCCATTCAGAAACCTTCCAAAAACATGGTTATGTTAATCCTTGCTCTTTCCTCTAGAATTTTCTCTGTCTCAGATTTTATATAAATGTTTTGATTTAGAGGTAGCTGCACTGAAGCTGTTATCAGAATGTCTTCGGACTAAATGTACACTTCAAGGCTAGTTTAAACTAACTAACACACACAGAATATAATTGAATGTTTTTCAGAATAAAATGTATATTCAGCATAAAATGATGCAATTACCTAGAACCACCCTTAAGAAATACCCCTTTAATGATGAGTATAAAACTGCTAACCGCTCCCTTAATAAAAGGTCTTTGTCATAAAGCTTTACATTGACTTGTGTGTCAGCGTGGCTCTTTTCGGTGATGTGCACACACCCAGACAAAGCATCCAATTTGGCAGCAGACAATTAAGATGACAGCCTCACCCGAAAGGTGTGGGGGCATCCATAACAGTTGGCGCCCAACGTGCTAGGACGAGACGTCCAGGGGACGACAACCACAACTGATCCTTCATTCCCAGGACGGACCATACACGAGGGGTAGACCTGCAGGCTACAAAGAGGTAAGAACATTTTTTATCTTACCTAAGACCCTCCTGTATCTCCGTGTGCAGGGATGATGAAGGTAGCTGGCTTTCAGACTCGGACATAGATGACCGTATCTGAGAAGTCCTAGCCCTTGCAACCCGGTCCTGAGAATTCCTTAATTGTCTGCTTATTTGTGTTCTTGCAACCTGATTCTGAGTTTATCTGTGTTTATGTCAGTGCTATCATTGCTACAGTTTCAGTGCATAGAAAACATAGAAAGAGAGAAAGCACGGAGATGGAGAGACGGGGCTGAATGGGGAGATTCTGTTTCCCTGGTTGTCCGGCTCTATTCCCAGGGGATAAAGCTGATGCTTTGTCGACCCCTAATAGGGTGGATGCTTTCCAGCCCCTGAAAGGGGGGCCGATGTGTCGACACAGTTTGATGTTTTATTTGTTTTATCTGTTTGGTGACCACCATTCCAGTCCCAGTCCTCAGACTGACTCTGACTGACTGATTCCAGCAAGGGGTGAAGCTTGCTGTTTCTGCTGACTCTGTGGAGGAAAGGGACATTACTAGACAGAAATATCTACCGACAGACAAATACTGAAAAGGTGTATTTTTGCTTACAGTTATCAAGTCAATTTTCAAATTTGGAAAACCTTAGCAAACAGGTTTTAGAGTTTTTATTATCACCTGTGTAGAAAAATTTTGGTTATTAAGAGTGTTCAGAATAAACTTTAATGCCCGACTCCCTGAAGGTATCCCAGTTGACTCCCCTTTATACAACCCTGCTGACAGTGGTAATCTTGAGGGGTGGACAGTTATAGCCAAGATAGAAGCATAGAGACTTGGGTTTAAGCTATAATACGGGTGTTAATCAGTCAAAGCCTCAACAAGTTACCCCCAAGAGACCTTGTGACAGAGAGGAAAGTAAAGAAAGTATGTAAAGAAAGTGAAGAAGTATGTAGCAAGGAGGGGAGGGAAGACTGTGGTTTTGTGATTATTTGTTTGGGCGCATTAGCTTTAATACGGGAACGCAGGCTGTCAGTATAAGGACAGGCGTCCTCTCCAAGAAGGAGGGAAGACTGGTATACCGTGGCATAAGTATTTGCTGGGATAGAGACACCGGTAAATAGTGATTAAAGAGGTTGCGTCTTTTCAAGGAAAAGCAGTCTCACAGTCTCCCTCCGGCAGGAAAAAACAAACAAGAAAAAAAAGGCCATTAATATGGTCCGTGAAAGAGAAGGGAGAAAGTATGTTAAAAATGCAAACAAGCAATTAGAAGGCTATGAGGACGTTAAAGGGGAAGGAGAGTGCTGTAATGCTATATAGTTATGTGTGTATAACGATAGGTGGCTATAACCACCATAGGAGGCTGTGAATGGTGCACATAGTGTTGAATGAAGCTGTAATCGGGGCCCCTGTGTATACTGTATGTATGCTGAGATGTGAGATGTAATGTCAGGGTTGATTATTGTCTGTATGTTTTGTATCACGCGTGGTGTTTAGTATATGTTTTTTTTTTGGGTTATACATGTTGCCAAGCAATTCCCTAGGGAGAACGCTACCTTATAATGTGTGTATGTTCCCCTTGGCATATTCATGGTGTTCATTTTCTGCCAGTATTCATTCCGTCCGAGGTTAGAATTGTGCGCAGATATTTCCTCTTCCCCCTCCCATCAGGTATTGTAGGGAGGGGGATGGTTCGAGTCTGCACTGTGCGTGTTCATTTTACATGTGGGAATGAAAAATCATCTCTCTATAAGTTTAAAATTCTGAATGGTAGGCAGGAATTTCTTTTCATTTTTGGCTGTGAACATTAAGAATCATAATTGTTTACTGTGTATTTAGTTGGAAGCTAGTAATACTGGCTATTATTGGACGCAATAATAGTTATTTTGGACAGTTTTTGTACATTCCTGCTCGAGGTCCTACAGAATTAGATTTTGCTGATTTTCATACAGGGATTATTCTATTTTATTGAGTCATACTGTCACACTGTCTTCTTGTTTGTGTTGTGCTAATTTTTTTTTTTTAGACACTAAGATAGCTATTTGGGATAACTTTTGTATGTTTCTGTCAGAATTTTACGGGGGAACAATAGTTTTTAGAAGAGGCATAGAGAACAGATAATAATACTTAGTATATGTGTGTTAAATCTTCAGATTCTAATCCCATTGTTTTCTAAAATAGTTTTCTGTTATGGCGTTGGCTCCAGGTGGGAGACGGACTGAAACCTCCGCCCAGCCCAGAGTGTTCCCCCCATCTTAGGAATGTAAGACTCACAAGAAGTTTTCCCCATCAGAACTTCCTGTGGCAGCCATCTTACACCACCCAAAAGGCCTGTTAACAATGAGACTACATCACAGTTAGTTCCACTACCAGTTTATATATCCAGTTATGATTATACTAGCTGTGAGCCCGATTCTAAAGAATCGGGAGTCTAGAATCTGTATATAATTTTTTTAAGAGTTGTAAATAATAGACTTAAACACCAGATATATGACTAAGTAGGCGATGTAGGCAGAACTGTGAGGGTAGCAATATAATGGAGGTGTAGAAAGAGTTAATGTCCGACTAACATGACTGTAACAGAGTAGGAACTTATAATGATATCAAAAATGTTATTGAAGGAGTTAATGTCCCACAGGCACTCCCACAACAGACTCAGCGCTGTAAATTATATCCAAAATGGTGTTCAAGGGGTTAATGTAGCAGTGGCAGTAGTTATAAACACTACTAAATATGCAGTTAATGCTGAACTGGTATATAATGGGTTAATTTCACAGTGTGATTACAACTATACACTGTGTAATAGAAATAACAACAATAATGGAATATAAGGGGTTAATGTTCCTACTGGGAGTAGTAATAGAGACTACAACGTATGGAGGGAAGGCAGAAATGGTATATAAGGGGTAAACACTGTTAAAGAAATTACAGATAAAACGGAATGTAAGGGGTTAATGTTGCTACTGTCATGAGTACAATGAGAGAAGCGCCTCACTGGTCATTGAGATACATGGAGGACTTTGAGTTTCAAATTTAGTGCTGTAAGTGAGGCGCGAAGGTCATTGGTCGGTGTGTGCTGGCGCCGACCAATGAGCTTTGCGCCTCACTTAGAGCGGTAAATTTGAAACTCAAAGTCCTCCATGTATCTGAATAGGAAGGGAGGCGCGAAGCTCATTGGTCGGTGTGTGCTGTTGCCGACCAATGAGCTTGGCGCCTCACTTACAGGAGAGAGAGGGAGAGAGAGGGAGAGGGAGATAGAGGGAGAGGGAGAGGAAGAGGGAAAGAGAGAGAGAGATTTACTAATAGGGGAGTGCGGTGAAATGAATTGTGTGTATAGAGGTGGCTCAGTGGTTTGCACTGCGCGGTGGCTTAGTGGTTAGCACTGCGCGGTGGCTCAGTGGTTAGCACTGCGCGGTGGCTCAGTGGTTAGCACTGCGCGGTGGCTCAGTGGTTAGCACAGCGCGGTGGCTCAGTGATTAGCACTGGGCGGTGGCTTAGTGGTTAGCACTGCGCGGTGGCTCAGTGGTTAGCAGTGAGTGCGATAGCTCAGTGGTTAGCCGTGAGTGTGGTGGCTCAGTGATTAGCAGTGAGTGCGGTGAGATTGGTCAGTGCAGCGCCGTGGGCAGAGTGGTCAGCGCAGCGTCGTGGGCAGAGTGGTCAGCGCAGCGCTGTGGGCAGAGTGGTCAGCGCAGCGCCGTTGGCAGACTGGTCAGCGCAGCGCCGTGGGCAGAGTGGTCAGCGCAGCGCCGTGGGCAGAGTGGTCAGCGCAGCGGCGTGGGCAGAGTGATTAGCGCAGCGCCGAGGGCAGAGTGGTCAGCGCACCGCCGTGGGCAGAGTGCTCAGCGCACCGCCGTGGGCAGAGTGGTCAGCACACACATACATGCACTTCGCTATACTTATCACCGGCCCTGCGTCTTCCCCGCCACGTGGATCCTGAGTCGACATGTCGCCGCCCCCGGACGACTGGATCGAATATTGGGTCTGGGAAGTCTGGCGAGACTTCCCGGATGGCATCTTGGACAAAGTATGTTGGCGGGCCCGGACGACTGGATCCAATATGTCCGGGAAGTTTGGCGAGACTTCTTGGACACTATATTGGATCCAGTAGTTCGGGGGCGGCGAGATGTCGACTGAGGATCCAGGCGGCGGACGCAGGGCCAGTGGTAAGTATAGCGGAGTGTGTGTGTGTTTGTGTGTGTGTGTATGTGTATGTGTGTGTACAAAGTGACGGAAGTGCGGACAAAGTGACGGAAGTGGCTACATACACACACATATATACACATACTGTACATTGCATATGGAGGGGTGAGGAAAGCGGAGGCTGTAGGGGTGAGGAGAGCGGAGGCTGGAGGGCAGAGGACAGGGGAAGCTGGAGGGCAGAGGACAGGGGAGGCTGGAGGGGCGACATCACGCCACCTCTCCTCCTCCTACAGGCTGCATACCTCTCTCCATCGGTGTAGGCTGCACAGCAGCGGTGTCCGTATCCCCGGGGCCACTTGGCCTCCTGCCGTCCGGCAGAGGACTGAGCCTCGGAGGCTGGTGGCAGTGCAGGAGCGGAGGGTGATCCGTGCGGCCAGCATTGCGCAGCCCCGGGCGCCGGAAGTGAGGGGGAGGAGCCAGGACTTGTGAAAGCAGCCGCAGGTAATGGCGGTTGTCTCCCGAAGTGGTGTGTGGCGGACAGGAGACAACCGGCTAACGCCGGTCGTCTCTCGCCCGTGATGTGTGGGTGTTTTGGGCAGTGTTGGGGCGGCCGTAAGCGTGGCGGGGCTGGGTGAGTCCCGCTCTGCTTACGGCCGGCATCTTGGTCCACCCTAAGCGGGTGTAGTGCCCAAGGCACTTGCGTCCGGTGACGTAGTTTGTCACTTGAAGACGGAAGTGGCTTTGGCTTTTATATATGGCGGGCCGATTCTAAAGAATGGGGTAGTCTACAATATGTATGTAGTTGACATACTGTGATTGACAGAACTTGTTAAGTCAACACGAGTGAAGTACATATATATATATATATATATATAGCAGTACGATGGTATATGGTGGTAATTACAGTACATGTATAGCAGCACTATAGTATATGGCGGTAGATTATAGTAAATGTATAGCAGCACTATAGTATATGGCGGTACATTAGAGTACATGTATAGCAGTGCTATGGTATACGGCAGTACATTACAGTACATTACAGTACATGTATAGCAGCACTATGGTATATGGCAGTACATTATAGCACATGTATAGCAGCACTATGGTATATTGCAATACTGCGGTCACCGCGGTCCCCCACTCCTCCTGGCCCCCGGTCGTCCACAGTAAAATTAAAAAAATCCTCAGTGAGGATACTCACCTGTCCGGCGGCTCGCTCCACCTCCGCCTTGTAGGTCCTACAGGCCTTTAGGACCTGTCGTTGCCTGGGAAAGCGATCAGCTGAGGAGGGGAGGGGGGGCAGGATTGTGTTGGGGGGGCAGAATGGAGCGAGTGGGGCAGGATGGAGCGAGCGGGGCAGGATGTAGCGGGGAGGGGGTGCAGGATGGAGCTGGAGGGGGCAGGATGGAGGCGGGGGAAACAGGATGGAGCCGGGGGAAAGAGGATGAAGCTGGGGGAAACAGGATGAAGTCGGGGAGAAGAGGATGGAGCCAGGTTCAACAGGATGGAGCCGGGGGCAACTGGATGGAGCCGGGGGCAACAGGATGGAGCCGGGGGAGCAAGAACAGCGGGGGCAGGATGGATTGAGCGGGGCAGGATGGATCGAGCGGGGCAGGATGGAGCCGGAGGAGCAGGATGAAGCCGAAGGGGCAGGATTGAGCAGGATGGAGCCGGAGGAGCAGGATGGAGGCAGATGAGCAGAATGGAGCAAGCGGGGCAGGATGGAGTAAGCGGGAGGGCAGGATGGAGGTGGGGAAGCAAGAACAGTGGGAGTCAGGATGGAGCGAGCAGGGCAGGATGGAGCGAGCGGGGCAGGATGGAGTGAGCGGGGCAGGATGGTGGGGGGCGGGGCAGGATGGAGGCGGCGGGGCAGGATGGAGCCTGAGGGGAGGATGGAGCCAGAGGGGCAGGATGGAGACGGAGGGGCAGGATGGAGACGGAGGGGCAGGATGGAGCCGGAGGGGCAGGATGGAGACGGAGGGGCAGGATGGAGACGGAGGGGCAGGATGGAGGTGAGTGGCACAGGATGGACGGAGCGAGGCAGGATGGAGAAGGCGGGGCAGGATGGAGACTGCAGGGCAGGATGGTGGCGGGGGGAGGATGGAGGCGGCGGGGCAGGATGTTGGCGGGGGGTCAGGATGGTGGTGGGGGTGCGGGATGGAGTCGGGGGGCAGGATGGTGTTGGGGGGGCAGGATGGATACGGGGGGCAGGATGGAGGCGCTCCTCCTGACCCTCTCCGCTCCCCGCGGCCCCGTCCCTCTGGGCCTCCACTCCCTGCGGCCCCCCTCCCTCTGGGCCTACAAAACCCCCACTCCCGCTCCTTCATGGTGATAATAAAAAAAAAAAAACCTCAGTGAGGATACGTACCCTCCGGCGGCTCGCTCCACCTGTTTTGTAGCTGGCAGGACAGGACCTGTCGTTGGCTGGGAAACGGATCAGCTGGGGGTCAGTGGGCAAAGCAGGGGTCAGTGGGCAGAGTGGGGGATCAGTGGGCAGAGCAGGGGTTAGTGGGCACAGTCATTGGGCAGAGCAGGGGTCAGTGGGCATAATCAGTAGTCAGAGCAGGGTCAGTAGGCAGAGCTGGGGTCTGTGGGCAGAGCTGGGGTCAGTGGGCATGGTCAGTAGCCAGAGTGGGGGTCATTGGGCAGAGCAGGGTCAGTGGGCAGAGCGGGGGTCAGTGGGCAGAGTGGGGGGTCAATGGGCAGAGCAGGGTCAGTAAGCAGGATTGGGGGGTCAGTGGGCAGAGCAGGGTCATAGCGGGGGTCAGTGGTCAGAGCAGGGATTAGTGTGCAGAGTGATTGAGCAGAGCAGGGGTGAGTGGGCACAGTCAGTAGGCACAGCAGGGGTTAGTGGGTAAAATGAGTGGGCAGAGCAGGGGTGAGTGGGCACAGTCAGTGAGCAGAGCAGGGGTCAGCGGGCAGAGCGGGGGTGACTGGGCAGAGCAGGGTTTAGTGGGCATAGCAAGGGATATTGGGCACAGTGGGTGGGCAGAGCAGGGGTTAGTGGGCAGAGCGGCGGTCAGTGGGCACAGTGAGTGGGCAGAGAAGGGTGAGTGGGTAGAGCATGGGTGAGTGGGCACGGTCAGTTGACAGAGCAAGGGTCAGTGGGCATGGTGAAAGGGCAGAGCGGGGGTCAGTGAACAGAGGGTGGTAAGTGGGCAGAGCAGTGTCAGTGGGCAAAGCAGGGGGTGAGTGAGCAGAGCAGGGGTCAGTGGGCAGAGCGGGAGTAAATGAGCAGAGCAGGGTCAGTAGGCAGTGTGAGGGGTCAGTGGGCAAGGCATGGTCAGTGGGCAGTGTGAGTGGTCAGTGGGCAGTGTGAGGCGTGAGTGGGCAGTGTAAGGGGTCAGTGGGCAGTGTGAGGGGTGAGTGGGCAGAGCAGGGTCAGTGGGGCGTGTGAGGGGTCAGTGGGCAGAGCAGGGTCAGGGGGCAGTGTGAGTGGTCAGTGAGCAGAGCAGGGTCAGTGGGCAGAGCAGGGTGAGTGGGCATTGAGGGGTCAGTGGGCAGAGCATGGTCAGTGGGCAGTGCAGGGTCAGTGGGCAGTGTGAGGGGTCAGTGGGTGGAGCAGGGTCAGTGGGCAGAGGATGGTCAGTGGGCAGAGCAGGGTCAGTGGGCAGTGTGAGTGGGCAGTGAGGGGTGAGTGGGCATAGCATTGTAAGTGGGCAGAGCAGGGTCAGTGGGCAGTGTGAGGGGTCAGTGGGCCGAGCAGGGTCAGTGGGCAGAGCATGGTCAATGTGCAGAGCATGGTCAGTGTGCCGAGCATTGTCAGTGGGCAGAGAGGGGGTGAGTGGGCAGAGAGGGGGTGAGTGAGCAGAGAGGGGGTCAGTGAGCAGAGAGGGGGTGAGTGGGCAGAGTGGGGGTGAGTGGGCAGAGCAGGATGAGTGGGCAGAGCAGGGTCAGTGGGCAGAGTGGGGGTGAGGGGGCAGAGAGGGGGTCAGTGGGCAGAGTTGGGGGGTCAGTGGGCAGAGTTGGGGGGTCAGTGGGCAGAGTGGGGGTCAGTGGTCAGAGTGGGGGTCAGTGGGCAGAGCAGGGTCAGGGGCAGAGTGGGGGTCAGTGGGCAGGGGGATGAGTAGGCAGAGGAGGTTAGATCGGGATAGGACCTTTGATGACGTCACGGTCATGTGATCTGTGAGTCCTCCCATAATCGTGACGTCATCAGAGGTCCTGAAGCACCATGAAAAGAGATCGCGGCTGGCTGGAGGGAGGTATGGTAAGAGGCGGGGGGGGGGGGGTGACCGGACAGTGGAGGGGGCGATCGGGCAGTGAGAGGCAGGGGGGTGATGGGGCAGCGGGGAGAACTGTTGTGACAGGCGGGGGATGACCGGGCAGTGGAGGGGGGCTATGGTGACAGACAGGGGGGTGATGGGGCAGCGGGGGAACTGTTGTGACAGGCGAGGGGTGACCGGGCAGTGGAGGGGGGCTATGGTGACAGGCAGGGGGTGATGGGGCAGTGGGGGAACAGTGGTGACAGGCGGGGGGTGACCGGGCAGTGGAGGGGGGCTATGGTGACCGGCAGGGGGTGATGGGGCAGCGGGGGGAACAGTGGTGACAGGCGGGGGGTGACTGGGCAGGGAGCGCGGGCAGGAGGAGCTTCACTTGCAATGTCCGGGATATATATGTAATCTAATCTAATATGACCCTAACGCACTTCCGTAAGTTTGGCAGCCACGGACACGACGACGGAAACAGTGCCGAAACTTACGGAAGTGCGTTAGGGTGATTATATATTAGACAAGAGTAATATATATATCTTTTTGATTCCCTCATGCGAAGGGGGGATGGAGACATATATGGAGAAATATATGGGGTTTTTGGTTAAGCATCATACAGTTATAGTTTATAAATATAGCGCCAAATGGAGACATTTATAACAGAATTTAAATGTGTTTTTGGTTAAGCATAAAACAGTTATAGTTTATAGCTATCAATATAATTAGTAGGTTCAATAGGAAATGATCCAATTCTATGGTGGCCGCGCTCCCCATGGTAATGATTTTAAGAACTTCTTGTCCACAAAAAATTTTATTACTCAAAACATGTGAGAATATAAAAAACGGATACAATGCGTTTCGGTGGAGACAACCGCCTTCCTCAGGTATCTAAATAAAAATACATTTGACACTTTGCTTTATAGGTAAAAGATAATTACAGCTTGCTAGGTAATGACATGAGGGTGTGGGTATAACCACACCTGTCCAATCAGTCTCATTGTCCGCTTCAGCTATAGTGCTTCATTACATAGTAAAAACAAACACCCACAAACAGCAATCACTACGCTAAAAAAACACTAAGAACATTTATCATTTGAACCTATTTCTAAAAAAGAAATATTAGATATTACTGTTGATGGTGATGGCGAAGGTGCCTGTAGCACTGTGGTGAATATTAATGATGGTTCTGTCTCCTCATGTATTGTTAGTTCAAGTGTATTTAGATCTGTTTCAGTTTGATTTTACTCCTCTGCAGATTCTGATATCTCCACAGAGGAAAAATCTGGAACTTGTAATGGTTGTAACGGAATATTTTTTTTAATGATAATATTTGGTTCTAAAGGGGGGCGATTCTCTATCAATACACTGGCTTTCTTTTTTTGTATTTTCTTGCTTATTGTCTGATCTTGCGGGGTGGAAGTATTAGGCAATACTTTGTTTTTTAATTTTGGTATAACTCCTTCCTTATTACTTCCATTTTTTGTAATGGATTTATCTGCCAATTCTATGTTTTTTGGGGGTTTGGAAATGGTGTTTAATTTTGCAGATTTTTCCATTATTATCTGCTCCTTGTTCTTAATTTTTACTTTCTCATTTTCCCCATTCAGTCTCTCTGGTGGTTTTTCTAATGGCTCTTTTTCTTGTGGTTTGGTTTTAATTGTATCCCTTCTGAATTTTTTTATTTTTATGTCTACCAAATCATTTTCATAAGTTTTTAATCTCCTAGTAATATCACTATCAATAATATTAAAAAAATCAAACGATTTATATTCTTCCAGTTCTGTTAGCTGCTCTTCACAGAGTTGCGCTGCTACACTCGCTAGTCCATGGCGCTTCTTAATCAAAAGCCGCATCAAACTATATGAACAGTCGTCTAACAGATTATTCCATTTATCAGAGAATATCTCATCATCTGGAAAAGTGCTATTAAAATGTGTTTTCAGGCCATTTGGCACAATGCCCTGATCAGTACGAATTTGTAAAAAATCAGCATCTATTTGATGTCTTATTTCTAATTTCATGTGTTTTTCAAACTCGAAAAATAAACCTGTTATAGTCTTTTTTACTTGAAGGTCTATCATGGGCTCCAAAGTTCTATTTGCTCTCCCTGGACCCGCTGCATTCTTAGGCTGCCTTCAGACTTGCAGATGCCTCCGCAGCGTTTTGCAGAGGCATCTGCAAGTATCTGCATGCAGACCGCGGCCCCTATGTTTATAATGGAGCGCACGGCGGTCTGCAGATGCCTGCAGACCGCCGTGCGCTCTCATTGCCCGCCATTAGTGATCTGTGCGCAGGCGGATGCCTGCGTACTGATCACACACTCTCGTCCACACCAGGGACGCGAGATGTTGCGTCCCTGGTGTGGGCGAGAGTGTGTGATTTGTGCGCAGGCATCCGCCTGCGCACAGATCACTAGTAGCGGGCAATGAGAGCGCACGGCGGTCTGCAAGCATCTGCAGACCGCCGTGCGCTCCATTATAAACATAGGGGCCGCGGTCTGCATGCAGATACTTGCAGATGCCTCTGCAAAATGCTGCGGAGGCATCTGCAAGTCTGAAGGCAGCCTTTATGGACGCTAAAAGTTCCTTTCTCCTTACTGTCCTGTTGGTATAGTATTCCATCTTTAATCAGCTGCTCCCAATTAGCTCAGAACCTAAGCCCAGTGCAAAAGAATCATATAACAAATTATTTTGCACCACTAGTAAATCAAAGAGCAAAAAAGAGAAAAATAGGGCAAGGGGATCGAGAGGGAGAGGGCACACAATAAGGAAAAGGAAAAATGGAAGGAATAAAAATAAAAAAATTGAACATGGAGAATCTGAAGGCATATCTATACCAACAGTGAAGATATTTAATCTATCCTCAAATATTCTATCTGAATCAGAAATAGAAATTCTAAGTAAAGGTTTACATTTTTACCCGACACAGGACACAAATCCATTCGATCTGTTCCTGGATCTGAATGCTTTCACACGAAAATTAACCCTCAAACGACATTTTTTGTTGGAAGAAAAAAAGATACCAAATACTGATAACATTAAGCCTATGAGTGATATGGAATCTATTAAAATCATTAATAATTATGTACATAAAGAGGTACAGACAAAATCTGGGCTTTAACCCATACAAAATAGAGGACATAACATAGAGACGTTTTTTGCATTGGTGCAGGAGGAATTCAGACTTCTGGAAGTAAATAAGCAAAATAGTGGTGATAAATTATTGAAAGGTAAAACAAAAAATAATTGTAAAAGCATACATGGTTTTAAAAAAGGAAGAAGATTAAATAATATTTGTAAGCAGGCGAAAGAGGCTTTGGAGTCTTTAAAAAACAATACAAGCATTGTGATCCGCCAAGCAGATAAAGGGGGTGGGGTGGTGATCCAAAATAGAAAAGATTATATAGAAGAAGCGCAAAGGATCCTGTCAGATGCTAAATACTATTTGAGATTACACGATGATCCAACACAAATATATATTAAAGAATATAGGACCCTTATCAATGAAGCTTTTATGGAAAATATTTTAAATAAAAAGGAAAACACTTTCTGATGATTCCTACACCAAAAATGGCACTGTTTTACCATCTGCCAAAAATGCATAAAGATCCTGTTAACCCCCCAGGGAGACCAATAATATCTGGAATCGGCTCCCTGACTACAAATTTATCTCACTATATAGACCTTTTCTACCAGGACCCAGTTAAATCTTTATCTTCATATCTAAAAGATTCCACACAATTAATTAACGATCTCAAAAATATAGAATGGCAAAAACATTTTTATTTTATCACCATGGATGTCAACGCATTATATTCCAACATAGATCATGATTTAGGGATAAATGCAGTGGATTATTATCTCACAGAGATTGGTCTTGCAACAAAACAAAATAATTTTCTGTTGAACGGTTTGGGATTTATTTTGAGGCATAATGTTTTCAGTTTTGAAGGTTCACTATACTTGCAGCTGCTCGGGACCGCGATGGGGACTCGGGTCGCCCCAAGTTTCGCAAATCTTTTTATGGGGCGATTCGAGTCCTCATCGATTTTAAGGAAGCTGGAAATTGAAAATAAAATAGTTTTTTATAGGCGTTTCATAGACGATCTGATAATTATTTGGAATGGTACAAAAGAAGAAGCAATGGTAATGATAAATACGTTGTATAAAAATGATTGGGGCATTTCATTTACCTCAGAAATAAGTAACGAAAAATTGTGTATTTAGATTTGGAAATTAGCCACAAGGGGACATGTATCATCACAAAAACGCATTTTAAAAAAGTTGATTCCAACGGATTTTTGGATTTTAGAAGTGCCCATTACAAAAAGTGGAAAGAAAACATTCCATTCAGTCAGTTTTCTCGCATCAGGAAAAATTGTACTGAACAGAAAGACTATGAAACCCAGGCTGATATTTTAAAGAAAAGATTTGAGGAAAAGAAATATCCAAAAAAATTGGTTCATGCTGCATATGAAAAAAAACAGGGCAAAAAAGCAGGAGGATTGTTTGAGTAAAAAGAATGGGGAAGGAAATGAGGTGATTTGTACAAAAAATAAAGGATAGAGAAGGAGGCAGGTGGAAATTTTATTTTATCACAACTTATAATAGGGGGAATAAAACGATATGCATGATTGTGAAAAAATACTGGTATATTTTAAAACGTGATCCGATTTTGGGAAAATGTCTGCCTGAGGAACCAGGTATAACATTTAGAAGGGGGAAAACGATAAAAAGTCAAATAGCCCCAAGTAGGTTAAGAGACAATAAAAAAAGATCTGCAAAAAATGGAAAAAGTAAAGATCATGAGATTGGAGTTTTGACATGCAATTCCAGGAAATGTCATACGTGTGGGATTCTGGACCATTGTGCGAAACAGATTGCAAGCAAAAGTACAGGTGAAATAATTGAAATAAAACAGAATCTGAGATGCGATAGCGATTATATTGTTTACGTTATTGATTGTAGCTGTGGGCTACAGTACGTGGGGCGCACAACGCAGACTTTACGTGCTCGCATAAATGGGCACAGAAATAGAGCAAAAAATGGGTTTTTAACCCCTTAGTGACGAAGCCAATTTCCACCTTAATGACCAGACTGTTTTTTGTAATTCTGACCAGTGTCCCTTTATGAGGTAATATCTCTGGAACGCTTCAACGGATCCTAGCGATTCTGAGATTGTTTTTTCGTGACATATTGGGCTTCATGTTATTGGTAAATTTAGGTCGATAATTTTTGTGTTTATTTGTGAAAATATAAAAAAATTGGCAAAAATTTTGAAAATTTGACAATTTTCAAATTTGTCATTTTTATTCTGTTGAACCGGAGCGTTATGTGACACAAAATAGTTAATAAATAACATTTCCCACATGTCTACTTTACATCAGCACAATTTTGGAAAAAAAAAATTTTTTGGTTAGGACGTTATAAGGGTTCAAAGTTCATCAGCAATTTTTCATTTTTCCAGCAAAATTTACAAAACCATTTTTTTAGTGACCACATCACATTTGAAGTCCATTTGAGGGGTGTACATGACAGAAAACACCCAAAAGTGACTCCTTTCCGAAAACTGCACCCCTCAAGCTACTCAAAACTACATTCAAGAAAATGATTAACCCTTCAGGTGCTTCACAGCAACTAAAGCAAAGTGGAAACAAAAAATGGACATTTTAATTTTTCCAACAAAAATGTTTTTTAGCCTCGATTTTTTCATTTTCACATGGGCAACAGGATAAAATGCATCCTAAAATTTGTTGGGCAATTCCTCCTGAGTACACCAATACCTCATATGTGGTCATAGACCACTGTTTGGGCGCACGGCAGGGCTCAGAATGGAAGGAGCGCGATTTGACTTTTGGAGCTAATTTACCATTCAAAAAGTCAAATGGCGCTCCTTCTCTTTCGAGCCCTGCGGTGCGCCCAAACAGTGGTTTATGACTACATATGAGGTATCGGTGTACTCAGGAGAAATTGGCCAACAAATTTTAGGATGCGTTTTATCCTGTTGCCCATGTGAAAATGAAAAAAATCGAGGACAAAAGAAAATTTTTGTGAAAAAAAAGTACTTTTTCATTTTTACGGATCAATTTGTAAAGCACCTGAGGGTTCAAAGTGCTCACTTTGCATCTAGATAAGTTCATTGGGGGTCTAGTTTCCAAAATGGGGTCACTTGTGGGGGAGCTCCAATGTTTAGGCACACAGGGGCTCTCCGTATGCAACATGGTGTCCGCTAACAATTTGAATGGAAAATTAGCTCCAATTGCTAGCGGACACCATGTTGCGTATGGAGAGCCCCTGTGTGCCTAAACATTGGAGCTCCCCCACAAGTGACCCCATTTTGAAAACTAGACCCCCCAAGGAACTTATCTAGATGGGTGGTGAGCACTTTGAACCCCCAAGTGCTTCACAAATGAATCCGTAAAAATGAAAAAAGAAAATTTTTGTGGAAAAGAAAGTACTTTTTCATTTTTATGGATCCATTTGTGAAGTACCTGAGGGTTCAAAGTGCTCACTATGCATCTATATAAATTCCTTGGGGTGTCTAGTTTCCAAAATGGGGTCACTTGTGGGGGAGCTCCAATGTTTAGGCACACAGGGGCTCTCCGTATGCAACATGGTGTCCGCTAACAATTTGAATGGAAAATTAGCTCCAATTGCTAGCGGACACCATGTTGCGTATGGAGAGCCCCTGTGTGCCTAAACATTGGAGCTCCCCCACAAGTGACCCCATTTTGAAAACTAGACCCCCCAATGAACTTATCTAGATGGGTGGTGAGCACTTTGAACCCCCAGGTGCTTCACAAATGAATCCGTAAAAATGAAAAAAGAAAATTTTTGTGGAAAAGAAAGTACTTTTTCATTTTTATGGATCCATTTGTGAAGTACCTGAGGGTTCAAAGTGCTCACTATGCATCTATATAAATTCCTTGGGGTGTCTAGTTTCCAAAATGGGGTCACTTGTGGGGGAGCTCCAATGTTTAGGCACACAGGGGCTCTCCGTATGCAACATGGTGTCCGCTAACAATTTGAATGGAAAATTAGCTCCAATTGCTAGCGGACACCATGTTGCGTATGGAGAGCCCCTGTGTGCCTAAACATTGGAGCTCCCCCACAAGTGACCCCATTTTGAAAACTAGACCCCCCAATGAACTTATCTAGATGGGTGGTGAGCACTTTGAACCCCCAGGTGCTTCACAAATGAATCCGTAAAAATGAAAAAAGAAAATTTTTGTGGAAAAGAAAGTACTTTTTCATTTTTATGGATCCATTTGTGAAGTACCTGAGGGTTCAAAGTGCTCACTATGCATCTATATAAATTCCTTGGGGTGTCTAGTTTCCAAAATGGGGTCACTTGTGGGGGAGTTCTAATGTTTAGGCACACAGGGGCTCGCCATACACGACATGGTATCCACTTACAATTCCAATTGCTAGTGGACACCATGTCATGTATGGAGAGCTCCTATGTGCCTAAATATTGGAGCTCCCCCACAAGTGACCTCATTTTGGAAACTAGACACCCCAAGGAACGTATTTAGATGCGTAGTGAGCACTTTGAACCCCCAGGTGCTTCACAAACTGATCCGTAAAAATGAAAAAAGTACTTTTTTTCACAAAAATCTTCTTTTTTTCCTTTTTACAGACTAATTTGTGAAGCACTTGGGGGTTGAAAGTGCTCACTATGCATCTAGATTTTTTCCTTGGGGGGTCTAGTTTCCAAAATGGGGTCACTTGTTGGGGAGCTCCAATGTTTAGGCACACAGGGGCTCTCCATATGCGACATGGTGTCCGCTAACAAATTGAATGGAAAATTAGCTCTAATAGTTAGCGGACACCATGTCGCATATGGGGAGCCCCTATGTGCCTAAACATTGGAGCTCCCGCACAAGTCACCCCATTTTGGAAACTAGACACCTCAAGGATTCTATCTAGGGGTATAGTGAGCATTTGGAATCTACAGCTACTTCACAGAATTTGATAATGTCATTATGAACATTTTCTTTTTTTCACACAATTTCTCACTTTTAGGGCCCTTTCACATCAGCGTTTTTTGAAATTTGCAGCAGATGCGGTGAAAAAAACGCATCTGCCGCAATTACCGCATACCGGCTGCACTTGCGGCGCGGTTGCGGTAAACGCCATGCAAAGTATAGGCGTACTTGCGGCAGGTGCGGCAAGTGCGGTTTTGCACTTGCGGCAGGTGCGGCCGCGAAAAAACCGAGGCTGACCGCGTTTTTTTTTCGCGGCCGCACCTGCCGCAAGTGTAAAACCGCACTTGTCGCAAGTACGCCTATACTTTGCATGGCGTTTACCGCAACCGCGCCGCAAGTGCAGCCGGTATGCGGTAATTGCGGCAGATGCGGTTTTTTCACCGCATCTGCCGCAAATTTCAAAAAACGCTGATGTGAAAGGGCCCTTAGAGCATGTGCACAAGATACGGACACACCGTGTCCTGGTTGTCTCCTCCCCTGCATTTTTTTTTAGTATTACTTTATTAAATTTTTTAAAAAAATGACGTAGGGCTTCGCCATATTTTTGGTCCAGCCAGGTACAACAGGCAGCTACGGGCTGCCACGAACCCCTTCTGCCTAGTTTTACCTAGCTGGAAACCAAAAATATAGGGAAGCTCCTTTTTTTTTTATATTTCATGAAATAATTTTTAAAAAAAAATGGCGTGGGCTTCGCCATATTTTTGGGCCAGCCAGGTACAACTAGGCAGCTGGGGGCTGGAATCCTCAGCGTAGGGAGGCCCAAGCTTTCTGGGCCCCCCCCGCTGCGAATTGCAGCCCGCAGCCGCCCCAGAAAATGGCGCATTCATAGAAGCGCCATTTTCTGGCGCTGTATCCAGCTCTTCCAGCTGCCGTGTAGCGGTGGCAGACTGGGTAATAAGGGGTTAATGCCAGCTTTTTGGCAGCTGGCACTAAGCCCGAGATTCATAACGTCTGGCCAATATTAGACCGGACCATTAGGAATCTCTAATAGATTGTAAAGAAAACACAACACAGAGAAAAATATTTTTATTGGAAAAAAAACACAAACACATATTTAGACCCCATCTTTATTACAGTGAAGTCCGACGTAGTCCAGTGGCATGGTCCGACGTAGTCCATTGGGAAGATCCGACGTAGTCCAGTGGGAGGTCCCGCGACGATTCTCATTCAGATGATGATCTGAAGTTAACCCCTTGTGTGGTCACAAGGAGTTAACTGCAGGTCATCATCCCTGTGTGGTCACAAGGGGTTAACTGCAGATCCGGTAACCCCTTGTGACCACACAGGGATGATGACCTGCAGTTAACCAGTTGTGACCACACAAGGGGTTAACTGCAGGTCATCATCCCTGTGTGGTCACAAGGGGTTACCTGCAGATCCAGTAACCCCTTGTGACCACACAGGGATGATGACCTGCAGTTAACCCGTTGTGACCACACAAGGGGTTAACTGCAGGTCATCATCCCTGTGTGGTCACAAGGGGTTACCTGCAGATCCAGTAACGCCTTGTGACCACACAGGGATGATGACCTGCAGTTAACCCCTTGTGAAAACACAAGGGGTTAACTGCAGGTCATCATCCCTGTGTGGTCACAAGGGGTTACCTGCAGATCCAGTAACCCCTTGTGACCACACAGGGATGATGACCTGCAGTTAAACCCTTGTGAAAACACAAGGGGTTAACTGCAGGTCATCATCCCTGTGTGGTAACAAGGGGTTAACTGCAGATCCAGTAACCCCCTGTGATCACACAGGGATAATGATCTGCAGCTAACCCCTTGTGACCACACAGGGGGTTAACTGCAGAAGACCCCTGTGTGGTCGTTGATGGGTTAACTCTGCCTCTGTTCCGGCGCACGCAGAGCAGCGGCGCCGGGACAGAGGCAGAGAGAAGACGGCCGGCGACGCTGCAGGACGGGTAAGTATGAGAGGAGCAGGGAAGGGGGCCCGGGGGGAGAGCGGAGCATAACAGGGGGCTGCAGATCGGAGGAGGGGGTCGGGGATCGAGGGGACAGCATGGGGAAGACCTGGGGAAGGAGGGGGGGATCTGATGACCGGAGGGGAGCCGCGCATGGAGGAGGGGGAGCTGGGGACTCAGGGAGCCGCGCAGGGAAGAGGGGGAGCTGGGGAGCCGAGCAGGGGGAGATCAGGGGTGAGACCAGGGGTGAGGGGGGATGACATTGGGGGGCCACTGAGGGGACCAGTGGCCCCCAGGAATGGCGGCATCTCTATGCGATCTGACAGATCGCATAGAGATGCAGCGGAGGCGGCGGGTTTGGCGCCGGCCGCCGCCATTTTCAGATGGTTAGGGGGTGGGGTGGGGGGGGGGGGGATGATGATCCCCAGTACTGGGGGTCTTGGTGGGCTAGGGGGTTAATGCTTTCACTTTGTTCCGACATGTGTTTTCATGTCGGATCAAAGTGAAAGCATTTTTCCCGGCACTTTCACTTTGTGCAATGTGATGATCGGTAAACGGTGCTTACCGGTCATCACATTACAGGTGCCGGTAAAAAACTAGCTGATTACTAATCTCTAGGGTCTCAGCTACAATCGGTACGCTGACACCCTAGAGATTTTTCCTACAGGGGCTGTGCTACAGGGCATTTTCTAGCCATACGTCTACAGACGTATGGCTGGGCTTTAGTACCCTTTTTTTTGGACGTCTGTAGACGTTAGGCTGTCGTCTACGGGTTAAAACATAGCTTGTCGAGACATTTATTACTCAAGCACAATAAGAATTTTAATATAATGGTGACACCTCTAGAACAAATACCTGTGGAAACAATCAATAGAAATTCTCTGCTTAATCGCAAAGAGACATATTGGATTTACCGCCTTCAAACATTGCATCCCAATGGTTTCAATGATATTGTGGAAAGAATTTAGTATTTAGTATTCAGTATATATATATGATCCCTTTTAAAACAAACAAAAAAAAAAAAAAAAAAACACTTTTTAAAACATTTTACTTTTTTTGTTAACTTTTATGTAATTTAAGATTTTTTGTGGATAGTCATTTTATTGATAAATGTTCTTAGTGGTTTTTTAGCGTAGTGATTGCTGTTTGTTGGTGTTTGTTTTTTCTATGTAATGAAGCACTATAGCTGAAGCGGAAAATGAGACTGATTGGACAGGTGTGGTTATACCCACACCCTCATGTCATTACCTAGCAAGCTGTAATTATCTTTTACCTATAAAGCAAAGTGTCAAATGTATTATTATTTAGATACCTGAGGAAGGCGGTTGTCTCCGCCGAAACGCGTTGTATCCGTTTTTTATATTCTCACATGTTTTGAGTAATAACATTTTTTGTAGACAAGAAGTTCTTAAAATCATTATCACGGGGAGTGCGGCCACCATAGAATTGGATCATTTCCTATTGAACCTTTATGCCTGTGGGAATCCGTGGCAGGACACAACATAGGATCAATTCAAGGCGAGCAGCAGACCCGGATAAATATCCAAAGCGTGAGGAGGCTTTGGAAAAACCATATGCTTGAAGTTTTATGGTAAGAGATGAGTGCATAAAACTTCATTAAAAGGGCACCAGAGAGTTACATTGGTAACGCGCTGAGATTGGCGCCGCATGTTTGTTTTTTATATATACCCTACAGGGAATCACCTTACTTCAATATAATTAGTAGAGAATTGTAATAAGAATTTTGTTGAATAAGTAAGCTAATACAAATTCTTGAGTGTTTTATTTCAGATGTATGTATAGTGTGTGAGTCACTGTTGGTGTGTAGGGACGTGGAGTCCCTATACACCAACATTAGACATAGTGATGGGGTGGCTGCGGTTATGTATTTTCTGCAGATGTCTCAACTTCCAGCAGATGTCACTGAGTTGCTGATGTGCCTTTTGGAATTCTCTTTAACCCACAATTTCTTTACATTCAAGGAGTCATTCTACTTACAGCTCCAGGGCACCACAATGGTCACGTATTTTGAACTGGCGTACGCAAATCTTTTCCTGGGGCTGTGGGCGAGGGACATTTTCCTTTCAGATCCTACTGTCTCAATGGACCACGTCCCCTTTTGCACACAGTACATTGACAACATATTTTAGATCTGGCAGGATACTGAAGAATCATTAAAGGGATTTATGGACACCTTGAATTCCAATGGGCACAACATACACTTGACCTACCAGTGGTCCAGGAAGTCTATTGATTTCTTGGACATAACCTTATTTAAGGATGCTAATAATACAATGCAGACTAACCTATACCAAAATCCTACAGCCACCAACACACTCTTACATGCGTCCTCATCACATCCGCGTCACATGGTCAATGCAGTCCCTATCAGACAAGTATTGCGTCTAAGAAAGGTGTTCTCTAGGGACGTAGATTTTGAACAGCAATCACATGAGCTGACCAGGAGATTCCTCAAAAGAGGATACAGTAAGTGGTCAGTAAAGAGAGCCTATCACAGGGCCAAATATACGACTTGGAACTCATTGCTATACTCTCCCAAACTGTTAAACCGTTAAAATCGGTGCATTATATTTGATTTGTAACGGAATATAACTCCGCATTTGGCCAGGTTAGAAAGGCTCTGGAACGATCTTGGTACGTCTTGAGAGCGGACCCAATTCTTGCAAAAATACAACCTGAACATCCTTAGATCACAACTAGAAGAAGCAAAAACCTCATAGATTGTCTGTTTAGACGTCACTATGAGGGGGATACAAGTCGGAACTTTCTTAGTGGCTTTAAACCTAAAATGGGATGTTCGCCATGTGGTAGATATGTGGCGTGCCCCAATATTGACAGTGATGATACGTTCTCTGATTCGACTGGCAGTAAAACATTCAAAGTAAAAAAAAAAAATTAGCTGCAAAACGACAGCGGTCATATACTATGCCATGTGTCTATGCCCAAAAATATATGTGGCAATGACCACGAGATAACTTACAGTGAGGGTCAGAGAGCATGTCCTGGGTATTGAGGCAGCCAAAGATGAGATAGATGAGAAAACTCTGAAGACAATCCCCAAACACTTTAAATTGAAACATGCATGTGATCATAGTAGTCTACGTGTCAAAGGGATTGACTGTATTAACATTGGGATCAGAGGCGGTGGTATTGCTAGACACCTAGGTCAATTAGAGACCCATTGGATTTGGACGCTGAAAACTCTCCACAGGGGTTAAACGAAAATAATAGTTTTGTCCCATTCTTTTAAGGTCCTAAGAGATTGTCTTGGGTTTTTCCTTTTTCTTTGTTTTTATTAATAAATCATACATTTTCTTTTATTTAGTCCCATCCCCTCTATATACTTTGGAACTGTATTGTAGAAACATCTATTGTGTATGGAAGCTTTTGTGGTGCCCCACTGGTCAGTGCGCCAAAGTAGGGGTACAGCACCCACAGCGGAGTGTGCAGTATTCCTATCATTGGAGTGTGTAAAGTCAACCTGAGGCTCCCATCCCGGCATCCTTTCACCTAGATTAGGGGACCAATTGGCAACCAGTTACCAGGGTAACTGGTCCTGGGGGAAGAAGTGTGAGGAATAAGGAGAAGCTGGAAATGACACAGTTGGATATAGTCCATACTGAGGGAAGAAGCAAGGAGGGAGCCCTGGAGGGGTCTCCCAGGGAGGGCACCTGAGAGGAAAAGACGACCCAGGAAAGAAAGGGGAAACCCAGTGCCAGACCACAGGACAGGTCTGGGAGAATCCTAGTCCACTAACGGAGTGCTGGCTCCGAGACACGGTACAGGCGACTTTACACCTGAGCCATCAACACCGGCCAGTCATGGGTTAATCCAACAAGCCCAACCTCCGACCAGTACGTGCAGCCCCACCAGGATCACCAAACCGGGTTGAGCCCCTTAAAGAGAAGGGTACCTTAGAGCACCCAACGGACATGGTAGACAAGTGGGCTGTGCAGGGCAGCGCAGGGAAATTGAGGAGGCACAAGAAAGGCAGCGGGATGAGAGAAATACAAGGTACACAACGGGAGCCTCAGAGAGACTTTACCCCCCTCAGTGACTACCCGGCCAGCTACCCACTAAAAGACTGTGTAAGCTCTAACCTAAAGTGACATTTGAACTGGTTCCAATAAAGTAGCAGTATAGGGTCACAAGGCCTTGGTGTCTCATTTCAACATAAACCGCTGCCCAGCTGTGCTGCTCACATCCAGCATTACGACAATAAGTGCTACAGCACCCTGCCCTGGGGACCCAGCTCCACCTACGGGAGCCATACCACCCAAGCTGCAATACCATCATCCCTAGCGGTCTGACAGTGGCGCTGGTGAACTCACCAGAAACTGCAGGTGGCGTCACGAGACTTTTATCCCTTACGTTTTTCCCCAATTTTCAGTTGACCACCAGGGCTACGGGTCTGGGCAGGCCACCAGTGACACCCCTCAACTCCACGCCTGGGTTCTGAGTTCCCATAGACCCCTGGGTGAATCACTTTGTACCCTACTAATATATTTCATCCCTATGGACCAAGATATATATAAACATAACCCTACTATGGAAAGTCTGTGCCCTACAGGAATGTGGACTGATTTCCCATGTATAGAGCATGTTTATGTAACTGTATTTCTATTGAATGTATGTAAGGTAGTGATGCTTAAGTACTTTTTATTCTATAATTATAACATCAACATGTTATATATTGGATCAGTATTGTAGTGGGGTATGTGTATAGTTATTCACAGAGATCAATATTGTGGAGCCTTCGGGTATACTTTTATATCATACAGCCCCTCTCCTGTCTGCTTCTGCTCTGTGTGCAGTGAGACTGTGAGGCCTGCATCTCCATGGGTGGCGGTGATATGGATCATGTGATCCTGGTCTCCGCCCCCCCATGACGCCAGCCGATGACTTGGCAATAGGCGTTATGTCATAGCGTGTTACTATGGACGTGCGACAAGGAGATTTGATTGGCAGATGTTCTTTTTTAAATCCTCCCCTTTGTATCACTGACACGACCCCTGACGAAGGATTGGCCGAAATGTGCATAGGGCGCCAAGCTAAAGGCCGCTTTACATGTCACGATATCGCAACACAACTACGATAAAAAGTCACATGGTAGGGGCGTTGCAGTTGTTATTGTTGGTGAGTTGTGTCGTGTAAATGGGCAACGCAACTCAAAAACGATGCAACGTTGATATCATTTGTGAATTGTGCATGCTCTTCAACCGTGCAATATTGGCTCGACGATCTGGCAGGATTGTGGTGTGTGACAGCGCAACTGCGATTTGGAGTGCAACTTCCCCTATTCACTCCAATGTTAATTGATCATTCCCTGAGTTGCTCAGATGCAGTGTGCAAGAGGGGCGTACGACATGGTAGTTGCGTTGCCTGGCGATATCTCCCTGTGTAACATCTCCTATGCGATTTTGGACAAGTGCCAAAAACAGGCGCGCTCCCGTGAAGTTGTATGAAATATCGGAACTATATTGCGACATGTAAAGCGGCCTTTACAGACAGTGAGGACGCTGGACAAACACAAGCACTTTGAGGAGGTATTTATTCTACTTTCCCTTAGCTGCACCTTTTTATTTGATGGTGAGCCCTTCCCTGGAGCATTGAAAAGGGGTACATCAGCGATAGATATATGATTCCCACTGTATACTGTGAGTTAAACTCTTAAGCAGCAAATCAATGAGAAGTGGGATAATGGTCAGCTGTTATGCATTCGGTGGTCAGCTGCACTATAATTGTGGACCTGCATGTATGTGATAAATTGGTGTAATATTCAGTTTATGTAATCCCCAAATACCACCTACATTGTGGATGCATAACAACTATAGAACTACATATCATGTGATAAATTGAGAGTGGTGTGGATTGTGTAATTTCCAAATACAACCTACGGTATACTGATTTGGATGTTTTGAGTGCAAATTGACAACTTGCACACTAACCACAGTCTCATTGTTAGTACTTTGATAACATTATTAGGTGCACATTGGTGTTCTTTTGCATATTTTATCTACTACTATATGTAATTTTATATATGTGCACTCATTCATATGTATATCCTGTATATCTCAAAATTCTCCAACATCCAAGTCATATATAATAATGGGGTTACAAGTGACATGGTTTGGCCATACGATATTACTTGTGATTATAGCTATATAAACAAAATCTATGTGCATTACAACTGTGCCCTTGATGTGTATGTATATATATATACTCCCATTGTATTAATCAAGTGCTATTTTAATAATTTAAATGTCCATTCTCCCTGTCTGTATAACAACTCTGCCCTGTTGGTTTGAGTTAGCCCTGTACCTATCCGGATTCTATATTAAAGTTTTTTCACTTTTGCATATATCTAGACTTGTAGTCGCATTCTTTCTTTGATCTTATTGGTATTACTAGTAAAAAGGCCCGATGCAATTGCATCGGGAGCGCGGTGAAATGAATTGTGTGTATACAGGCGGGTGAGTGGCTAGCAGAGTATATATGGGGCTCTGTGGGTAGCAGACTATACAGGCGGGTCTGTGGGTAGCAGAGTATACAGACTGCTCTGAGGGTAGCAGATTATACAGGTGGCTCTCTGGGTAGAAAAGTATACAGGCGGCTCTGTGGGTAGCAGAGTATACAGGCGGGTTTGTGGTTAGCAGATTATACAGGCGGCTCTGTGTGTAGCAGAGTATAGAGAAGGCTCTGTGGGTAGCAGAGTATAGAGGCGGCTGTGTGGGTAGCAGAATATAGAAACGGCTCTGTGGGTAGCAGAGAATACAGGCGGGTCTGTGGGTAGGAGAGTATACAGGCGGCTCTGTGGGTAGCAGAGTATAGAGGCGGCTCTGTGGGTAGCAGAGTATAGAGGCAGCTCTGTGGGTAGCAGAGTATACAGGCGGCTGTGTCTGTAGGAGAGTATACAGGCGGCTCTGTGGGTGTCAGAGTATAGAGGGGGCTCTGTGGATAGCAGAGTATGATGTGGCGGGAGGCTGGAGGAGTGAGGGAGCAGAGGCTGGAGGGGTGAGGAGAGCAGAGGCTGGAGTGGTGAGGAGAGGTCCAGATGGAGGGGTGAGGAGAGGTCTGGCTGGAGGGGTGAGGAGAGATGCGGCTGGAGGGGTGACATCACCGCTCGGCGGCAGGACGTGGCTGCGTGCTGGGGCTGATCGCAGCCCCAGTCACACGGCATTGTCCTCTGCGGCGGGTTGGGTGATGCAGAGAGGGATCAGTTCTTGCCCTCAGGTCACACATGTGACCTGAGCGGAAGGAGCGGATTGGGCGGTGTGTGGTAAAGACAGGACGGTCATCCGATTGGTCTAGGACGCCAAGTCCTGGGCAATGGGATGGGCGTCCTGTGTGTACAACACAGCGCCCAATCCGCTTGCAGGGGCAGGCAATGGGAGTGAGCGGGGCGTGTCAGGCTTTGCAGGCTGACACGGTCCGCTCACTCCCATTGGCTGTTGGCGGCCACAGGACGACGTCCCTGGCTCCCGGCTACCGGCCACAGCCCGTAGACCGCTACTCCATCAGCATGGCGACATTGAGAGCCCAGCGGTGAGAGAGTGGCGAGGGGCGGAAGGCTCCGGCGGCATCCGGGCAGCATGGACCTCGCGGAGGGCGCGAGGGCGGTGGCGATGGTGCGGGGCCGACGGTTGGCAGGATGGCAGCGGTGTAAGGTAGTGCGGCTGAGGATGGAGGAGGGTGAGAGGCTGGAGGAGGCTGTGAGGCTGGAGGAGGCTGTGAGGATGGGGAGGCTGTGAGGCTGGAGGAGGGTGAGAGGCTGGAGGAGGCTGTGAGGCTGGAGGAGGCTGTGTGGATGGGGAGGCTGTGAGGCTGGAGGAGGCTGTGAGGCTGTAGGAGGCTGTGAGGATGGGGAGGCTGTGAGGCTGGAGGAGGCTGTGAGGCTGGAGGAGGCTGTGAGGATGGGGAGGCTGTGATGCTGGAGGAGGCTGTGAGGCTGGAGGAGGCTGTGAGGATGGGGAGGCTATGAGGCTGGAGGAGGATGTGAGGCTGGAGAAGACTGTGAGGCTGGAGGAGGCAGTGAGGATGGGGAGGCTGTGAGGCTGGAGGAGGCTGTGAGGCTGGAGGAAGCTGTGAGGATGGGGAGCTGTGAGGCTGGAGGAGGCTGTGAGGCTGGAGGCTGTGAGGCTGGAGGAGGATGTGAGGCTGGAGGAGGCTGTGAGGCTGGAGGAGGCTGTGAGGCTGGAGGAGGCAGTGAGGATGGGGAGGCTGTGAGGCTGGAGGAGGCTGTGAGGCTGGAGGAGGCTGTGAGGATGGGGAGGCTGTGAGGCTGGAGGAGGCTGTGAGGCTGGAGGAGGATGTGAGGCTGGAGGAGGCTGTGAGGATGGGGAGGCTGTGAGGCTGGAGGAGGCAGTGAGGCTGGAGGAGGCTGTGAGGCTGGAGGAGGATGTGAGGCTGGAGGAGGATGTGAGGGTGGAGGAGGATGTGAGGGTGGAGGAGGCTGTGAGGATGGGGAGGCTGTGAGGCTGGAGGAGGCTGTGAGGATGGGGAGGCTGTGAGGCTGGAGGAGGCTGTGAGGCTGGAGGAGGCTGTGAGGCTGGAGGAGGATGTGAGGCTGGAGGAGGCTGTGAGGATGGGGAGGCTGTGAGGCTGGAGGAGGCTGTGAGGCTGGAGGAGGCTGTGAGACTGGAGGAGGATGTGAGGCTGGAGGAGGCTGTGAGTATGGGGAGGCTGTGAGGCTGGAGGAGGCAGTGAGGCTGGAGGAGGATGTGAGGCTGGAGGAGGCTGTGAGGATGGGGAGGCTGTGAGGCTGGAGGAGGATGTGAGGCTGGAGGAGGATGTGAGGGTGGAGGAGGATGTGATTGTGGAGGAGGCTGTGAGGATGGGGAGGCTGTGAGGCTGGAGGAGGATGTGAGGCTGGAGGAGGCTGTGAGAATGGGGAGGCTGTGAGGCTGGAGGAGGCAGTGAGGCTGGAGGAGGCTGTGAGGCTGTGAGGATGGGGAGGCTGTGAGGCTGGAGGAGGCAGTGAGGCTGGAGGAGGCAGTGAGGCTGGAGGAGGCTGTGAGGCTGGAGGGAGGCTGTGAGGATGGGGAGGCTGTGAGGCTGGAGGAGGCTGAGAGGCTTGGAGGAGGCTGTGAGGCTGGAGGAGGATGTGGAGGGTGGAGGAGGCTGTGAGGATGGGGAGGCTGTGAGGCTGGAGGAGGCTGTGAGGCTGTAGGAGGCTGTGAGGATGGGGAGGCTGTGGGTGGAGGAGGCTGTGAGGATGGGGAGGCTGTGAGGCTGGAGGAGACTGTGAGGCTGGAGGAGGCAGTGAGGATGGGGAGGCTGTGAGGCTGGAGGAGGCTGTGAGGCTGGAGGAGGGTGTGAGGCTGGAGGAGGCTGTGAGGATGGGGAGGCTGTGAGGCTGGAGGAGGCTGTGAGGCTGGAGGAGGCTGTGAGGTTGGAGGAGGCTGTGAGGATGGGGAGGCTGTGAGGCTGGAGGAGGGTGTGAGGCTGTAGGAGGCTGTGAGGATGGGCAGTCTGTGAGGCTGGAGGAGGCTGTAGGAGGCTGTGAGGATGGGGAGGCTGTGAGGCTGGAGGAGACTGTGAGGCTGGAGGAGGCTGTGAGGATGGGGAGGCTGTAGGAGGCTGTGAGGCTGTGAGGCTGGAGGAGGCTGTGAGGATGGGGAGGCTGTGAGGCTGGAGGAGGGTGTGAGGCTGTAGGAGGCTGTGAGGATGGGCAGGCTGTGAGGCTGGAGGAGGCTGTGAGGCTGGAGGAGGTGTGAGGATGGGGAGGCTGTGAGGCTGGAGGAGGGTGTGAGGCTGTAGGAGGCTGTGAGGATGGGCAGGCTGTGAGGCTGGAGGAGGCTGGAGGAGGCTGGAGGAGGCAGTGAGGATGGGGAGGCTGTGAGGCTGGAGGAGACATTTACTGTACTGAGCATGCTCAGTACAGTAAAAGGTCTCCAAACAGGAAGGCAGGGGTTAAAAAAAAAAAAAAAGTTAATGCTCACCTCTCCCCGAGCCCCCGCCGTCTCCTGCCGTCTTCCTCCAAGCTTCCGGTGGCTGCCGCAGGCTCCCAGTGTGTGCAGAGCTGTTCTAGTGCAGTTCAAGGACCTGCGGTGATGTCACAGTCACGTGACACCAGGTTACCATGGAGTAACCTGGTGTCACGTGACTGTGACATCACCACAGGTCCTTGAACTGCAGTAGAAGAGCTCTGCACACACTGGGAGCCTGCGGCAGCCACCGGAAGCCTGGAGGAAGACGGCAGGAGACGGCGGGGGCTCGGGGAGAGGTGAGCATTAACTTTTTTTTTTTTTTTACAGTAGTGCGGGTCTGCGGCTCGTGATGACGCTGCGCGTCATCACTCGCAGTCCCGCAAAGCATGTTGGGATTCGGCGACAACGCCCGAATTCCCAACTGCGGATTATATAAGTAGATAGTGACTTGTCCCTTGGGATATATAGTTCTTATATTGGTCATAAACATGGATCACTTAGTCATAAAATGTAAATTTCCTATTGTATTGGTGGAATCCCATAAATCTATGATGTGGCAGATAGGTGTGTGTTTATTTATAAAATACTCCCCGAGTATAGAGGAGCCTGAATAGCCTAATACTTGTTTGAGTGACAAATAATGTTGAATATATTCACTCATCACTAGTAATGTTAAAGTAGGGAGTGAGAAAAAAAGGGAGGGGCACAGCATAGGGACCGGGTGGTGTGTGGGCAGCATGGAGAGGGGGAAGCATAGGCGGATAGTGTGAGGCCAAAGCAAGGAGAGGACAGTATGCTGAGGATGGGAAGTGTGATAAGGGGGAACAGTATAGAGACTGGGCAGTACAGGGGGACGCAGTGTGAGAGGACAGTGTGAACATGGGGGTCAGTATGGAAAGGGGATAACAGTGTGGAGGGCATGTACTATAAGAGAGACAGTGTGTGTGTGATGCCCCACTGGTCTGGTCGCCAAAAAGGGTACTGCACTCAATAACCAGGTGTGGTATCTCAGTCCAAAAGAAAAATGGGAAAGTGAACCTCGGACCGACCAAACATGCCCACACACTCTAGGACCCACGGGACCATAGGAGAACTTGGAGGGAAGGCCCAGTCACAATGGGAACAAGGGAAGAACAGATAGTGGGAAGTTAGTAGTGGAGAGTTGGTAGGTAGTTAGTTAGTGAGTAGTGAGTAAATGAAGAGCAAGATGAAGCCAAGTGTGCAAGCGAGCAGAGAGAGAGAACCCCAGAGGCACAGGTGGAGTGAGAACAGCCTGGGCGCCTAGAACCGGGACTAAGAGAATCGGACGTATGGGTTGGTCAAGAACCAGGGAACCTTCCCTGAGCATGGCACTGATGCGGCAAGCCTGAATCACCGAACCGGAGGTTATGCAGTCTCCAGGAGTGGTGACAGAAAGCAGGTGCATCTACTGAGAAGGTGGCTGAACTAGAGTTAGGAGACACGGACGATCGCCCGACAGAACCCATGGCCGCTGGTTCAGGGCACTGCGTGCAGAGGCACTGACAGGAGAGGCAAGGACATAGCGCTGGGAGTAAGAGACCAGAAAACAAAGAGGCACACGAAGGTGGTCTGGGGCAAGCTAACCCAATTCCTTGTGGACAGGCCAGGCTGGACTTGGTAGAGAGAAGCGCCTGGTGGCCAATTGCAAGTGGATTGAGTAAACCGGGTACAAAATTCCAGCACTGTGTGAGACTGTGTTATTCCCTGCCTACAGAGCTGCCGACTTTCTCAGCAGACAAGGTAAAGAGGCCCAGCGTGAATCCATCCTGACAAAGCCATCGCAATTAAGCACATCTGCCATGGATTGCCCGCTCCACCTACTGAGAGCAACAACAACAGGCTGCCGAACCTTGGAGGTCTGACCCGCAACGTTGGTCCATACTGACCAAAAACCATAGGTGGCATCACAAACATTTCCGCTATAAACTTTATCCCCATCCAATAAACTCTCGAACATGATCCAGACAGACAGCACTACTGACTCCCCCAGGGTCTCGGAAGCCGGGTTTCGATCCCTGTGACTCCCCCGGCAGAACTCATAGCCCGCTTTCGAGTACCCCATGGCCCTGGAGTGGGCGAGTCAACTTCTGGTGTCACGAACAGGATGAGAACGACTTATTGAAACCGGGTCTTGTGTGCCTTGAAAGAGACTTTTAAAAGACTGTATGTGTATTCAAAAATGGCGACCATGGAGAACTGAGAAACAGTTGTGGACTTTGACCTTGTAAATGAGTGGGGGTTCATTAAAGAGCCTGACCTAGAGAAAGAAATTTTGTAAGCTGCAGAGATGGTGAGTTATGCTTGCCAAAAGTAGATCCGGGTAGGGACCTATACGTCGGCAATGAAGTGAGCTACCAGAGGCACTTGGGACCTAAAGGATGGTGTGCCTTATGGGTGTACAAGACAGGCCGCCCCATGGAGTAGTATCAGAACTGTTGTATATGCTAGTTGCAGATAGTTACCCATTAATATACATAGATAATGAAAATGAACAGTGTGTTGTTGTAAAGTGTATTATTACTAGTTAGGTACCTGTGCAGTTAAGCCACAGAACTCCCTGGTTCACAATGGGATTTCCACAGCTGAGACACACACATACACCAACACATTCCATCCCAGGCCTGTAGGGGTAGCTCAACTGGCTGCCCTTAAGCCAGATCCCCTATAAATTCATGTGCTGGGGGAAATTAGCCAGAGAGTGTGCAGCCACTACAAGAACTGTGAAGGTCAGCTCAGTGCCTAGGGAGCTGAAACTGGTTGCCGGAGCCATGCTGGGCCCAACACCAGTGCACACCAGGGCCAGTGTGAGGTCCAGAGAATGAGGACAAAGGCAGAGGCGAGGAACACTCCAGACAAGGGCAGAGGAGCCATCCCGGCTAATCCCACCAGAACCCGGTCACTGGAGACTGAGTCTGCACACAGGGAGAGAGAGACCATCCCTGCAAAAAATCCATAACCCATTCCAGCATTTGCACACAGCACACAGTGTTAGATTAGAATTAGGTATTATGAGAGCACTGTGCCGCAGTTACCGGGCTCTTCGCAGTGGCGCCAGTGTTGAAGCTAAGACTCTCATTTCTTTTTCTCAGGTACAGTTATTACTGTGTTCCCTCTCTAGATACAACTTTAGCTGTACACTGTAGCCTTGATAGCCCTGCTTTTCACCATTATTCATTAATCATTAGCCTTAAAGCTTTACACATAGTCATATCATGAAGAGTGTTGCAGCATTTTACTTCTTAATGTACTTGTTTTTTTTTTGCTTGCACCTCGAATTTAGGTGATGCCAGTCCATATTCTATATATATATAACTCTGAAATCCTGGGACTGAAACCTTTCCTTCTTTTGCATGCACTTATGTGTGTATTTTGTTTTTCTATTCTTATAATTATTGTAAATTTGTTATGCAACGTTCAATCCACCTACCTCCCGTGAGGGAAACCAAAGCATTCTTGTACTGTTTTAATGTTTATGCTTGCATATAAAAAATATGTGAATTTTGCGTAACATCATTATAATCCATGGGATGAGCTAATCTTCACCAAGGGGAAATGTGGCGCTCCACCGGTGAGTCGCAGCAAAGGGGTACTGCACTCAATAACCATGTGTTGTATCTCAGTCCAAAAGAAAAATGGGATAGTGAACCTTGGCCCCACAAAACACACCCACACACTTTAGGACCCAGGGGACCATGAGCGAAGCCGAAGGGAGGGCCCAGTCACAAAGGGAACAACAGACAGTGGTAAGTTAATTAGTAGTAGAGAGTTGGTAGTTAGTTAGTGAGTAGTGAGTAAGTGAGGAGCAAGCTGAAGCCAAGTGTGCGAGCGAGCAGAGAGAGAGAACCCCAGGGGAACAGGTGGAGTGAGAACAGCCTGGGTGCCCAGAAATGGGACTAAGAGAGTCAGACGTATGGGTTGGTCAAGAACCAGGGAACCTGCCCTGAGTATGGCACTGACACTGCAAGCCTGAACCACCGAACTGGAGGTCATGCAGTCTCTAGGAGTGGTGACCGAAGGCCGGTGCATCTACTGAGAAGGTGGCTGAATTGGAGAGGCAAGGATATAGTGCTGGGAGTAAGAGGACAGAGAACAGAGAAGCACATGAAGGGGATCCGGGGAAAGCTATGCCAACAGGGCCGCCGTTAAGGCCTTACTGGCCTTACTGAGTAAGGGGCCCGCCAATTATTGAAGGGGGTGTAGCCTTTTAAACATGGGCAGGGGGGCCTGGGCGTGCTGGTGGGGGCATGGCCATTTGGAGCAAGGAGGCCCACCCTCCGGCCAGCATGCATTGCAGGCGGCAGACTGAGGCTGTGTGTGTCCTCTGAGGACAGTCCTTGGCTCGGCTCCTGTGAGTTTGCCATCCCGCCCTCCCACCTGCCGCTACATCTTGATCGGATCACAGGCCACTGAAGGGACGAGGTCGAGAGAGTGAGGAGGAGGAAATTTGAATTTCCCACACCACCGGGCAGCACACCGCCATGGCCGGCGGCTCCTGGGTGCTGGCGGCTTCCGGGTGCTGCCTGGTGCTGGGTGCTGGCGGCTGCCCCCTGGTGCTGGGTGCTGGCGGCTGCCACCTGGTGGCGGGTGCTGATGGCTGCCACCTGGTGCCAGGTGCTGGTGGCTGCCACCTGGTGCAGGCAGCCAGTGGCTGCCAACTGGTGCGAGCTGCCGGGTGCTAATGGTTGGTGCCGGCACCTGCCAGGTGCTGGTGGGTGCCGCCTGGTGCCAGGTGCTGGTGGCTGCCACTTGGTGCTGGCTGCCAAGTGCCGGCGGCTGCCACCTGGTCCCAGCTGCTGGGTGCCGGTGGCTTCCGGCTGCTGACGGCTGGTGTCGGTTGCTGGTTGCCGTCACCTGGTTCCGGGTGCTGGCGGCTGCTGCCTGGTGCCAGGTGCTGGCGGCTGCCACCTGGTGCCGGGTGCTGGCAGCTGCCACCTGACTCCCGGGTTCTAGCAGCTGCCGGGTGCTGATGGCTGCCAGGTGATGCCCGGTGCAAGCTGTCGGCAGTTGCTGCTTGGTGGCGGATGCTGCCTGGTGCTGGCGGCTGGTGCTGCCTGGTGGTGGCTGGCGGTGGCTGCCGCCTGGTGCCGGCGACTGGTGCCGGGTGATGGCAGTTCCCACCTGGTGCCGGGTGCTGGCAGCTGCCATCTGGTGCCAGCTGCCGGGTGGTGATGGCTGGTGCCGGCACCTGCCAGGTGCTGGTGAGTGCCGCCTGGGGCCGGGGTCTTGGCGGCTGCCACCTAGTGCCTGGTGCTGGTGGCTGCCACCTGGTGCTGGCTGACGGGTGCTGGTGGCTGCCACCTGGTGCTGGCTGACGGGTGCCGGTGGCTACCACCTGGTGCCAGATGCAAGGCGGCTGCTGTTTGGTGCTGATGGCTGGTGCCGGCGCCTGCCAGGTGCTGGCGTGTGCCGCCTGGTGCCGGGTGCTGGTGGCTGCCACCTGGTGCCGGTTGCTGAGAGCTGCCACCTCGTTCCGAGTGCTGGTGGTTGCCGCCTGGTGCTGGCTACCAGATGCTGGTGGCTTCCACCTGGTGCTGGGTGCTGGCAGCTGCCACCTGGTGCCGGGTGCTGGCGGCTGCTGCCTGATGCTGGCTGCTGGCGGCTGCCGGGTGCCACCTGGTACCGGGTACTACTGGGTGCTGCCGGGTGCTGGCGGCTGGTGCCGGATGCTGGTGGTTGTCTGGTGTCAGCTGGTGGCGGCTGCCGCCTTGTGACAGCTGCTGCCTGGTGCCGGGTGCTGGCAGTTGCTGACTGGTGACAGGTGCTGGTGGCTGCTGCCTGGTGCTGGCTGCCACCTGGTGCTGACGGCGGCCACCTGGTGCCAGGTTCTGGCAGCTGCCACCTGGTGCTGGGTGCTGGTTGCTGCCACCTGATGCCGGGTGCTGCCGCCTGGGGCTGGCTGCCAGGTGCTGGCAGCTGCCGCCTGGTGTCGGTTGCCAGGTGCTAGCAGCTTTCAGGTGCTGGCAGATGCCTGGTGCTGCCTGGTGATGGCTGTCGGCAGCTGCCGGGAGCTGGTGGCTGGTGCTGGGTGCTGGCGGCTGCTGCCTGGTGCTGGTGGCTGGAACCAAGTTCTGGTGGGTGCCGGGTGCTGCCTGGTGCCAGCTGTTGGCAACTGCCGACTGGTGCCAGGTGCTGGTGGCTGGTGCTGGCGGCTGCCACCTGGTGCTGACGGATGGTACAGGGTGCTAGCAGCTGCCACCTTGTGCCGGGTGCTGGCGGCTGCCGCCTGGTGCCCGCTTCCGGGTGCTGGCAGCTGCTGGTTGCCGCATGGTCCCGGGTGCTGGTGGCTGTCGGGTGCTGGCGGCTGCCGCCGGGTGCTGCCGGCTGCCGTCTGGTGACGGTGAGTGGGAGACCAGGAGTGGCAGAGGAAGAAGCTGCTGGGATCCGGGATCAGAAGCGTGGAGTCAGGTAAGGTGATATTACAGCCGAAGATAGCAACCTGGAGGGGACAATGGGATGGATGGCAGCAGCAGTCTCTATTGTGTATTCTCTATTGTGTGTATAGCCTGCAGCTGTCTCCATTGTCTATACGGCCAGCAGCCATCTCCATTGTGTATACGGCCCGCAGTCATCTCTATTGTGTATACAGCTAGAAGCCGTCTCTATTGTGTATTCTTTATTATGTATATAGCTATTGTGTATTCAGCCCACAGCAGTCTCAAGTGTGTATGTGTGTAATATATAATAGAGAGAGAGAGTGTAAAAAAAAAGCAAAAAAGCAATAACAGCATAAAAATATAGAAAAAACTGGACTTTTTGGCCCAATGGCGTGTCCACGTATTGGGCAATAAAGTCCAACTTTATCTTTTTTTTGTGCTGTTTTTCCTTTTTTTCCCCTATTGTTAAGAACCATCTGGATTGCTGGTTGGGAAAGCTTTGCACATAAATTGAGGTAATTTTTGGTGCTTATCCAATTTTTCACTATAAACATAATGTATGTTTGGGTGGAGGCGGAGCATAGGTGGAGGCGGAGCATGGGTGGGGACTGGGCGGAGTCTCAGGGGGCCCCAAAATTTTGGCAGTAAGGGGCCCCGAAATTCCTAGTGGCAGCCCTGTATCTCAATTCCTTGTGGACATGCCAGGCTGTGGCCAATTGCAAGTGGATTTAGTAAACCGGGTACAAAATTCCAGCACTGTGTCAGACTGTGTTATTACCCGCCTGCGGAGCCGCCGACTGCCTCAGCAGACAAGGTAAAGAGGCCCAGCGTGAATCCGGCCTGACAAAGCTATTGCAATTAACCACATCTGCCAGGGAGTGCCCGCTCCACCTACGGGCAGCGACAACAACAGGCTGCCGAGCCAAGAACCCCGGTGGTCTGACCCGCAATGTCGGTCTATAGGTGGCGTCACAAACATTTCCCGTGTGAACTTTATCCCCATCCAATAAACCCCTGAACCTGATCCCCAGCCATAGAGCACTACTGACTCCCCCAGGGTCATGGAACCGGGTCTTGACCCCTATGACTCATCCGACAGAACTCATAGCCCGGTTCCAAGTACCCCACGGCCGTCATGTCCGTCATATTTTGTGCAAGGAGCACAAGGAGGATCAATTATTTATTCAGGCAAACAGCATAGGGTAGGTATTTGCGTTTAGAAGCATTATAATGACCCTGCTATTTTTAAGGTTATTGTGCTGGGAGGTGTTGCACATGACCGAAGACAATAGCAATCTGAAGAGATGAGCTGTGAATGTGAAAACTCATCATGGCATCTGGGCAAGATGAAAAAAAAAGGAACAACTCCAATAAAAGATAATGGTGTCTAGAAATTATTATTTGTATTACTGACTAATTGTTTTCAGTATTGTGGTTCCTCTAATATCTGCCATCTGATGATGACTGAGAGCAATAACTCCCAGCATCTTCTTACCATTGTTAAAGACATACTGGAAGTTGTAGGTTCATGTGATGCAAATGTGTATGGTCTGACTTGACATTACAATTGCTGTACTGGCAGTGGTTTTGGGGATATATTCCTGTACTGATATTGGTTCCTATGATGCATTTTTATACTGCTGGTGCTTCTGATGATGAATTTCTGTACTGGTAAGTAAAAAAGGAAACCAGCCTCACTGGGCCCTCATGTATTGTTAAGCCATGCAACAATGGTATGGGTCTCAAGCCAGTAGCCTTGACTTGCCGCTCCGAATATAAAGAATTTTTGGCGAGTCCCAAATATAATAAAACCCTCAATTTTATTTCGGGTACATTAAAAGATCACACATGTTGGGGATACCTGTCAATGCGTTTCTGGCGACAAGCCCTTATCCATCTCAGTAAATAAGGGCTTGTCGCCAGAAACGCGTTGAGAGGTATCTCCAACCTGTATGATGTTTTAATGTACCCGAAATGAAATTGAGGATTTTATTATATTTGGAACTTGCCAATTCTTTATATTGAATTTCTTTACTGCTAGTGGTTCTTGTGATGTATTTCTGTATTGATGAGGATTGTGATACTGTGTTTCTGCAATGATGGTGTTCTGGTGATCTATTCTTGTACTGTTATTGTTTCTGATTCTTTACGCATGTAATAGTCCATAACTTGAAAATGTTATGCATGGCTATGTTAATAAAGTATTGTGCTGTCTGACAAATTAAGGTTTACTATGTTTTTATTTACAGTACAGACCAAAGGTTTGGACACACCTTTTCATTCAAAGAGTTTTCTGTATTGTCATGACTATGAAAATTGTAGATTCACACTGAAGGCATCAAAACTATGACTATGTGGAATTATATACTTAACAAAAAAGTGTGAAACAACTGAAAATATGTCTTATATTCTAAGTTCTTCAAAGTAGCCACCTTTTGCTTTGATTACTGCTTTGCACACTCTTGGCATTCTCTTGATGAGCTTCAAGAGGTAGTCACCGGAAATGGTTTTCACTTCACAGGAGTGCCCTGTCAGGTTTAATAAGTGTGATTTCTTGCCTTGTAAATGGGGTTTGGGCCATCAGTTGTGTTGTGCAGAAGTCTGGTGGATACACAGCTGATAGTCCTACTGAATAGACTGTTAGAATTTGTATTATGGCAAGAAAAAAGCAGCTAAGTAAAGAAAAATGAGTGGCCATCATTACTTTAAGAAATGAAGGTCAGTCAGTCTGAAAAATTGGGAAAACTTTGAAAGTGTCAGTTGCAAAAACCATCAAGCGCTACAAAGAAACTGGCTCACATGAGGACCGCCCCAGGGAGGAAAGACCAAGAGTCACCTCTGCTGCAGAGGATAAGTTCATCCGAGTCACCAGCCTCAGGTTAACAGAAGCTTAGATTAGAGACCAGGTCAATGCCACACAGAGTTCAAGCAGCAGACACATCTCTACAACAACTGTTAAGAGACTTTGTGCAGCAGGTCTTCATGGTAAAATAGCTGCTAGGAAACCACTGCTAAGGACAGGCAACAAGCAGAAGAGACTTGTTTGGGCTAAAGAACACAAGGAATGGACATTAGACCAGTGGAAAACTGTGCTTTGGTCTGAGGAGTCCAAATTTGAGATCTTTGGTTCCAACCACCGTGTCTTTGTGCGACACAGAAAAGGTGAACTGATTGACTCTACTTGCCTGGTTCCCACTGTGAAGCATGGAGGAGGAGGTGTGATGGTGTGGGGGTGCTTTGCTGCTTTGAAGCTCATCAAGAGAATGCCAAGAGTGTGCACAGCAGTAATCAAAGCAAAAAGTGGCTCCTTTGAAGAACCTAGAATAAAAGACATATTTTCAGTTCTTTCACACTTTCTTGTTAAGTATATAATTCCACATGTGTTAATTCATAGGTTCGATGCCTTCAGTGTGAATCTACAATTTTCATAGTCATGAAAATACAGAAAACTCTTTGACTGAGAAGATGTGTCCAAACTTTTGGTCTGTACTGTATGGTAGAAGCATTAAAGAGTTGTCACAAGTTTGTGATGAGCCTGCATTCACTCTATGTGAAACTGCGGACTTTTGAATCCTCATAGCACGCATTGCCCGCTGTCAGGATTCTCTGGTGCCAGAAGTGAGAAAGGGAAATCACGAAACTGCAAGTATGCGATTTGTTTACATGCAACTGTGTGTCAGCTAGACATGCATGGCTCAATGAAAACGAAAGCTTTAGGTGGTGCTTTAAACATTGTGAAATAAAAAAATATATGATGCAAGACCATGACATAACTGTAACTCTATGATCTAAATTTAAAGACTGAGATAGTTCCACTTACTCATAAATATGCCTGCTTACTGGTCACAGGATCACAGCTTCTACAAAAAGTTAAACATATGCATTTCAAATTCTTAGATTGTCTATGATTAAAATAGACAATTGTCTTGGGCGCCTCAACTACTTGTGCATGCAGCAGGCTGCTTTGACCTTATGTTAAGATGTCTTCGCCTTCTATTATTGTGCTCCACTGGTTCCATTGTTACTAGAAATTGAAAGAACTTTAACTTTATTATTTTAACTTTGAAAAATGAGCAGTGGGACAGATTTTAATGAAGACAAATAAGGACTATTTTCATTTGGGAGATCCTTTAATACGACGCTCATGTGGTGTGAATTATTGAGCCAAGTAGCAACCAGAAATAACATGTGGAGCTCTAGTTATTTTGCCACCACAAATTAGAGAGTTCTTGCTACAGACTTAGCAGCTCAAAGCCATATGCATTTCTAAAAGCAGCAGTTCCCTTGTGAAAATTAAACTTTTACATCATGTCTTCACATTTATTTTTTTTGTGCTATAAAAGGTATACTTCTAGATACTTTTTGTTTTACACTACTGCTGTCTGGTACATTTGTGTGTTAGTGAATTGACATAAAAATCTTTATATTGTAAAATGGATGTAGCCTTAGGTACCGTCACACGCATCAATATTGATAGCAATTTCACTTGCAATTTGCTGGTTGCAGTGAAATCATGGACATATTGTTCTATTTCGCTGCTGTGTTCAAATGGAACAATATGTCCATGATTTCACTGCAACCAGCAAATTGCAAGTGAAATTGCTTGCAATATTGACGCGTGTAACGGTACCTCTTCTCTGACAACTGGTAATAACATAGGCATTGTTCACACACAATTTGCGTTTTTTTTAGCACTCCCAAAACCACATGCGTTTTTTTAAGAGGGCCAAAAAATGTTCCTTGTGTGTGTGAAAGCTTTAAAAATGTTTTTGGAATTAGTCACTTTTTCACCAAATAACCAAAAACGCATTGGATAAAAATTTGTGTTTTGACCAGGCTGAATTTTTTTTTCCGTTTTCCAGTCGACCAAGGGGAAGGTTTGCTATCGAAAATTTTTTTTACTTGTTTTCCTCTTGATATAGGTGGGGTGCTATCGGAAAAATATTTTTTTCCTGGAGTTGCTGTCCCGCTTCCAAAAAACACTAGCGTTAACGCATGTGTCTCTATGTGCCCTGCGTTAACGCATGCGTTTCCCATTGGGACCCATGTTAAAAAACGCATGCGTTTTTGGGAAACCGTATATGCGTTTTTTTAAAGCACCCAGAAACGCTGCATGCAGCGTTTTTTGGACTGGGGAAAAAAAAAGCAAGTGGGGCTGAAAAACGCATGTACACTTACATGTACCCTGCGTTAACGCACCTGTGTTTTTTTAACAGTCCTAAAAACGCAGAGATGGGCAAAAAAACATATGTGTGTGAACATGGGCATAGACAAGGTGACACCCCAATAAAATATGTAATCATCATCATCATCAAAGTACAGAAAATCTTCATGTAAAATTGTTATACCTCTGTTATATAGGAATTCAAAAGTATCCCCAAAAATGTGTACTGTCATCCCAAACCTTGCACTAAGAATAGGCAGAGCCACCATCATGGCAGTAAAAGAGCCTTGCCCCCAGGCCCATCACCAGGAAAAGAAGTCACATCGCAAGCAAAAAGTCACATTTCATATTGATTGTTCACTCTGGAGTAGAGATGAGCAAACGTTTGCCGGACATGTCCGCCAATTTCAAATCCGGACTGAATTTGCTCGGTGACTCAAACCCGAATGTGTTGCTGAAAATTCTGGATTTGTTCAGTTATTGATCGGATAACAAAAAGCATTAGTGCATTTGCATTAATGCTCTTGTTCTACATTTTCACAGTATCAGTGTCTAGGATAGCAGGCGGGAAGGGAGAGGTCTCAGGGTCTCAGGTCAGATAACTTATCAGAAATAAGTGCAGGTCTCCATTTTTTTTCTCTCTCGCACTTACTGTGGGTGGTCTGGCATCCAATCAGCATCTATAAAGAAAATTGCACTTTTTGCACACAAGGGCTTGTGTCATTGGCTGGGTACGTCACTTGTCTTTGGCATATAAGAACCGTCTACTTCCCCTCGTTGCCATTTTTCCAGTGTTAGAGCTCAGTGACAGTCTTGCTGCTGCAGTGCCTACGAAGCTACTACTGTGTGCCTTATTTAGATAGCTAGCTAGCTATATTATTTCTTTATAGATAGAGAGATAGATAGTAGGTTTAATAACTCTTTCCTAAAACAGGCCAGTGTTTGGTAAATCACCATTGGTACAGTGGTGTTTGTGTGATCATCTGCACCAATCCTTTGTTGAAAGGCATTTGTGTCACATCTGCCCACATCCCGACAACCAAACTTTTTGCCAAGCACCAGTGTTTGGCAAATCACATGTGGTACGGTGGTATTTGTGTAATCATGTGCACCATTCCTGCGCTGAAAGGCATTTTGTGTCACATTTGCCAACATCCAGACACCCAAACATTTTTGCTTAGTACCAGTGTTTGGCATAATCTAGACCCCCATTACCAAACCTTAACCCCTGTTGGTGGAGACAATGAGGCTGATGATGATGATATTCAGATCCCTGAGGTGAACACCTACTTGACATTGTGCTCAGGGCAGGAAGAGGGTGGTTCAGAGGATGAGGATTGTGACAAAGCCGAGAGTGATGATGAGGTTCTATATCCCACTTACTGTCAACCCACAGGCATGCAGTTGATGAACTCAGCAGAGGAGGTAGAAGAGGGGGATGATGAAGCTGACAAGGTTAGGTTGTGGCTTCTTGGACAGAGATGGAGTGCTAGAAGCACATCAATCACTGCATCCTCAGCCACAACTCTGCCTCTGTGCAGAAGCCTTGGTGGCTCTGCAGTTCGCATGGGCACTATGTCCTGCCTAGCCTGGGCCTTTTCCAGATTGCAAAGGATAACCCAACTCATGCTATCTGCCAAATATGTAAGCAAAATCTGAGCAGAGGCAAAAAAATCAATAATTTGAGTACTTGATGCATGAATCATCACATGGAGATGCAGCATAAAATACAGTGGGAAGCTCACCATACTAAAATGGGACTTAGTGGGCCTGGCCAGCCATCAACCACCCCATTAAGTGCATCAGTTGATTCTTCTTTCTCCGTGACTGTGGGGACTGTTCTCACACAGACCTTCAGCCGCTCAATGTCCACCTCTCTACTTGCAACTACCAGTGTGATTCACAGGCCGACAGCTGTTTTGAAAGTGGATATGGCTGCTGGTGTGGAGCGATGTCAGACATCAATAGCACCATGTCTTCATGAAGGCAACATAACCTTTCCACCTGCATCTCCGTCAGAGTCCAGCAGTTTGCCTGGAACACTGTACTCCACCCTGTCTCAGGACTGCAGCCAGCTGTTGGGCCGGCAGATGTGGTCAAGTAAAAGACCATTTCCTCCTACCCATGCCAAAGCTTAGAGGTTAAATTTCACCATCTACAAGTTGTGGGCCATGGAAATGCTGCCTGTCCGTCTGGTGTTTACAGAGGGATTTAAAAAACGAATGGGTTTTGCAGTCCCCCAGTACCAGATGCCCAGTTGCCACTACTTCTCGAAGAAAGCCGTGCCTGTGGTACACCAGCATGTTGCAGACAACATCACTGCTTCCTTGAGAAACTCTGTGTGTGAGAGGGTGCATTTCACCACAGACACCTGGATGAGTAAGCATGGACAGGGGCGTTACATGTCGCTGACTGGGCACTGAGTTACTCTAGTGGCTGCAGGGAAAGGGGCTGCTGTACAAGTCTTGCAATCTCCACTATCTGTGAGTAAAACATCTGTATGTAGCAATTCCTTCACTGCTTCTGCCTCCTTCACATCCAATAGGGCTTCCACCTGCGCCCAAAACCTCTTTGTTAATGTGACGTGTTCCAACTGTGCAGAAGAAATCCAGCACAGCTCCTTACTACACTGCCAGCAGGGCTCAATGCCATAATGCTGTGTTTATGTTAAAATGCTTGGGAAATGTGAGTCACAGTCTGAAGAGTTGTGGTAAGCTTTGGAGAACAAGTTTCATCAATGACTGTCTCCTCTGAACCTGCAGCCAGGGAAGGCTGGGTGCAGCCCTACACTAGGGTAAGGTGACACACGTGCCTTGCATGGCTCACGTCCTGAATCTGGTCATCCTGCAAATTCTAGCCAACTATTTTAGTTTAGATGCTTTGCTGCAGAGGGCATGGTCGCTGTGTGCTCACTTCTGCCATTCGCTCAATGACTTGCATTGCTACAGAAGTCTTTCAGCTTGCCGGTTAATTGCCTGATATGCAATATGCTGACATTCTTGAATTCCACTCTGCATATGTTGCAGCAACTGTGGCAGCAGCTATGAGCCCTGGTGCTGTGGCGCCCCGCAACGAGTGCGTCACAGGAGTGTATTGCAGCCCAGACTGCAGCTGCAATATTCTCTGACTAAGCGATGACATGGTTAAAACTCAGAGCTCCATACCCTACATGCACATCAGAATAGAGGGCCAATAAGGTCCTGGTGGGTGGAGTGTAGGAGTAGTGTGTTAGAGGAGAAGTTAGAGCAGAAAGGGAGTCTGCAATGTAGGAGAAGGAGGAAGGAGAGGTGGCCGGGAGGAACGTAAGAGAGGGGGGCTCTGCACAGTCCCGTGCAGCCCCTAGGCCACCACCGGTTGGGAGCCATTACCCGGTGCCTTAACAACCGGACTCTGGGCGAACTCCGTAAAGAAGGTAGAGTGACCTCGTTCAATCTGTCTACTGGGTGGGGTTTCGCCAGGGAGGAGGGAGTGTATGAGGAGATATTTGTGGGGGGTCGCGATGTAGAACCGCATTTACCTAGAGGACATCCAGACCGCGATCTGTACCGTGGGGACATTATCACGTATGAGCGTCATGCTTGTTATGATGGTTGGTTCGCCATACGGATTCGCAACTGTTCTCTACACAAATAACTTTACTTGAACATTTAAAATGACTTTTCCCGTTTAACCGCCAGTAGAGCGGCCTGGCGGCAAAAGCCCTGGACTTACATTAAGGACAGTAGACCGCCTGCCGGGTCCGCAATGGTTAACCTGTTTATACCAGTTTTGTTTATTTGTAACAGTTTAAGCCGTGCGCCTCCCTAAAAGGGAAGAAAATCACAAGCATACCTGTTATTAATAAAAGCGTTATTACCTGTTAATAAAAATGTAAAAATTCTCTGTAATGTTGGGGTTTCGTGACACTTGGGGACAAGCGTAATTTCCCAAGGGGGAGTGTGGCGCCCTGCAACGAGTGCGTCACAGGAGTGTATTGCAGCCCAGACTGCAGCTGCAATATTCTCTGACTAAGCGATGACATGGTTAAAACTCAGAGCTCCATACCCTACATACACATCAGAATAGAGGACCAATAAGGTCCTGGTGGGCGGAGTGTAGGAGTAGTGTGTTAGAAGAGAAGTTAGAGCAGAAAGGGAGTCTGCAATGTAGGAGAAGAAGGAAGGAGAGGTGGCTGGGAGTAAAGTACCCGTTGCAGAGACTAATGGTGTCCGTGTTTCTTGAGAACTGTTTCACTCCGCATGCAGAAGGTAACTGAGCTGCCTCACAACATCTTGTGCTGCTCCTGGCTCCGGGGATTTCCACTCGTCCTGTGGGGAGCGTTCCATCTTGCTGCATCCCATCCTCGGAGGCCCAAGCAGCGCCGGTGAACTCACTGGAACCCCCACAGGTGGCGTCACGACAAGAATTAACAACCTTTAATCTGTTCGGCCAACCCTATTGATCTGGACCACTGGGCCCCACGGCCGCAGGCGCGGTTCCGTGACAAGGAGAAGAAAAAAAACGCCTGCCCCGTGAAGTCCCGGCTATGGTGAGTCAGTGCAGCATGTCATTGACTCACCCAGGGCAGGGTACTCAGGGCTCGGGCTCGGTTACTGTCTGGGATGTCACGGGTGGTTGCCCGAGGCTGTAGCCCTGGGGTTCAGTGAAAAAGGGGTTTTTACAGGGATTATTTACAATTTGTCTTTGTGACACCCTGGTATGTCTGGTGAGGGGGTCACCAGCACCGCTACAGTCCTCTGGAGGTCGGTGGGATTGCGGCTGTGATGGAATAGTCCCCGCAGGCAGGACTGGGACCTCCAGGGCAGAGTGGTGAGGTTGGGCAGGATGTTGCAGAGTTGGGACGGTTGGGAGGATAGGAAGAGTCTATAGAGGGGCACGGTGAGGGAGTAGAAAGAAGGCAAACACGCAGCCGAGTCTCTTTACCTTTTACTGGTGGAATTCAGGCAAATGGTCCAAAGCACTGACGGGTAGCTGGGCTGCACAGTGGGCTCCGACAGCCAATGGGTATTAGGCCTCCTCCCTTTTGTATTCCTTGAAGCACAGTCTATTAAATCAGGACTTGCCTCCTCTCTCTTCTCTGATCTGTTTCTCTTCCCTCCTGTGCGGTCTGTGGGACAACCTTCTCTTGGTTTCTGCAGTGGCCACTGCACCTGGCTCCCTTGCTTTGACTCTCTCAGGAGACGGGTAGCTGTAGCTTCCTCGGTGCCTAGGGGTTTCCTGTGGGACCTGTAGTTCTCCACTGGTGCGGATCCCCAATGTCCGGATTCTCTCTCCTCTCTGGAACGAGCTCACAGTTGGAGCTGCCAGTTCCCTGTTGCTGATTCTGTCTCCAGCGTCCTTGCCTTCAGTCCCACTTAGGCTGGTGGGACGCTGAAGGGCTCTCCTCGGTCTCTGGCCTGTGCCTTCTCTTGGCACCAGAACCAGAACCTTCCTGCAGCTCTTCTAGCGTCTGCTACACTCTGACTAACTCCGCCCCCAGCAGCAGTATTTATAGGGGATCCTGCCTAAGTGCAGCAGGTTGAGCTCCCCCTACTGTGTCGGGGTGGAAGGTGTTGTTTGTGTGGTACCTTCTGTGTGAACCCAGCTGTGCAGCAGAGAGATAGGTGGTTACCTGCATGGCAGGGCGCCACACCGCCCTTAGGAAACATCAGTACTCCGGGACTGAGACATTTTGTGAAACAAAGATATAACAATGGTAATCATAACATATTTACATATTTGAAAAGTGAAAAATTACAAAAAGACACTGAATAAAATATTGGAAAATAGAAAAATAGAAAAAATGGAAAAACGGGTAAGTCCATACGGTTCTAGTCCATCCATCGCAGGCTTGTTAAAGTTTTAAAGCGTTCAAAGTTCAAAGGGGCAAAGTTCTGTAAGAGTCCTTACAGCGATGTCTCTGTACACTCCGTTTAAGGAAAGGGGAAAAGTCTTTTCAAAAGTTCACATTTTCAACAATAAACAGGGGTCCCTATGGGTGTCTCGGCTTAGGAGGCCTGGTCCCTCCCTGCCCCAGGCACTTTCTGTTCTAACTTAATATGCTTGGGACTGGGCCCAGTTCCTCCACCCCTCTGTACACTACTATTTACATTTCTGTTTATACAGTTTCCTATTTACATTGCTTTCAGATATACTTTAGTTTTCTCCCATTCTCCAAACCTAGACGGGGGCTGACCTCGTGTGCCCCTGTGTGATTTCCGCACTACGGGTGTTACTGTCTCAGGTGAAGTGTCTAGTGGTGTTGAGCTTGGGGTAGGTGGTTCAAGTGAGTTTCTGCGTTACCTTAGTCTCACTACTGGGCTAGCAGGTGTACCGGTTGCAGCATCCTCAGATTCTCTTGCAACGGGTATTTCTTCCTGATTCCTTGGGATTTCTTCTTGGGGTTGGTAAAAGTTGATTACTGGGATGATGATGGCTCCATCTATTTGAGGCCAATCTTCAGGGAATTCTCCTAGGTCAGTTTGGCTTATTCTTTCCTTTGGTTCCTGAATTGGGATTGGTTCTGGAACGGGTTTGAACTCTTGAATGGGTTGATTGTAACCTTCTTGATCTTCCCAATCTGAAGGACATCTTTTAAGATTATCTCTGGACACTGTTTGTCTGGTTTGTCCACCATCTTTACTAATGATACAGATCTTGTTGTTGTCATGTACATAGTATAACAGCACATAGGGTTCATTTTCCCATTTGTCATCCAACTTGTTGCGGGTTCTTTTCCTTTTTAGGACTAAACTTCCTGGTGGTATAACTTCTGCTGGAGCACGCTTGTTGTAATCCCTCTCTTGTGTTGCACGGGACTTCTCCAGGTGACTGTCGACACTTTGTTGGACTTTAGCATACTGTTCTTGTCGATGGACTTTCCAGTTTGAGATGACTTGTTCTGCCTCAGGATCTACTACACCGAGTTCTAAATCCACGGGTAATTTTCCTGTACGGGCTCTCATCAGATATGCTGGTGTACAATTGGTGGAACTCACTGGGATGTGGTTGTACATGTCGATTAAGTCAGGGAGTTTCTCAGGCCATTGGTTCCTTTCTTCCAACGGGAGAATTTTCAGCATGTCAATTACAATGTTATTCATTTTTTCACAGAGTCCATTAGTTTGAGGATGATACGGGGTCGTTCTGAACTTCTTGCACCCATACATCTTACAAAACTCTTGAAAAATCTCTGCTTCGAATGCTGGTCCTTGATCAGTCAGTATACGCTCTGGATATCCCAATGGTCTGCAGAAGACTTTCTGAAAGGTTTTTGCAGCAGTCGCAGCTGTCAAGTCTTTCACAGGGGCTACCATCAGAAATCTTGAGTAATGGTCCACCATTGTCAAGGCGTAGGTATAGCCGGATCTACTTGGAGTTAGTTTCACATGGTCCAAGGCGACTAATTCCAATGGTTGTGTTGTTACGATGGGATTAAGTGAAGCTTTCTGACTCTGCACACCTTTCCTTCTCAGGGTACAGGTTTGACACTTTCTACACCATTTCTCTATGGATTATCTCATACCGGGCCAGAAAAATCTACCTTTGAGCAGCAGTTCCAGCTTCTTCCACCCGAAGTGACCAGTTTTGTTGTGGTAGGCATATAAGATCATGGGAACCTCTGATTTTGGCACGATGATTTGCACACTTGTTCATGGGTTCTTGGATTTATATACTGCCGGCATAACTTATTTTGGTACTGGAACAGTTTACCTCGTTCATTCCATAGATGTTTAGCATCAGACGGAGGGTCTGCAGGCAGCTTCGCTGACTCCTGTGCTATCAGTTGTTTAATTAGACCGACAGCTGGGTCTTGGTTCTGCACTCTCTCCCAGTCAAAGTGAGGTAATAAAAGAAATGAGGGGAGTGCTGGTGTATCACGGTCCGCGCTGCTCCAGGGCTAAATAAAACTCACCAACGAGCCAGTCAACTTTTCATCCTTTTTATTCCTCCTTCTCCTACGCGTTTCAGCGCCACACCCGGCGCCTTCCTCAGGGATATCCCTGAGGAAGGCGCCGGGTGTGGCGCTGAAACGCGTAGGAGAAGGAGGAATAAAAAGGATGAAAAGTTGACTGGCTCGTTGGTGAGTTTTATTTAGCCCTGGAGCAGCGCGGACCGTGATACACCAGCACTCCCATCATTTCTTTGATTGATACCACTATCCAGTGGTGGGTGGAGGTCCTGCAGCAGCTTGGAACATTGCTTCCTAAACGCCTTCAAACCAGTTGTGGGGATCACAACTGGAACAGGTGAGCAGCTTCATAGCACCACCACATTACATCAGTGTCACTAGTGATAGGGCACTATTGCGCCTCTTGTCCCCCTCCCTATTTTATATTTTAAAGTGAGGTAATAGGTTTACTGCTTCAGTAAAGAGGTTTTCGATGGGTCTGCTGGCACGGGATTTCTCTCACATGATGGAAAGCAGGTAACTTCACTTCTTCCAGCTCATCTTCATCTACACCTCCTTCAGATAAGTGAGGCATCCTGGATAAGGCGTCCGCATTTCCATTTTGATGCCCAGCCCGGTACTTGATGGTGAATTGATAGTTGGAGAGTCTAGCCATCCATCTCTGCTATTGGCCCCTATTGGGGTAATTTTTGGAAACAAAATGCACATTGTGTAGTGGACCAACCAGGGCAGTATTCCTACTCCTACCTAATATTTGTCATTGCAGGTTCTTTTCATGATGTCTTCCTGCACCAACCATGAGACAGCCCATAGGACTAATTTTGGAAACACAATGCACATTGTGCAATGGAGCAAGTATGGGCTGCCCCCCACCCCACCCCCTCTCCCAGCTGGCCAATTGTACCTGGCCGGTAATCAAAATACAGTGGAGCCCTTTATTAAAAAAAATTCTTCAAATAGTTTAATAAATAGTAATGTGAGGCCATATTTTTGGACCCCATCCAGGTACAGCAGGTATGGATGGGCTGCCACTCACCCTCAAATGGCTAGTTGTACCTGGCTGAAATCCTCAGCATGGGGAGGCCCAAGTGTTTTGGGTCTCCCATGCTGCAAATTGCAGCTTGCAGCCAACCCAGAAAATGGGTTCATCAGAAGTGCCATTTTCAGGTGCTGTACCTTGACTCTTCCTGTTGCCCTTGTGCTAGTGGCAAACTGGGTAATAAAGGGGATAATGCCGAATGAATATTGTCAGCAGGCACTAAGCCTGAGATTCTTAACGTTGGGCCAATAATAGATCTGGCCATTAGGAATCTCTAGTAAATATTAAAGGCACAACGCAGAGAAAAAGCATTTTATGACAACAAAAAACACAGACACATACCTCATTCCCATTGTTTATTAAACCTACTTACCCCTCCATGATCCTTTGCATCGACCATTCACTACAAGACCCGAAACTGAATGAGCTGACGTCATGGTTTTGGTTAGCTCTGAACTCTGGTGCACTTTCCTGCTTCACAGTGAGAAATTAGTAAGTTGGTAAATTTCACTGTATGACAGAATAGCATGCAGATATAGTCTGCATTATGTCTGCATACTGTTCCCATGCAGCTTGAGCACTTTTCCATACAGTTCTTCCCTTTTATAGCCCTCCCAGACCTCATTGTCAAGTCCAGCAGAAAATTACTTGCATTTCCCATAGACACATTTTCCCATATTCATTATGAATGAGCAAATATTACAAACTACTCATTATGATTATAGCGAATTCGAATATTTCACTACTAGTTCATCCCAAGTATTGATGCCCAAATATTTGAGTAGCCACAGTCAGACGATGTCAATGGGAAATGCAATTAGTGTCTCCAGAGGTAGATGATGAGACACAGTTGCCAACAAATGATGTTGCCAAGTCAACGAGTCATGACCAGAGTGCGGAAGTGAAAGATGAGGTGGCGGACGATGAAGTCACTGACCCAACCTGGGAAGGTGCCATGCAGAGTGGGGAAAGCAGTGCAGAGGGGAAGGGATCCATAGCACCACAACAGGCAATAAGAGGTAGTGGGGTGCTCTGAGGGAGAAGGTGGGAAACTGTTCCCTATAGCGCCGACACATGGCAAGTTCCAAGACCAAGGGGTAGATGTTCTCCAGTTTTGTGCTTTTTTAAATAAAGTCCAGAAGATAAAAGAATGGTCATTTGCAACCTATGCCATAACAAGATCAGCAGGGACATCAACCTACATGGCTGGCCACCACCAGTATGCTCAAGCACATGTCATCAAAGCACTTGAAAAGGTGGGCAGAACAACTGGGTCCACCATCAGTGTCTGTGGGTGACCCCCGCTGCCTCTTCCCCTGTGCTGTGTTTACCAGTCCCTTGTCCAGTACACAGGCACAAATATGTCCAGCATCAGTCGTTGCACATTCGCAAGTATCATCAGTAGCCACGTCCAATTCTTTGTCTCAGTGCAGCATTCATATGTTCCTACCTCAGAACTTGGAATTCAAATATAAATATCCAGCCATTCAACCACATGCCCAAACTCTAAACAGGTACATTTCTAGACTTTTTGGAAATGGCCTGGAAACTATGCTGTTTAGGCTTGTGAACACTGAAGCTTTCTGCAAACTCATGGCAGTGGCCATCCCTTGGTAATTGGTTTCCAACCACTACTATTTATACCAGTGCGCAGTCTTGCCTTCCACCAGCACATGTCCCAAACATTACCCATGCCCTGAACAATGCATTTTTTTGGAAGGTCCACTCAACGACTGACACATGGACAAGGGCTTTTGGCCAGAGGCGTTATGTTTCCCTGATAATGAACATGGAAGAGTGCAGCGTGAAAAGCACCTTTTGCCCTGATGAAGTTGTCTTTACACAACGAAACGCGTAGGCAAGAGGCTAAATAAACAGAACAAACACCATTACTCTGTTTGTCATCATTGCAGGTCAGCGCAGTGATTTCTTTCAACTCAGTGCTTTCTGTTTGTTTATCTTATCTTCCCTGCTGAGCACTGCTGCGACCTGAGGAGAGAGCTGTCAAAGTTGGTTGTGACTCATACAACCTGACCAGGTGAATCTTTCCATAGAAGGGGGACACCTGGTGGCTAAACTAAGAGGTGCGCTCCAATTATTTTATTTCTTAACAATCTGGTAATTTGATACCGTGTCACAGGATGTGACATCACTTAAGGTCCTGATGCCTGGAGATACTCTCCATGGTCCGAGTGATCTCCCACGCTCAGCAGCATTGTGTATGTAAGACACATGGAAGAGTGCAGTATGAAAAGTACCTGGTGGTCTAGTGGGGATATTTCAATGAAAGGTGGAGGAATTAGCCCCTCACCTGAAAGGGTTGTGCACTCCTGCTCAACCTCAGTAGAGATTATGTTTCCCTGATATCACACTGGGTGAACCTTATTGGGGCCAGGACTGAGTCAAACCCTGGGACAGCACACTTCATACCAACATCAAGGATTGTAGGCCCCTTTTCCATTAGGGTTTCCTCCCCCTCCTACACAATATCTGTAATGTGTGTGGGTGTGGCCCTACTGTGTCATGTTGCAGGCTTACCCTGGAAGGACATGACTAAGTGCCTACCTGTTATTCAACAGGGGCCTCTGATGGTGAGGTTGTACTTGGCTGCTGGTAGACACCAGGTACCAGTCCAGGGCAGTTCCGGACTGCAGCAGCTGACCCTAATGGTCAGGGATGCAGGTATGGTCATGGAGTATCAGTCAAGGCAGATTCAGGGTCATAGGCAGGGTGGATACTGATATTGGTTCAGACAGGATGGCTGGTACAGATGGAAGAGGTTTAGGTTCAGCAACAGATGGAACAAGTTCAGGTTCAGGTGCAGACAGGACAGATTCGGATACATACAGGATAGAATTGGGATTAGGCAGGATAAGTTTGGTTCAGGTAAGACAGGTTAAAATTTAGGCAAATGCAAGGTCACAGGGACCTGACAACTCACTGGCAGGTGCAAGGCAAACAAGATACGGATGTATCTTCCATAGGGAAGGGTGCCTTAAACAGCTAGTGCCTCCCAGCCATAGGATAGGGACACTTCCAGAGTACACGCACTGCCTCTTTAAGAAGTGGGGAGTGTGCTGATGTGCGCCCTAAGGCCTTGGATCTGGGATCCACCGTGGGGACGGGAGCAGGAGCTGGTGGAACACAGCAATGCAATTTTTAACCCTTCATCCTCCCTACTCTATGTGCACCACCCTGCAGACTGCAGCAGCCATGATATGCTTTTATAGTTTATTGTGACTCTCACAACCACACAACCTGAGCCTCTGATACCTATTTAGGTAATACTTTATCATTCAGACCCTTCATCCTCCCTACTTTAATTTTCTGAAATAATGACCTTTTTTTCATTGGATGTAAGCCATTATCATCAACATTAACACTTATAATACTTATAATAATAATCGCTCTGTTTGTAATGACTCTATGTGATATATGCGTTTCACTTTATGTATTAAATCACTGAAATAAATTAACTTTTTGATGATGTTCTAATACATTGTGATGTACCTGTATATAGATGTACACCCCCCTCAGGGGTAAATGTTTTTCAGCCTTTGCACTTAGGTCATGGGCTTTACCAGTCTAGGAATCCCACTCCTTAACAATGGTGAAAAAATGTTTTCTGAGACCCTCCTCTACGTGTCTTCCTGGATGTATTGCAGGCCCTACTAGTAAGTTTTGACAGCCTTTGCTATTAGTGCATAGGCTTTATGAATCTAGGAGTCCCACTCTATAACAGTTTTAACAGAATGTGTATAAGGCCCTCCTTTATGTGTTATACAAGGTGTATCAGTGTCCCTCATCCTTCTAATTTTTAACAGTTTTTTCATTGTCTATATAGGCTTTGTGAGTTTCAGTGTCTCACCTTCATAAATTAAACAGGATGTTTCTGACCATGTCATACACCCCATATGATCAGATAAGGTAGTACAGTAAATGTTTAAATTACAATTACCAGTGGGTGTAGTTTTATTACCCCATCTACTATATCATCTACTGTAGTCATAGGCTATGGGGAATTAAGGTGAGATTTGGCCCACCTACTAAAGGATGGTAGAGGTGTTATTTTTTCTCGTTTTAATTTTGCCTTATACACAAGTCATTATACATGCAAGAATGTTTCTTAACATTTTTGTCTTGTAAAATCCATTTTAACATCGGTTTTGTATGTTTTATTGACAGTTCAAAAAGTGGAGCAAGGCAATACACTCTGCCTATATGCCTCTAATCCAATGGTATCCCTCCTTCACAAGCTATCCCTACACTAACTGCAGGTAACAGCGGTTTTACTAGAACAAAGGACAGCATTTAGCCCTGAAAATGACTTTTGTTTATTTGGTAGCAACAGCAGTACATCTATAGAAGGACTCGAAGGCAATACACCCTGTCTATATGCCTCTAATCCAAAATTATTCCTGCTCCACCAGCAATCCCTACACTGAATGCAGGTTGTAGTTCTTTTACTAGACTAAAGGATACTATTTAGCCCTGAAAAGGACTTTTATTTTTAAGTTACAGCAGCAGTATACCTATAGAAGACCTGTAAGGCAATAATCCTGGCCTACAGTTGTGGCCAAAAGTATTCACACCCCTGCAATTCTGTCAGATAATACTCAGTTTCTTCCTGAAAATGATTGCAATCACAAATTCTTTGGTATTATTATCTTCATTTAATTTGTCTTCAATGAAAAAACACAACAAGAATTGTCCTAAAGCCAAATTGGATATAATTCCACACCAAACATAAAAAAGGGGGTGGACAAAAGTAGTGATACTGTTAGAAAAATCATGTGATGCTTCTCTAATTTGTGTAATTAACAGCACCTGTAACTTACCTGTGGCACCTAACAGGTGATGGCAATAACTAAATCACGCTTGCAACCAGTTGACATGGATTAAAGTTGACTCAACCTCTGTCCTGTGTCCTTGCGTGTACCACATTGAGCATGGAGAAAAGAAAGAAGACCAAAGAACTGTCTGACGACTTGAGAAACCAATTTGTGAGGAAGCATGAGCAATCTCAAGGCTACAACTCCATCTCCTAAGACCTGAATGTTCCTGTGTCTACCATGCGCAGTGTCATCAAGAAGTTTAAAGCCCATGGCACTGTGGCTAACCTCCCTAGATGTGGATGGAAAAGAAAAATTGACGAGAGATTTCAACACAAGATTGTGGGGATGGTGGATAAAGAACCTCGACTAACATCCAAACAATTTCAAGCTGCCCTGCAGTCCGAGGGTACAACAGTGTCAACCCGTACTATCCGTCAGCGTCTGAATGAAAAGGGACTGAATGGTAGGAGACCCAGGAAGACCCCACTTCTTACCCCGAGACATAAAAAAGCCAGGCTGGAGTTTGCCACAACTTACCTGAGAAAGCCTAAAACGTTTTGGAAGAATGTTCTCTGGTCAGATGAGACAAAAATAGAGCTTTTTGGGCAAAGGCATCAACATAGAGTTTACAGGAGAAAAAAGAGGTATTCAACGAAAAGAACACGGTCCCTACAGTCAAACATGGCGGAGGTTCCCTGATGTTTTGGGGTTGCTTTGCTGCCTCTGGCACTGGACTGCTTGACCATGTGCATGGCATTATGAAGTCTGAAGACTACCAATAAATTTTGCAGCATAATGTGAGAAAGCTGGGTCTCCCTCAGAGGTCATGGGTCTTCCAGCAGGACAATGACCCAAAACACAATTCAAAAAGCACTAGAAAATGGTTTGAGAGAAAGCACTGGAGACTTCTGAGGTGGCCAGCAATGTATCCAGACCTGAATCCCGTAGAACACCTGTGGAGAGATCTAAAAATGGCAGTTTGGAGAAGGCACCCTTCAAATATCAGGGACCTGGAGCAGTTTGCCAAAGTAGAATGGTCTAAAATTCCAGAAGAGCATTGTAAGAAACTCATTGATGGTTACTGGAAGCGGTTGATCGCAGTTATTTTGGCTAAAGGTTGTGCAACCAAGTATTAGGATGAGGGTGCCAATACTTTTTTCTGGCCCATTTTTGGAGTTTTGTGTGAAATGATCAATGTTTTGATTTTTGCTTCATTCTCTTTTGAGTTTTTTCATTGAAGACAAATTAAATGAAGATAATAATACCAAAGAATTTGTGATTGCAGTCATTTTCTGGAAGAAACTGAGTATTATCTGACAGAATTGCAGGAGTGTCAATACTTTTGGCCACAACTGTATATGCCTACTCTAATTTAAGATCTCCCTCCTAGATCAACTCTCCCTGAACTGCAGTATGATGAGCAACTTGTGTCACTGGATCTTATATAATACCTGATGATGTAATGCAGCTGGCCAACTACAGTAATGCCAGTAGTCATCCTGTATGTCAGGCAATCCCTGCATGTTGATTAGCTGTCTAAGGCTACTTTCACACTACGATTTTTGTAAAATCCGATGCTGTCCGATATATATCGGACAGCATCGGATTCCTCTAATGCCTGGAATCGGGTGCCAAATAGGCATCCGATTCCGACAGAAAATAGGATGCCCGCCCTCCTGTCAGATCGCTCCCTGAGAGTTGTCAGTCTCTCCCCCGGTCCTCTTCTTTATCCCCTGTGTCTCCCCTCTTGGCCCCCGGTCCTTTCCTCTTATCCCCTGTGTCTCCCCTCTTGGCCCCCGGTCCTGTGTCTCCCCTCTTGGCCCCCGGTCCTGTGTCTCCCCTCTTGGCCCCCGGTCTCCCCTCTTGGCCCCCGGTCCTGTGTCTCCCCTCTTGGCCCCCGGTCCTGTGTTTCCCCTCTTGGCCCCCGGTCCTGTGTCTCCCCTCTTGGCCCCCGGTCCTGTGTCTCCCCTCTTGGCCCCCGGTGCTGTGTCTCCCCTCTTGGCCCCCGGTCCTCTCATCCCCTGTGTCTCCCCTCTTGGCCCCCGGTCCTCCTATGCGTCCTCCTCCTCTCCTCTTGTCCTCCTCCTCTTGTCCTCCTCCTCTTGTCCTCCTCCTCTTGTCCTCCCCTCTCCTTCTCTCCTTTCTCACCTGTCCACGACTCCTGCACGGTCCCGCGCGTCTCCGGTGCCTTGCTGTTCTGTCTCAGTGCAGCCAGGACCTCTCGTGATGTCACAATCACATGACTGCCGGCTATTGGTTCCTGGCAGTCATGTGATTGTGACATCACGGCAGGTCTTATCAGCACAGACGGCAAGATACCTGGAGACACCGGAGACGCCGGGAGACGACGTGGGCCTCGTGGACAGGTGAGCATAGTTTTGTTTTTTTTTATTAACCCCTTAATTTACTTTTAGGAGCTATTTTAGTGTACTGAGCATGCTCAGTACACTAAAATCGGTCCGAGGAGACATCACATGTTTTCTCGGACCCTGCTCCATAGGGCCCCATGCTAAATTGATCGGGTCGGATCGGATGTGCACTAAATGCCATCCGATCTGGTCCGATCCGAATCTGTCAGATTTTATTTTCGGTGCAAAAATCGGAGCAAGCTCCGATTTTTGCACCGATAAAAAAATCGGACAGATTCGGATCGGACCAAATCGGATGGCATTTAGTGCACATCCGATTCGGTCCGATGCCCATAGGCCTGCATGGGGTCCGAAAATCGGTCCGATGCTGTCTGATTTTTATCGGACAGCATCGGAACTGAAAAAATCGTTATGTGAAAGCAGCCTAACTGGCATGAAACATGCAAGGTGGGAACACTAGTAATGAGTGTTTACAAGCACCCCGGTGGTCAATTGACTATTGAGCAGTTTGGAGTTTGCTCACTCATCAGTACTTGTCATGAATTTGATGAGTTGTGTCATCAGACTCCCATCGTGCCCCTATCCCATCCCAGCACCACCCATTTTGGTGGAATTGGGTGAAGTTTTCGTGAAAACAGCCAATCTTCTCTCAAAAAATTTGAGCAACTCTGCAAAAAGTTTTCAAAGTGATTTAATCGCTTTGATAAATCAAGTCAATGGATAATTTTTTTAACAGTTTTTTTATTTGAAAAGCATGAAAAGTATGAGCTATGTGTTATTAAACTGGCTGTGATTCAGCTGACAGAAGAGCTGTATCATAAGTACACATACCAGGGAGCTCCTGTAGAAGGGCTGTGTCAGGGAAAGAAATACATCTTGGTTACTGAAATAATACAAAATATTTTTCTCTCCGGTCTCATTCCTCCATATGCAGTCAATCAGCTAACAAAAAGATTAATTTCTTTCCAATTGGTCTGCAAAAAAGCATGGACATGGGATGAGCTCCAAAGAAAATAATGTGTACGAGTTCTGTCTGTGAAAAACCAAGATAGAACATGTACATGACTCATGGACATCTGAATGAGGCCTAACCATACATTTTATTATTCGGGTAAAAAAAAGATTGGCTTGTACAAGTGCAGTATAATCTGACCACTAATGAGTCCCACAGATTGTGAGTTCTCAATGTTTTAAACCAAAATATACCTTGTCTCCTCTATCACAGGGCACATGACAAATGGATGTAGTAAATACTGATTTTTAATGTATGCCATACCTCATTTGAAGATAATTATATCTAAATATGTGAAGTAGAAAGGAAATATTTTTCCTGTGCTTCTTGTAAGTGTGGACTGTAAATTACATCCACGTGAAGCAGCTGGAATAGTTCTCGACATCAGATAATGATTAAAGTAAAGGAAACTAGAAGCCTGACTGGTTTGTAAAGTCAGCATGTCTATAGCCTTGTGGTTGGGTGCAATATGCCTGGACTGATCCTGGAGTTTTGCGTTCCTGTCCCTTGCCAAAGGGATGATTACCATGGTTGGATTATCACAGCCCAAGCAAATAGGTCATGGTGGCGACAGAGTAAATTATTGCATACACAATATGTTGAATGTGTTTCTCATATGTTTTCCACTAACAGCCTATTAGCATGCAGGTGACATTTGTTACCATACTTTGGAGAACAGCATATATCCGATCAGCTTACAAACATAAATATCTGCCAAAAAATGTTCCCATGTTTTGTCATAGACTATTGTTTCATACTCAAGGTTATTTCTTTGTTTTATCAACTCATTTCCTAAATGATGTATTAGTAGAGGATTTTATATCATTTTGGTCACGTAGCTGAATGTATCAAAATCCCTTTTAGAAAGATACACCAAAATGCTAAGTAAGGTTGGTACGATCTCATAGGAATGTTACCATTAAAGTGAACCTGTCACCCCCTAGTGCTTTGCAAACTGAAAGCAGCACCTGAAGCACCGTCTATGCTGCATTCTGTGAAGGTGTCTATACTCTCTTTGCCCACCCGTACTCCAAAAGAAATAATTTGTAATGTTTCCCGCCATGTATTTATATGAGTACTTAGCTGGTCCGATGGGTCTGGTCCTTGTGTCCTGAGATTGCTGCCAGCCCCGTCCTCCCCGACTCCTCTGTGTGTCTGTCGCCAACAGTTCTCTGTTGCCTGTGCATAATCATCTTTGTTTATGCAGAGGCACATAAACCTGTTGTATGTTATACTGTATGCATCTGGTGCCTACACTTTACGCAGGCACATTAATGACAGCTGGGCTCCCCACATTCTGGCTGAGCTGTGTGCGCCTGCATAAACAAAGATGATTATGCACAGGCGCCGAATAGGAGGGGGCGCAAACAGAGAAGAGGAGGTGGCAGACACATGGAGGTGGGGAGGACCAGGCTGGCAGTGATCTCAGGACAGAAGGACCAGACCAGTCAGATCGTCTAAGTACTCATTTACATACATGGCGGGAAACATTATAAACGGTTTCTTTTGGAGTACAGGGGGGCCAAGAGAGTATAGACAAATTCACAGAATGCAGCATAGACGCTGCTGAAGGCGCTGATTTCAGTTTGCAAAGCACTAGGGGGATGACAGGTTCACTTTAAGCATTCATTGGAACTACAGTTTTGTTCAAAGTAATAGCAGTGTGTTCAAAAATATGAGTTAAGGCCAAAATCTTTATAATAGTTTTTATTTCCATACATTGGGAACATTGCACATTGTTTTGTGTTCGAAAAAATTCTCAATGTCTGCATCTGTCTTTACAAACATAAAATATGTACGTTTTTTTTAGGATTTAGCATTCCTGTGAATCACTATTTCACATCTATGTTGCATAGCATCGACCAACTTCAGGCACCTGTTAACTGTTATTCCAGGCAAGGATGCTTTGACTACGCCCCACAATTTATTTGCATTTGTTGTTTTTGTCTCAGAAATGTCATTTTTAAGATCACCCCACACGTTTTCTATTGGATTAAGGTCTGGGGATTGGGCTGGCCACTCCATAACCTCAATTTTGTTGGATTGGAAGAAAGATTTTGGTCAATAACTGGTGTGTTTAGAGTCATTGTCATTTTGAAACACCCATTTCAAGGGCAATTCCTCTTTAGCATAAGGCAACATGACCTCTTCAAGTATTTTGATATATTCAAACTGGTCCATGATCCTTGGTATGCAATAAATAGACCAGGCACCATAGCAAGAGAAACATGCCCATATCATGATGCTTGCACTACCATGCTTCACTTTTTTCAGAATGTACTTGAATTTAGAGTTTGGGAGTCATCTGACAAGATGTGGCCATTAGTCCCCAAAAAAAGCAATTTTACTTTCATCAGTCCACAAAATGTTTTTCCATTTTTCTTTAGGCCAGTTGATGTATTCCTTGATAAATTGTATCCACTTCAGTACATGTGTGTTTTTTAATAATGGGACTTTGTGGGGACTTCTTGCCAGGGGCGGATCTACTGCATGTGCAGCCGATGCATTTGCATTTAATTGTATATTATATATAATGAGCGACAGATTTAGAAGCGCAGTGTGGGGTATTTTATATTCAGGTGGAAAATGTATATCTACAATATATGTGACCTTGATATTTTCAGGGCTTTGGTGATCAGTGTGACAAGACGAGACATTGCTGGAAGATGTGAACATGAAGGTCTGACCAGATGGAGAAGAAAGAACAAAAAACTAAACAGAAGAATGCCTGCGGTAAGTCACTGGATATCAATATTTATTCTGTAATGACTGGGAGTAAAGCTGTTATTTGTTATATCCCTTAGGTCACATTCGTGTGAGATGTCAGAGTTTTTATCGGACATCACACAGACTGTTTTTTAGATCCATTCTCATATCTATGAAAATCATGGTTAAGAGAATGAGATCTGGGAGACTTCAGAAGTGTACTGCTCTAAGGCTGGGGTCACTCATAAGCCCTTGGTCCGTTTTTGGCTTCATTTTTGTAATTTTTTTTTTCTATGAGCATTTTCAGTTCTTTCAAACAAATCAAATGTTTACAAACTCTACTGTTAGTAATAATTTGGAACAGTGCTTTTAGAGTTTTTTTTAATTTTGAAAATTATACTGTTATCATAGGGAGATTTTTTCAATAAAATTTGATCTATACTCTAACGGGTGATGACTTTTATTACACTCACTGTCATTTGCACCAATCATTTACAAAAATCAGAGAAAAATAACATTTGCATAATAATTTGGAACACAGTGCAATTCAATCTGTAGTAGACATGGGTGTACCCAGCAAGGGGCATGGGGGGGCAACTGCTCCCCCAGAAGCAAAATAAAATAATATGTTAGCAAGCCAATAGGATTCAAAGGAGGGAGAAGGCTCTAGCAGAGTCCACAGGCAGCTGCCAATAAGAGAAGAGGGATTGCTTTCTTCCTGCGCTTTATACTTACCTCACCGCGCTCCCTCAGTGACCCACGGCTGTGTCTTCTGATCCCCTGCCGGGCCGCAGCAAGCGTGGGCTCTAGGACTCAGAAGCACCATGTGGCCGGTGACGTCGCACGGTCACATGGTGCTGTTTAAGGTCCGCCACCAGGTCCTATGGTGCCGGGATTAGGAGCAATCACTGTAGGAACCTGGTGAGGTGAGTAAAAAAAATGATATTACAATAAGGCATGTAATTAGAATAAAAATCAAAATTTTTTTGCAAGCAAATAATTGTAATAACTAATAAAGCGCTGCTATAATCTACTATATAATTGCCTAATCGTGTCTGTCAGAGGCCGAAATCGCGCGCCAGCGCTCATTGGTTGCCACCAGCCGCAGCGACCAATCAGTGCAACGTATGCAAAAGAGCCGCGCGTGGAGGTCCACGGCGAGCCAGCCGGGAGATAACTGGCATCAGCCAGTCAACTCCTGGATTGCGAGCCGCTGACCTCTGTGCAGCAGTAGCTGAGCCGCGCTGCACAGAGGTCTGAGACGAGCCAGCCGGGAGATGACCGGCGTCAGCCGCTCATCTCCCGGCTGCTCACTACGGTAGTACCCTGAGCGGGATTCAAATCCCCCGCCAAGCTGTGCTACATCCCTGATTGGTCGCCGCGGCTGGTGGCGACCAATCAACAAAGTGGCGCGTATTTGAAAACTGCGCGCCATACAAATCGTACGCCAAGTCGCGCGCCGCTTCTCTGATTGGTCAACGCCAGCCGTTTACACCTGTCTATAAGGCTGTCGGTCAGTGTGACGAACTTCAATCCTGTATACAAGGCTGTCAGTCAGTGTGACACACTTCACTCCTGTCTATAAGGCTGTCAGTCAGTGTGACGAACTTCACTCCTGTCTACAAGGCTGTCAGTCAGTGTGATGCACTTCACTCCTGTCTACAAGACTGTCAGTCAGTGTGACGAACTTCACTCCTGTATACAAGGCTGCCAGTCAGTGTGATGCACTTCACTCCTGTGTACAAGGCTGTCAGTTAGTGTGACAAACTTCTCTAATGTCTACAAGGCTGTTAGTCAGTATCACGAACTTTACTCCTATCTACAAGGCTGTCAGTCAGTGTGATGCAGTTCAATCCAGTCTACAAGACTGTCAGTCAGTGTAACGCAGTTCAATCCTGTCTACAAGGCTGTCAGTCAGTGTGACATAGTTCACTCCTGTCTCCAAGTCTGTCAGTCAGTGTGATGAACTTCACTCCTGTCTACAAGGCTGTCAGTCAGTGTGACGCACTTTACTCCTGTCTATAAGGCTGTAAGTCAGTGTCACAAACTTTAATCCTGTCTACAAGGCTGCCAATCAGTGTGACGAATTTCACTCCTGTCTATAAGGCTGTCAGTCAGTGTCACGAACATTACTCCTGTCTACAAGGCTGTCAGTCACTGTTACGCACTTCACTCCTGTGTCCTGTGGCTGTCAGTCAGTGTGGCGAAGTTCACTCCTGTCTACAAAGGCTGTCAGTCAGTGTGATGAACTTCATTCCTATCTACAAGGCTGTCAGTCAGTGTGACGAACTTCACTCCTGTCTATAAGACTGCCAGTCAGTGTGACGAAGTTCAATTCTGTCTACAAGGCTGTCAGTCAGTGTCATGAACTTTACTCCTGTCTACAAGGCTGTCAGTCAATGTGACGCACTTCACTCCTTTCTACAAGGCTGTCAGTCAGTGTGACGAATTTCACTCCTGTCTATAAGGCTGTCAGTCAGTGTCACGAACTTTACTCATAAACATGCATAGAGAGATTATAAATAAATATAGCATACATAGACGATAAACACATAGGTAGATGATAGATAGATATCATGTATTCATTGCATTATTCTTAAATCTTCATAAATAAACTACATACATATTCTAGAATAGCCGATGCTTTACAAACGGGCCACCATCTAGCTACATATAATTTTATTAAATTTTTAGTTTCATTCACCTTTTACAACCTGAACGACCATGGCTTGCCCCCCTTAGTTTTTATCCTAAGTACACATATGGTAGTATGTCCTAGTCTTTTATCAATATGGACTGCAGACTGAAGACATTCAGCCCCCGAGACCTGTGTGTAAACTAACAAGAGCTGCATTTCAGTCGGCAGTCAGGAGCAAGGCACTCATATGTGAAGAAATGTGTCTATTCCTTGCTGAGCACAAAGAGGTCATATTGAGATTTATCCTTCTAAATGTTTTTTGTTTTCCAGTTAGGCACTGTTTTTTATCACTTCTATAAAGCTGTCAGACTGACAGTGACCCATGCCAAGGTTGTGGGAACTCGGATACCAGACATTGATTACGGTTGCTGTCACTGGTGGCCGGTGCCCGTGGACGTGGCCCTGGTGGTCACTGAAAAATGTGTAAAGTAAGATAATAAAGGTGTAATGTTCGTGACGCCACCTACGGTACCTGGTGAACACACCAGTACTGCTCTCAGACCTCCAGGGATGATGTTGTTGCAGCCAGGTGGAGTTACTCCCCGCAAGTAGAGCAGAATCCCCATGGCAGTGTTGTAGTACTTGTTGTCGTGGTCGCAGGTACAGGGAGGCAACTCTGCAGGTGAGAGGCTGAGTGATTTCTTACAACAAGAAAGAATAACATACCACATGTTGCATTCAGGGTGCGGACGAGAAGGTGTGATTTGTACGCAAGCATCCGCATGCGTACAAATCACACAGGGAAATGAATGGGTGCGTACGGCAATGTGCAGCCGAGCGCATCACCGTGCATCCCCATGATAAACATAGGGACGCGCAGTGTCTGCACTCAGCTTGTGCTTCCCGGTCGCAATACGCAGCGGCGGGGAGCGCAAGAGTGAAGCCGGCCTAAGAGAGTTTAATAGTTTTTGGAGATATTTTATTGTTATTATTATTTGTTTATTTTTTTTTTGGGAGAGCAAACCTTTATTATTGCAGAGGGTTACAAGCATGTGAGGCTATTCTATTCTACACTTACAGTTGTGGCCAAAAGTATTGACACCCCTGCAATTCTTTCAGACAATACTCAGTTTCTTCCTGAAAATGACTGCAATCACAAATTCTTTGGTATTATTATCTTCATTTAATTTGACTTCCATGAAGAAACACAAAAGAGAATGAAGCAAAAAGCAAAACATTGATCATTTCACACAAAACTCCAAAAATGGGCCAGACAAAAGTATTGGCACCTTCAGCCTAATACTTGGTTATTTTAGCCAAAATAACTGCTTCCGATAACCATCAATGAGTTTCTTACAATGCTCAGCTGATCTCCTGGCGGCCGCCACTGATCTCCCGGCAGCCGCCGCTGATCTCCCGCAACCGCCTCTGATCTCCCAGCATCCGCCTCTGATCTCCCAGCATCCGCCGAGACTTCTGATTGGCTTGCTGGACACCATACTATGTGAATGCATGCAGAGAATCCCTGCTGTGTTCACATCAGTATGGCAATGTTTGGCACTGCATTTCCGTCTGCATGTCACACACATGCAGACACAAACGCTAGTGTGAAACCGGCCTTAAAGAGGACCTGTCACCCCCCCTGGTGCTATGCTAACTAAATGCAGCACTGAATGCAGCGTGTCTGCTGCATTCAGGGAAGGGGGTCCCCCATGTCTCTAGCCCCCAGGTAAGTTGTAAAGTTGTATACTTTATAAAGTTTACAGATAAGGAGTCCAGAGGGACTTGCTCAGTAGTGAGTCATTGCTGCTCCCTGGTGTCCTCCCCGCCTACAGCCCTCTCGTTGAGGGCTGGAGGCGGGGGACACCATACAACAGTAATGACACATACAGGAGGCTGAACAAGAGAGGGCTGGAGGCGGGGTGGACACCAGCAACAGCGATGACACATACTGGAGGCTGAACAAGAGAGGGCTGGAGGTGGACCAGAGAGGGCTGGAGGCAGGGAGGACACCATAAAACAGCGATGAGACATACAGTTGTGGCCAAAAGTATTGCATTCACTGGGAAAGGGAAAGGGAAAAGGCTGCTCCACCGCCCATATCCTCCTGGATTCCTGCACCTGGTGTGGCAGCTTTGGCAACTGCCCAGGAAACAATGTAAAGTGGAAACCACCGGTGCTTGTCTTCATAAAATTTTGTTCTTTATTGTTAAATGAAATTTATAAAATCATTCAGCGTGCTAGCTGGGCGCTAGACGCGTTTCGGAAGACACAACTTCCTTAATCATTAGCAATACAAAATACAAAAGTTTATACATTTATAAAAAAGAAGAAACCTCCACCCACAGCTGAACCTAATTAACAATGGTGATAATAAAGAAACTAAAATTTAACTCTTTCACATGTTATGGAGTTGAAATTTGCACAAGAGGGAGCATTGCACTATTTTCTGACACACCAAAATATTACAATACATACAGTATATATTTAATAACTTCATGGATCTCCACCTTTAATGTTTTTATTTTTACTTCCTTTTCCTTATCCTTATATGATGGAAAACCAATACATTGTAATACAAAGAAAATTTCAGTGCGTTCTAATATATTTATGATGATTATCACATATTAATAGATTTCATTATTACACTCCTAATGTGCGGTTGTTTTATTGTTCAAGCAGATTCTGAATTTAATCATCCCGGTAACTTTATAGCTAGTCTTGTTTTCTATTTTTTATTTTCATATATAGATACATTACTCCATTACCTCAATTTAGATATATTATGGGGGGGGAGGGGGAAGAGAGGAAAAGAAAAAAAAAAAAAAAAAAAACTTTTTAAAATTTCCAAACTTTTTTTGGGCATTAATTTCACTGATTTATTTTTTAAATTTTAATATTGCAATCTTTGCTAAAACAAATGTCAAAGTAAAAGGATATGTATTAGAAATTCTATATTTTGAACTATTTCATAGGCATGCACATTTTCTGTGTCTAAACTTGTAAGCTTATTTCGGTCCTTATTGTCAATGGTTTTTCACATATATGTTGATTTCCTTATTCTAGCCTACAATGCAGGTATGGAATGGTCTAGCTCTGCCATGTTTAATGCCCATTACATAGTTCGCTTTTGTAATAAAAAAAAAAAAAAAATATTTTAAATTTCCAAACTTTCTTTTTTTCTTTTTTTTTTTTTTTTTTTTTTTTTTTCTTTTTTTTGGGGAGATTAATTTCACTGATTTATTTGTTAAAGGTTTAATATTACAATCTTTTCCAAAACAAATGTTAAAGCAAAAGAATCTGTGTTAGAACTTCTATTTTGATCTATTTCATAGACATGCACATTTTCTGTGTCTAAACTTGTAAGCTTATTTCGGTCCTTATTGTCACCGTTTTTTTTACATATATGTTGATTTCCTACTTTAGCCTACAATACAGGTTTAGAATGATCTAGCACTACCGTATTTGATGCCCATTACATGATCCGCTTTTGGAAATCTTATAACCCAAAAAAAAAAAAAAAATTTTATTAATAGGAAAAGAAAGAAAGGAAAAAAGGGGAATAAGGGGGTCCCAACCCATTGAATATTTATTTATTTCCTAATAGAAGTAACATAAATCATTTCTGTAATTTAGACCATTGGGGCTACGGGCATCCAACTGGAGGATCCAATAAAGTTCCCGATTATGGAGCACCCGCTCCCAATCTCCACCCCTATAAGGACGATGAACCCGTTCTATACCCATGATGGTTAATGATGTTAAAACCCCACCATGGACCTCACAAAAATGTCTTGATAGACCTGACATTCCAGTTTTTAAGGATTTTGAGTTTGGATTGGATGCTGTGATGTGCTCGGATATACGCTTTTTTAAAGATCTAGTGGTACAGCCTACATAGCTTAAGTTGCAGATTCCACAAGTTGCTAAATAAACCACATGTGTGGTGTTACAATTGATATATGTGTCCACTAGAAAGGTTTTATTAGTTTTGTTGTTGCGGAAGATGTTGCTGATATTAATGTATTGGCAAATGTTACATCTATTTCCTCCGCACCTAAAAGACCCTTTATATGTTAACCATGTGGGTTGTCCCTGTTTCTTATTTATGTAGGTGCTAGGTGATACCATATTACCAATACTCCTCGCTCTACTTGCTACTACTCTCCAGCCATCCGATAGTATTTTGCGCAGGATGTCATCCTGATATAAGATAGGAACATTTCGATTTAGCAGTTTTTTTATGTTGTTAAAATCCTTACTGAATTGAGTGACAAAAGTGGGAGGATATGTAGTAGAGTCCCTATTATGGTTTGTTTTACAGATAGACACATTTTCTGAGTGTAAATTTTCAAACTTATTTTTATTTTTACTCTTATGTCCAATGTTTTTTTGGTGCTGATTTTCTGCCCTATCCTGCAATAGGAATTTGCGATCTTTTAACTCCACAGTGTTTGATGCCCGTTGTATGGTCCATTCTCTATAACCTCTATCCTTTAATCTCTGATGGATCACTTTTGTCTCCATTTGATAATCACCGTTCTCAGAGCAATTTCTTCTTGCTCTGATGAACTCTCCTATAGGAAGATTTTTGGTAACATGTTGTTGGTGACAACTGTCTGCCCTCAACAAAGTGTTTCCACTAATTTCCTTGCGGAAAAGTTTGGTGCTGATTTCTCCAGTTTCTTTGTCCCCCTGTAGTATCACATCCAAAAACGGGGTGCAATCACCATGTACCTCAAAGGTAAATGACAGATTATAGTCGTTCTCACTGAAATACCTCACCAAACCTTCAGGGGTGGGTGCGGGAGACACAATAGACGACACAGTCCAAATCAGGACCATATCGTCTATGTATCTCCCGCACCACCTTATGTTACTCAGAAATGGGTTATTCGGAGTATAGAGGAACTCACTCTCCCAGCTCATCATATAAAGATTTGCTAGGGAGGGCGAGAACCTCGCTCCCATAGGGCAACCACAACATTGCAGGTAGAATTTATCATTAAACTTGAAAAAGTTGCTTTTCAACAGATGGTCCACACAAAGTATAAGAAATTCTTTTTCTGCATCATTATATACATCAGTGTGGTGCAAGATGTTGTTCAGGACCCATAGAGCTTTAGTATGGACAATTGAGGAATATAGTTGTGCTACATCACAAGTAATCCAAATGGATTCTCGATCCCACCGTATCTTAGATATGCCTTGTAATAGATGTTTGGTATCTTTTATCCTACCAGGATGATTAAATTCAGAATCTGCTTGAACAATAAAACAACCGCACATTAGGAGTGTAATAATGAAATCTATTAATATGTGATAATCATCATAAATATATTAGAACGCACTGAAATTTTCTTTGTATTACAATGTATTGGTTTTCCATCATATAAGGATAAGGAAAAGGAAGTAAAAATAAAAACATTAAAGGTGGAGATCCATGAAGTTATTAAATATATACTGTATGTATTGTAATATTTTGGTGTGTCAGAAAATAGTGCAATGCTCCCTCTTGTGCAAATTTCAACTCCATAACATGTGAAAGAGTTAAATTTTAGTTTCTTTATTATCACCATTGTTAATTAGGTTCAGCTGTGGGTGGAGGTTTCTTCTTTTTTATAAATGTATAAACCTTTGTATTTTGTATTGCTAATGATTAAGGAAGTTGTGTCTTCCGAAACGCGTCTAGCGCCCAGCTAGCACGCTGAATGATTTTATAAATTTCATTTAACAATAAAGAACAAAATTTTATGAAGACAAGCACCGGTGGTTTCCACTTTACATTGTGGCCAAAAGTATTGACACCCCTGCAATTCTGTCAGATAATACTCAGTTTCTTCCTGAAAATGATTGTAATCACAAATTTCTTGATATTATTATCTTCATTTAATTTGTCTTCAATGAAAAAAATAAAATAAAAAGGGAATGAAGCAAAAAGCAAAACATTGATCATTTCACACAAAACTCCAAAAATGGGCCAGTCAAAAGTATTGGCACCCTCAGCCTAATGGTTGCACAAACTTTAGCCAAAATAAGGGTGTGTGCCCACATAGTGGTTTAGTGACGTTCAAATCGTCAGTAAACCACTGGAAAATTCAAGGAGCCTAGACTCCTGAGCTCAGAAGTCACCAGCGGTTTTCCAGCGGTTTCTCAGCGGTTTTTTCAGTGTGTGCACAGCGTTTTACAGTCGGTTTTTCCAGCGGTTTTTTCCGGCGGTTTTCTATGGAGGATTTTGTCCATGAAAACGCTCAAAAACCGCTGAGAAGAATTGACATGTTGTATGCTCTAAACCACTGGGAAACCGCCCAACCACTGGCAGATCTGCTCACATAAACTCACTATGTGTGCACAGCGTTTTCTAAATTACATAAGGTTACTTGTAAGTCCTAAAGCTGCTAATGATTTACATAAATTTAAATAAAACCTATGCTAAACTGCCGGCGGTTTTCGCTGCTAAACCGACACTAAACCACTATGTGGGCACACACCCTAACTGTGATCAACCGCTTCCGGTAACCATCAAAGAGTTTCTTACAATACTCTGCTGGAATTTTAGACCATTCTTCTTTGACAAACTGCTCCAGGTCCCTGATATTTGAAGGGTGCCTTTTCCAGACTGCCATTTTTAGCTCTCTCCACAGGTGTTCTATGGGATTAAGGTCTGGACTCATTGCTGGCCACCTTAGAAGTCTCCAGTGCTTTCTCTCAAACCATTTTCTCGTGCTTTTTGAAGTGTGTTTTGGGTCATTGTCCTGCTGGAAGACCCATGACCTCTGAGTGAGACCCAGCTTTCTCACACTGGGCCCTTTTCCTTCACACGCCGACGGATAGTAAGGGCTAACACTGCTGTAACCTCGGACTGCAGGGCAGCTTGAACTTGTTTGGATATTAGTCAAGGTTCTTTATCCACTATCTGCACAATCTTGCGTTGAAATCTCTTGTCAATTTTTCTTTTCCGTCCACATCTAGGGAGGTTAGCGACAGTGCCATGGGCTTTAAACTTCTTAATGACACTGCGCACGGTAGACACAGGAACATTCAGGTCATTGGAGATGGACTAGTAGCCTTGAGATTGCTCATGCTTCCTCACTATTTGGTTTCTCAAGTCCTCAGACAGTTCTTTGGTCTTCTTTCTTTTCTCCATGCTCAATGTGGTACACACAAGGACACAGGACAGAGGTTGAGTCAACTTTAATCTATGTCAACTGGCTGCAAGTGTGATCTAGTTATTGCCAACACCTGTTAGGTGCCACAGGTAAGTTACAGGTGCTGTTAATTACACAAATTAGAGAAGCATCACATGATTTTTCTAACAATGCCAATACTTTTGTCCACCCCTTTTTTATGTTTGGTGTGGAATTATATCCAATTTAGCTTTAGGACAATTGTTTTTGTGTTTTTTCATTGAAGACAAATTAAATGAAGATAATAATACCAAAGAATTTGTGATTGCAATCATTTTCAGGAAGAAACTGAGTATTATCTGACAGAATTGCAGGGGTGTCAATACTTTTGGCCACAACTGTACAGAAGGCTGAACAAGAGAGGATTGGAGGCAGGGAGCGATGAACAACAGCGCCATACAACAGCGCCATACAACACCATACAACAGCGATGACTCACTACTAAGTAAGTCCCTCCGAACTCCTTATACATAAACTTTATAAAGTCTTTTTTTCAACTTACTGGGGGGCTAGAGACATGGGGGACCCCTTCCCTGAATGCAGCTGACACGCTGCATTCAGTGCTGAATTCAGTTAGCATAGCACCAGGGGGATGATCGGATTTGTTATATGCTGAGTTCTATGTGATATGGGGCACTGTTCTTTGGTATTTTTAAGCTTATTGAAAATGTTATACTTGCCTTTCTACAAATGCACATTATAACTGTCCAAATATTTTTTTTTCAGAGATAAAGCAATATTTTGCCTTTCCAGTAAAAAATAAGCTCGTTTTACATCACACATGTCTGATATGTATATAACAAAGCCAGAATGCATGCATTGCTGGGTAATTTCTCTTGGCTTGGCTTCGTGTAATCTTGCAGGATGATGTTTATGTCCTGTTCTTCGACCTCAGCGAAGTTAATGAAAAAAGGAACAATTCTCTTGTGACCAACCACCTTTATTAAATCCTGCGACTTCTGTCCACATCACACTATCATTAAAAGGTGCCGATATTCATCTTATTTCAAAAGGAATTTGCACTTGAATAATTCAACACCATTAATTATTGCTTGCCTACATGTCGGTTTGATGCAGCTTCTGTGGACACATAAATGTGACTGAAGCCTGTACAAAGTCTCCAAGCTCCACTTTCCATACAGGACATGCTAATGCTACCAGCCAGCCTTAGCCACAGGGACCTAATTAAAGGAAAATAAATTAATCTTACTGATGAGGCAATTCAAAGGACGTAGTCATTTACACTAATAAACCAACTCTTTAACTTGGCATAAAGCAGAAACAAGATGCAGCGACTCAATGAACATCAACTTGGGGAATAAAATATATATAAAGTCTGGGGAGATTTTAAATGTCAAAATGAAGTTTTTGCTTTTTGTAGAGTTCTGTGAAAACTATAAAATACTTTAACTCCTCCTGTGCTGCATATTCAAAGCTCGTATTGGTTGCAAATCTATTTCTGAGTTGGATTCACATGGAATTACTAATTGATTTATTCATTGATTTATTTGCTGTTAATTCTATAGTTCAAAAATATTCTGCAGCATTAAATCTTATGGTCGCCATTTTAAATTACATAACTTCTTTGAAAAGTTTACTAATTTTGTTTATGAGCAGTACATTACATTTTGTTTATGAGCATTACAGCATGGAACTGATTGGGTGCTTCATGACATTATGGAGCAAAAGCATGGCACTTACTGGGCAACAAACTTGGGGAGAAAAATATGGCAACATCGCTCTTTATACATTACAGCGTAAAAGCATTAATTCTTGAAGGTACGCTTGTGTAAGCAGGTTGACATCTGTTTATACCATTGAGCTCATATTAATAATGCTGTAAAATATTCTGCAATGACTTTTAAAGGGAATCTGTCACCTGGAATTAACTCCCTGACCTATCACTAGCTGTCCCTACACCTTCCTAAGTGCTCCCTAACCATCCCTCTCTGTTGTAAATCCACCCTGTAAAGATTAAGAAAAATGACTTTGAACTTACTGGACGTCGCTCAGTCAGGCGACTGGAAAGGTGGCTTCAGGCTCCATTGTCCCCTCCTCCGTGCTTCACTGCACGCCTTGCTGTGCGTCATTATTCTGTATTGATCTCCTCCTGTATTTGGAATCTCCCATCCTCTTTTCCTCCTATGTTGCACCGGCCGGTACGTCACACCCAGTCCGGTGCATTATGGGCCCAATGAGGTGATCGGCCCTGGTGCATTATGGGCCTGATCATGTGATGGTCCTGAATCCGCGCATGCACAATGCGCTTATTGAAGCCGGGAAGATCACCTGATCCAGCCCATAATGCACCAGGGCTGATCACGTGATCGGGCCCATAATGCACCGGGCCAGATGTGACGTACCGGCCAGGGCATCATACGAGGAAAAGAGGGCGGGAGATTCCAAATACAGGAGGAGATCAATACAGAATGATGATGCCCAGCGGGGCATTCAGTGAAGCACAGAGGAGGGGACAATGGAGCCTGGAACCGCCTTTCCATTCGCCTGACTGAGCGACATGCAGTAAGTTGAAAGTCATTTTTCTTCATCTTTACAGGGTGGATTTACAGCAGAGAGGGATGGTTAGGGAGCAGCTAGAAGGTGTAGGGACAGGGAGTTAATTCCAGGTGATTCGTTCCCGTTAATGCTGTAAAATGCTTGCAATGACTTATTCCGGCCACTAAGGGTCATCAAATTTAAGTAAAGAGAAAGACTCAGGAAACTGAGAGGAGGAGCCGAGAGGACTGGAGGAGAAGCAGAATCCATCACAGGTGGTCACACGTGGAGCTGAGGTCATGCCGTGCCTGAGGAGAGAGAGAGACAACGCATGGCTGTTGACAAGAGATTACAGAGCTCTGAAACAGATGGAGTGCCCAGAAAGAAGTTGTGTTTTGTGAGTAACGAAAATCTGTGACCGGTCACCAACGATGTAGTGAGCTAAGGAAAGCTAGTTAGAGAATCCAGTAGTGCTGAGAACTGTCTTGTTTGTGCCATTGCTGATGGACTGATCAGGCTTAACTCAGAAATTGAAAGGGAGCCTTTATACAGAGACTATGCACATGGATACTACAGAGAAGCACTATTGTGAACTACGCAGCCAGATGGAAATTGATTATGATCTATGCTTGCACCAGGCTGTGCTGGGAAGTTTGGTTACAGAGAGACTGAGCAAATTTAGTGGTCGGAGACCCGAGTAAATTAAAAGGTTTAGTTCATTATTCGTTTGCTGATACTAAGTAGGAGACCCCTCTTTGTTTTGCAGGAGGAAAGACTTTACACAGTATGAACCATGAGTGGGTTAATTATATAGGTGTGGATCCAGGGGAAAACAAGGGTACCCAGGATACATTGTAAATAGTGTGAGAGGGGGTTGTAAGATTGTATTTTCGAGATTGCTGCCGCAATAGAATCCTGGTAGGCCCTGTACAGAGTAAGGGTGGGGGTCATTTAGCATGGGTAGTCGTGTCCTTCCTTGCAAAACTGGCACTTGGGTTTCTCTTGGGCTGCATAATTTGTGAATTTTGTTCATGGCTGTTGTGGCCCATATCTATGTAGAAAAGTTTACTCTGTTATTGGTTTGACAAATATAAAGAAAGTTAATTTGCCACTATACCGAGTTTGGAGTCATTCATAGCAGTGCCGTATCTCTCATACATAAACGACTGGCGTCCCAGCTGTTACACTTGTACACAGTTTTTAAAGAAACGCAACAAGGGAGTTGTTTGAATCATCTTGGTGAACTAACCAAAGATTTTCTGTAGATGTAAGATTTTGCACATTCTTCTGCCTCTTCATGCAATCCCAGTCAAACTTGATGATGTTGAGATCCATGCTCTGTGGGGAATATATCACTTGCATTTTCTTTTTTACTCTTAAGATAGTCCTTGATGACTTTGTTTAATGTTTGACATAGTTCTCCTGCCACAGAATAAATTTGGAGTCAGATACTTCCTAGATATAATTGCATGGTTATATCTAATATATACTTACCTAAAATTGTCCACCATCCACTTCCATCCGGACATCTTTGAATCCCACAATCCACCGCACCGCACCGGAAGTACGCCGACCGCCATATTGGAATACCCAAGTGATGGGTATACCAATATGGCACCCGATGGTGGTATCAGGCCCTTGCGCAGTATCACCAGCGGGACACCGCTGGGACACCCACGCCAGGACACCCCACTGGACCCCCCGCCGTCGCTGGATACTGCCAGGATCTGCCGCCGGACCCCTACTAGGACCCGCCGCTGGAACCCCGCTAGGACCTGCCGCTGGATCACGCTGGTGCCTGCCCACCCACCTTCATGCTGCACAGCCGCCAGGAAAGACCATGGCTTGAGGCCTGTGCTGGAGATGGGGTGCGGGCGCCCTCTGGAGGCACCGCACCCCATCTCCAGCACAGATCACAAACCACTGTCTTTCCTGCAGCCTGTGACTGTACAGAGGTGGGTGGGCAGGCACCGCCGGGACACACGCCACACACACTACAGACATGCATGTACACATACACACATATACATGTAGTCACATATATACACACATAGACATGCATACATATACACCCACAGTATAATGTCCTCACAACCACTTACACATGCACGCACTTACACACAAACAAGCATACACAGACACATACACAGAGTGTAATGTCCCCACATACACACATAAGCATAAACACATGCATATGCATACATGAAGATACACACATATGCACACACACAAACACACATACACACACATTAAAACCAACGAACCAAAATGTCTTTAAGGTACATAGAGTCACACGATGCATCTTCATGCGTTACAACCAGTTTTATTTGTAGAAAAACAAGTGATTGTCACAGCTAGTAAGCAAAAAGTGCATCAGTGAAAAAGGGGGGGGGGGTTTCAAGGACAAAGTGCAGGGTGAAAAGAGAGATCAAACACAGGACCCAGAATTTTACATTGCAGACATCTCAATGGTAATGACGTTAATATAAAAGGTAAAATTCCCCCAACAGAGAATACAGTTGCAGTCTTTTGCATAAGTTGCAGCCAAGGTGATTACAGCCAATTTACAACATCATAAACATACAACTAGAACCAATGTCAGGGACACAAGAGGTTAATAAATAGTTCTCATACCAGAGATGCCTGCTGCCTGGGGACTGTGTCAGGGAGAAGCCCCGACACGTGTTTCGTTTGTTCTTCCTCGGGGGGGCAGTGGGGTAATGTGCAGGGAAGGTCAAACCTTGAGGCCTGTGCTGGAGATGGGGTGCGGGCGCCCTCTGGAGGCACCGCACCCCATCTCCAGCACAGATCACAAACCACTGTCTTTCCTGCAGCCTGTGACTGCACAGAGGTGGGTGGGCAGGCACCGCCGGGACACACGCCACACACACTACAGACATGCATGTACACATACACACATATACATGTAGTCACATATATACACACATAGACATGCATACATATACACCCACAGTATAATGTCCTCACACCCACTTACACATGCACGCACATACACACATGCATACACACAATATAATGGCCCCACACATGCTTGTGCATGCACACGCAGATATACACATGTAGATACACACATACACACATGCACATACAAACACGCATGCACACACAGTATCATGTTCCCACACACACATACACATGTACGCACATACACACATGCAAACATGCACATAAACACAAACACCCATACACACACAGTATAATGTCCCCACAAACACACATATTCATACACACATGCATGTACATATACACACACGCAATCATAATAATAATAATTTTTATTTATATAGCGCCAACATATTCCGCAGTGCTTCACAATACAAAGTTCATTTTTAAGCAATCATAAGAAACAATTAGAAAATACAATGCAATAGCAAAAAGAATACAATACAATACGAAGCAAAATATAATACGATAATTAGAGCCAAAAAAATTACAGCCCTGCTCATAAGCCATAGAATGTGAGGAGGCGTGTCAGATGCCAGCTACTTCGGGTATTCACCATAACAACCACGTAACCAAAGAGTTTGATTGGCTATAGACTTTGTTATGGCCGCATTGTATTGCAGAAGGAACTGGAGATTGCAGACCTTCATTTACTAACAGCACATACTGTTGGTGGACACAAGGAGGATGATGATGATGAGACTCAGATACCGGATTTGACTGGCAAATTAGGTTTTCGGTCAAGGCAGGAAGAGTTGGTCTCTGAGGATGATGGGTGTGAGAACATAGAGGATGATGAGGTTGGAGATCCCACTTACTGTCCTCAACCCACAGTCAGGCAGTCGATGAGGTCAGCACAGGAGGTGGAGGATGCTACTGACGGCGAGGTTCGGTTGCGCCTTCCTGGACATAGAAAGAGCATGTCAACAACTGCATCCGCAACCACAACTCTGCCTCTGAGCGGAAGTCGTGCTGGCTCTGCAGCTCGCATGGGCCCTAAGCCTTGCCTAGCCTGGGCCTTTTCTGACATCGCCAAGGATCTCCCAACTCATGTCATCTGCAAGATTTGTCACCAATCGCTGAGTAGAGGGCAAAAACTGACTAGCCTGAGTACTTCATGTATAAACCGCCACATGGACATGAAGCACAAGTCGCAGTGGGAAGCTCACTGTGCAAGTGCATCCGTGTGCTCTTCATCATCTGTGACTGTGGGGACAGCAGTCACGCATGCTTTAGGACGTACACCTTCCACCTCTTTACCCGCAACAGGCAGTGTGATTGACAGGTCATCACTTGCTTTTCAAGTGGACAATGCTGCTAATGTTCATCTCTCTCAGACATCCAGAGCACCACCTTTGGATGAAGGCAACATTACATGTTCGCCTGCACCTCCCTCCCAGACCAGCAGTTTGCCAGGGATACCATACTCAGCTGAGTCTCAGCACAGCAGCCAGCCCTCCGTTCCTCAGATGTGGACAAGTAAAAGGCCATTTCCTCCTAGCCATGAGAAAGCTAAGCGCTTGAATTTCACCATCTGCAAGCTGTTGGCTTCAGAAATGCTGCCTTTCCGCCTGGTGGACACAGAGGATTTTCGAGACCTTATGCAGTGCCCCAGTACCAGATGCCCAGTCGCCACTACTCAGGGCCGGGACGACAGCTAGGCGAAACTAGGCAATCGCCTAGGGCGCCATCTTGTGCAGGGCGCATTCCCGCCTGACCGGAGTCCGGTCACCGCCGCCCGGCCCTGGAGTTGCGGGGAGAAGCTGCGGCAGGGAGCGGTGTGCGCCGCCATGTTCTTTGTGGCTGGCGCCCACTAACTGTACAGCCGGTCAATAGAGGTTGAGACCTCTACACAATGGCCACGGTCTCCAATTAGCCGTGGCCATTTTGTTGAAGTCTCAGATTCCACCGACCGGCTGTACTGTTAGTGGGCGCCGGCCTCAAAGAACATGGCGACGCCCACCGCTAGCTGCCGCAGGCCCACAGCTACTCCTCGCAGGCAGCGTCCTGCAGGTGTGTCCTCCGGGCTCCGGCACCCCTGCTCCGCATCCACAGCTCCCCACAATGGTAAGTTATGCCGGAGGCTGTGGGGGAGACAGAGGGGCTCTGGGGGACACAGGGGGGCTGTGGGGGAGACAGGGAGGCTGTGGGGGAGACAGGGGGGCTGTGGGGGAGACAGGGAGACTGTGGGGAGACAGGGAGGCTGTGGGGGAGACAGGGAGACTGTGGGGGAGACAGGGAGGCTGAGGGGGAGACAGGGAGACTGTGGGGGAGACAGGGAGGCTGAGGGGGAGACAGGGAGACTGAGGGGGAAAAACAGCACAAAAAATAGAAAAAAGTGGACTTTATTGCCCAATGCGTGGCCACGGGGGGGCGCCGTTTGCCTTACCTGCCTAGGGCACCAAAATGCCTTGTCCCGGCACTAACACTACTTCTCCAAGAAAGGTGTGCCTGCACTACACCAGCATGTCGCAGACAATATCACCACTTCCTTGAGAAACTCTGTGTGTGACAAGGTGCATTTCACCACAGACACTTGGACCAGTAAGCATGGACAGGGGCGTTACATGTCGCTGACTGGGCATTGGTTAACTATGGTGAGAGCTGGAGAAGGGTCTGCTGTCCAAGTTTTGCCATCCCCACGAGTTGTGCGTCCATCCTCTATAGCTAGAAGTTCCTCCACTGCTTTTGCCTCCTCAACCTCGTCTCGGTCCTCCACCTCTGCCCAAAGCCTTTCTGGTAATGCCACCCGCGTTGTAAATGCACAGAAGGAATCCTGCACAGCTCCCTACTATGCTGACAGCAGGGCTCAACGGCATCAGGCGGTCTTTACCTTGAAATGCATGGGAAATGTGAGTCACACAGCTGAGGAGTTGTGGACAGCTCTGGCGACTAAGTTTCAGCACTGGTTGACTCCACTCAACCTGCAGCCAGGGAAGGCCGTGTGCGACAATGCTGCAAACCTGGGTGCAGCCCTTCGCCGGGGCAATATCACACACGTGCCTTGTAAGGCTCACGTGTTGAATCTGGTTGTCCAGCAATTTTTGATACACTATCCCGGCCTAGATGGGCTTCTGCAGATGGCACGGTCGCTGTGTGCTCACTTCTGGCGTTCGCATCCCGCAGCTCAACGACTCGCTTTGCTCCAGGAGTCTTTCAGCTTGCCCGTTCACCGGCTGAAATGCGATGTGCCGACACGCTGGAATTCTACCCTGCACATGTTGCAGCGACTGTGGCAGCACCGCCGAGCCCTTGTGCAATACGTTTCGACATATAGCCTGGGCCAACGAGATCCTGAGGTGGGGCAGATCACTTTTCTGGAGTGGACTCAGATCAAGGACCTGTGCACCCTTCTGCACAGTTTTGAGATGGCGACGAAGATGTTTAGTGCTGAAGATGCCATCATCAGCATGACTATTCTGGTCATCTACATGCTGGAGCACACTCTAAACAATATTCGGACTGGGGTGGTGGGACAAGAGGAGGTTGAGGAAGTACAAGAGGAGTCCTATGGGGAAAGGATGACAACAACTCCAAGGTCCTCATGGTCGGCAGCACCAAAATGGCAGGCATGGGAGGGTGGGGGAGAGGCATTCACGACGAGGGCACCTGGTAGCAACCAAACTCCTCATGAATGTGCCGGAGCCCAGGAAGAAATGGAGGATGAACTGGTGATGGGCATTGAAGAGTCAGCAGATGAGGGAGACGTTGAGGACATTTCTATTGTGCGAGGTTGGGGGGAGAGGGCAGACGAAGGAAGCATCATTCTCACTTCCCTATTACCAACACAACAAGGACTTGGTCCTCCTGGCACATGAGCGCCTTCTTGCTCCACTACCTGCAACATGACCCTCGGATTGTGCGAATTTGGAGCAATGCAGACTACTGGGTTGCCACACTATTAGATCCCCGGTACAAGATCAAATTTGCTGACATGATTCCTGCCCTACAAAGGGACGCACGCATGCAGGTGTGGCACCCCAAGGGTTAAATTGCCACAGAAACATCAACACAGGTTTAATCCCCACACAACACTACACTAGAAAGTGGGAGGAGCTTAGGTGGCACCTGCACTAGTGGGAGGAGCTAAGTTGTTTACCACAGAGCAAGAGTGACAGTTAGTTCAGTTTAGTTTGAGTCTGGAGCAGGAGCAGAGCCAAGTAGAAGTGGAGGTCCTGAGAGGTCTGAGGAGAGGAGACAGAGGAACAGAGGAACATCCCCGGGATAAAGAATTACCCCAAAAACTTGACCCCGGGGAGGCGCTTAAGACGGATACCGGATCTGAGGCTGTGCCTGAGACAGACAGGACAGTAAACACCGGCATAGTGAAGGTCCACCATCTTCACAGCACCATAGCAAAGCAACACGGAGGGGTCAGTGACACAGAGGACTCAAGTTGCCCAGCAGATTGGTAGCCGTGAGCAGAGACAGGGCCAGCAGTACAGCTACAAGCAGCAGCAGGGCCACACACAGCGCTTAAGTAGGAAGCCAAGGACCCGGTCAGGGTGGGAGCAACCTGGTACAGACTCCGTGGACAATAGTGTGATATACCATCTGCAAGTAAAGACTTGGAAAACAACAGAAACCGTGAGTGTGTGTGATCCTTATACTGCAGCCCCACTTGCCCTCATATACTGCAATTACCTCTACTCTCATCATCTCTACTGCTACCCCTACTCTCCTGCAGCATCAATAACTATCCTCACAGACTTTAACTACTACTACCACTGCCCCGGGGAACCCAGTTCTGCCCACAGGAACTATTCTATCCAAGTTGCTATCCCATCATCCCCGGAGGTTCTGCAGCAGCGGCGGCCCCATTACTGGCCGCATATAGTGGGTGGCGTCACGACTGACAAATCCCCTGTAAATAACCCCCCATTTTATTGTGCGGGCCCGGGAAACGGTCCAGGCCAGAACCGCAGTGACATCCCCCAGCAGTACACCGGTCCGGCACCGAGTACCCCGTCCCAGTGGGCTCCACACAGGAGTATCAGCAGAAGCTGATACTTAATCTCAGATCGGCCTTTCCACAACCCATCAGTGGGAGTAGTACACAGAGTGAATCTCACTATTCCAACTTGCCAACCGTGGGACTGACGCGTCATCATCACTCACACTCTACCAGTAATATTGTATCTGGTGGTGGTACCAGCAATTTTGTGCACTCGTTTAAAGATTATTTCCAACCATCATTTTCAAGCCCTGAAGACATGAGAAGTCTGACACATACTCAACGCCTGGAGCGGATGGTACACGAGTATCTCCAACTTAACATCGATGCAATGACTTGGGAACTGGACCCTTGCTCATTTTGGACTTCCAAAATGGTAAAATGGCCAGAGCTCACCACTCATGCCTTGGAGATCTTGTCGTGCCCCGCAGCCAGCGTTCTGTCAGAACGTGTCTTCAGCGCTGCTGGTGGTTTGCTGACAGAAAGGCGCACGCGTCTGTCCACCCAGAATGTGGACAGACTAACATTCATAAAGATGAACAAGGCATGGATCCGCAAGGACTTTTCTACTCCTGTGTCATCCTAGGGAGACTAAAGCCTTGTTGTTTTTTGCCTAAAACTAACCATTTCAAGTTTGCAACTGTGGTGCGCTTGATGCCACTTAAGTGGTGTCTGTGGCCAAATTTTTTGAAAAAAGGGAGACTCTTCTTGTAGTCCCCTAAATGTGACACAATACCCATCGTCTGCACGAGGCCTTACGTGTAGTGAGGAAAAACGTCACAAAATACTCATCGTCTGAACGTGGCATTACAAAAAATGAAGTAAAAATCTATAAATACCGTATATACTCGTGTATAAGCCGACCCGTGTATAAGCCAACCCCCCTACTTTTGCCCCCAAAATCTGGGAAGAACTATTGACTCGTGTATAAGCCGAGGGTGGACCCCAGCACAGGTATACAGCCCCCAGCAGTGTGGTATACAGGCCCCCCCGATGGTATACAGGCCTCCCCAGTGGTAGTATACAGCCCCCATCAGTGTGGTATACAGCAGCCTCCCCAGTGGTATATACAGGCCCCAGCAGTGTTACAGCAGCCTTCCCAGGGTATATACAGCATATCCCTACGAGGGACGTCAAAACAAGGGATTGGGAAAAAGAAAAAAAGCATCTAATTTCCCTACAACTACACTACGCAACATTGGGAGAGTACCACAGACAACAGAAAATCCCGAGAGGGCTCCGTAGCAACTTACGCCCTACCATCTTTGCGGACAACGAGAGATATTGTCAAATATTCCAGAAAATCTTAAACAAATGCTCATTTGACCTGATATTACTAACCATCGAACATCTACAGGAAGCAATAGAGGAATCCACCAAAAAGATTGAGACTATTGAGACACAACTTACAGCTACACTCAGTAAAACAGAACTGAAAAATCTAGAGAACAAAGTCACGACTGTAATATCTAATCACGTCAAAACCCTTCAGGACAGAAAACGTCAGAAATTTCAAAGAGACACAGAGGACTATCTAAATAACAGAGTATACAGGTGGGATGAAAAACCACCAAGAAACCAACCACCACGTCAACCCAGGAACCCCAGGAACCAGAGGAATCAACGAAAACAATGGCCCAGAGATGGGAGACCGCGAGACGACCCCACACCAAACTCAGACAGCGATACTGGCGGTTCCGGTTATTCAACACCAGCGTCCCCACATACATCGGCCGGTTTTTTAGGCCAACCACCAAACCAACCAGGAGGTCGAGGAGGAGGTCCAAGCGGTTCAGGACACAGCGGGATGTTTCTACGGTCACAGGTAGGGGTCCTAACCTTGTCTTAAATATCTCAGAATATTCTCTTTCCCCATTAGAGTTACAGGTATTAAACAAGGGGCTATCCTTTTGTCCCACCCCACAATGGGATTCATTTCAATTACAGAAAGACTTACAAAGGTTCTACCGTACAATCAGACTGAAGACACACTTCAACAGAGAATCGGGGCCCACCACACTGACACAGACTAGGCCCTCTCAGAACCCCACCACAACCCTATCCCTAAAAAGCTTAGGACTATACAACCGTAGCACATTCAATCCTCCACATACATACCATCCAGTAGAAACCTACATTGAGTGTCTAGACAGGGACATTAAAGACCTGATCAAAGAACAACAACTAGGCCTCCTCCCAATCCGCAACAATTACAGTAGAGACGAAAAGACTGCATTGAACAACCTCAGTAAGAATCCACACATAACAATAAAACCAGCTGACAAGGGTGGAGCGATTGTGATCCTCAATAGGCACCAATATTTATCAGAAATTCAACGCCAACTTGCTGACATAAACACATATAAGAAAATCGACGCAGACCCAACATATAGGATTAGGAGACGCATCACCGATACCCTTAAGACATACGTAGACAACGGCACAATTGACACAGACACCCGGACTTTTCTAATGAACCAACAGCCAATCACACCTGTTTTCTACATTCTTCCAAAGGTACACAAAGACCTTAAAAATCCACCAGGTAGACCCATAGTGGCCTCAACGGACTCAATTTTAAACCCCTTGTCCATCTATCTTGAAAAGATACTTACCCCATTCACCAAGAAGACCAAATCCTTCATCCTGGACACGGGTAATTTCCTCCAAAACCTTAAGGACATAGGCACTATACCAATACACAGCACCTTATTCACATTAGATGTGAACAGTCTCTACACTTCGATAGAACATCAGAAGGGTCTGGAGGCAGTTAGGAAAACACTAGACACATCAGACCTTACCAAGCCACAACAAAACCTATGCCTAGATCTACTCACCATCGTCCTACAAGAAAATTTCTTCTTGTTTGGCGACGATTTCTATATCCAACGCTGCGGGACAGCGATGGGCGCGAATGTCGCGCCAGCTTATGCGAACCTCTATATGAACGAATTTAAGGAAACATACGTATATACCGATATCCTGTTCCAGCAACATGCCCTCTGCTGGTACAGATATATCGACGATATATTCGGCATCTGGACAGGTCCTACTAACACCCTACAGATATTTTTTGAAACCCTAAGCAAAACAAGGAACGAACTAAAATTCACAATCACTATGGACAATGAGACAGTCTCTTTTTTAGACACTAAAATCAAAAAGAACACTGACGGTTCCCTATCCACGGATCTATATTCGAAACCGACAGATTGCAACAGCTTACTGAGGTATGACAGTTGCCATCCGAAAGCTACACGAAATAGTCTGCCCCGATCTCAATTCAAAAGGGTTTCAAGGATAGTCACAGATCCATCAAGACGAACACAACAATTACAACAGATGTCCCTAAAGTTTAAGGACAGACACTACCCCGAACCACTACTCACTCAAGAACTGTTACATGCTAACACAGAACCCTCTGAACCCTTAGAGAAAAATAAGAGAGAACGTGTCCCATTTGTACACCATTTCCACCCATCAGTTTATAGGGTTCACAATCTAATTAGAAAACACTGGCCTATACTAAATAGAGCTTATCCACGCATAAAGGCATTTCAGGAGCCACCCCTCATGTGTACCAAAAGAGCCAGAAACACCAGAGATCAGGTGGTTAGAGCAGATGTGGGTAGTCTCTCTAAGCAACTAACTCAAACGTACTTACAACCAAAAAGAACAGGCACATACCCCTGCCTCAGCTGCCCCAGCTGTTCCAACGTAATTAAAGGAAACACGGTAACACATCCCAGGACGGGCAAAACATACAACATCAAGGATTTCTACACTTGTAACACCAACTTTGTAGTTTATGTTATCAAATGCCCATGTAGACTCCTTTATGTGGGGGAAACCACACAAGCCATAAAAGACAGGATCTCACACCACAAGTCGGACATACGCTGTAAGAAAACATGGCTACCACTACCCTTCCATTTTGAGGAAGCCAGACATACAGTAGCACAACTAAGATTTCAGATAATAGAGAAAGTGAATAGACCTAGAAGAGGGGGCAACCATATACAACTACTGAAAGACAGAGAAACGTACTGGATCTATACGTTGGATACTTTGACACCAAAAGGTCTCAATAGGGAAATTGACTGGTACTAGTTAACAAATATCAACCTTTTTTACCTTTTTACCCTTACAGGCCCACTAGTCTACTTGTATAAAAATAGTGTGAGAGAAAAATTCGCTATACTTCAACCCCCACCGTGGGATGGTAAGCATAACAAATATAAATGTTTGAGAATGTGTGAGTGACAAGGCTATGGACTCCTATGTATAAACTGTGATCATGTTTAATTTTGATATATTACACCTGTGACCCCAGTATCATGTCTAATATGTTATACTGTATTTGTGATGTGATTCTATACAAAAGTATTTATTGATACATAATATATTGAGAAGTGACCCCACAAGATCTTTCATATCAGGGCACAACAGACAACATCCATCTACACCACAATGATACATTGAAAAGATACACCAAGCCCCCATACCTATCTACATCACAATAATACATTATAAGGATACACCTTCCCCAATAGAATACACTGCTGCAGGCAGGTATAAACTGTGATCATGTTTAGTTTTGATGTATTACACCTGTAACCCCAGTATCATGTCTAATATGTTGTACTGTATTTGTGAACACTGCGATCCTATACAAGAGTATTTATTGATATATACTATATTGAGAAGTGACCCCACAAGATCTTTCATATCAGGGCACAGCAGATAACACTTATCAACATCATAATAATACATGGTAAAGATACACCAAGCCCCCATACCTCTCTACATCACAATAAATACATTAGAAGGATACACCTTCCCCAATAGAATACACTGCTGCAGGCTGCAAGCCTAGCAACAGTTAAACGAGTAAATAGCGCGACGTCACTTCCGGTGACGTCAATACACTGGCGGGGCTGAATTAAACAGACGCACGGGGCACTTCCGCCCTTAGACCGACGTCACATCCGGTCAGGTGACCGGGAACATATTAGATAAAACGCGGGATGCACAATCCCGCTACACCGCTACACAGCTATCAGCCACAGCGCGGGAGGCGCCGGCAACAACCCAGGAGGCAAGGGGCTCACAGCACCAGCACCCAAGATAAGTAAATGCTACCTCTACATAGACTAACTAACATGCATAACCTTTTCAGAAACCTCCACTTGGATACTTATCCAGCACACAGGGGCACATACCATACCCCAAGAGGTAAATAGAAATCCTGAGTACATAGCCTCACACTGGAGTAACCAACTCCTAACTTAATTATCTTACCTACAGGCTAAACCAGCTCCATTAGAGCATCCTTTAATGTGGATATAGCCATATATGGACCCCAAGGCTGCACAACTTTAAGCCATAAGGTGCATTTCAACAGGTAACTGCACCACCATCTTACCTGCCAACTATAAATACACAAACCATAACTCCCTACCCTATGTATTGATGTCCATCTCCCAAAGGGATTAGTAGTATATACATAAATAATACAGATAATATGTTGTTACTTTCCATATTCTGCTACAGAATACCAAAATATGCACATAAAATTGTATATAGTTGTATATATGTATTTATGTCTCACACTTCCACTTTCTGTATTTACCCACAGCGACTTTTGATAAAGGCTATTGGATTATAGCCGAAACGTCACCCAGGTCGCATGTCTAATGTGTACAGCACTAAATAAAAACAACACAAGTTTGTCACCAGCAAAACCGCCTACTGAGAGTGCATTTGTTTACAGTACTGACGGTATATACAGCAGCAGCCCCAGGGTATATACAGCAGCAGCCCCATGGTATATACAGCAGCAGCCCCATGGTATATACAGCAGCAGCCCCAGGGTATATACAGCAGCAGCCCCAGGGTATATACAGCAGCAGCCCCAGGGTATACACAGCAGCAGCCCCATGGTATATACAGCAGCAGCCCCATGGTATATACAGCAGCAGCCCCAGGGAATATACAGCAGCAGCCCCATGGTACATACAGCAGCAGCCCCAGGGTACATACAGCAGCAGCCCCAGGGTATATACAGCAGCAGCCCCATGGTATATACAGCAGCAGCCCAGGGTATATACAGCAGCAGCCCCAGGGTATATACAGCAGCAGCCCCAGGGTATATACAGCAGCAGCCCCATGGTACATACAGCAGCAGCCCCAGGGTACATACAGCAGCAGCCCCAGGGTACATACAGCAGCAGCCCCAGGGTATATATACAGCAGCAGCCCCAGGGTATATACAGCAGCAGCCCCAGGGTACATACAGCAGCAGCCCCAGGGTATATACAGCAGCAGCCCCAGGGTATATACAGCAGCAGCCCCAGGGTACATACAGCAGCAGCCCCAGGGTACATACAGCAGCAGCCCCAGAGTATATACAGCAGCAGCCCGAGGTATACAGGCCCCCCCATGCTCCGTAAACCTGTAAAGGAAGATGATTATACTTATCACTGTCCCGGTGCTGTCCCCGCTCTGCATCGCGATCCTCCATCTGCATCGCGATCCTCCATCTTCATTCACCGGCTTCCGACTTCCTGTGTTCTGCGCCGAATGACGTCATTGTCGGCGCCGACAGGAAACCGGAAGATGGAGGAGCGCGATGCAGATGGAGGATCGCGATGCAGAGCGGGGACAGCACCGGGACAGTGATAAGTATAATCATCTTCCTTTACAGGTTTACGGAGCATGGGGGGGCCTGTATACTAATGGGGGGCCTGTATACCTCTGGGGGGGGGCGCCCGTGTAGTGACTCGCGTATAAGCCGAGGGGGTAACTTTTCAGCCCAATTTTTGGGCTGAAAAACTCGGCTTATACGCGAGTATATATGGTACTCATTGTCTGCATGGTGCCTTACAAATATTGGAGTAAAAAACAATTTTATAAGGTCATGACATGCCTATATCTCTGTCTCCTCCTCGTTTTTCTCGTCCATTTTGTACTTGTCAGTTTTCCACGTGTTTCTTGTATCTTCTGAGAAGTTTGTCAACTTTTGGACACCTTGCAAACTGCTTTCTATGTGTTTTCTATGTGTTTGTATGTTTTTGTTTTTCCTGCCATTGTTTACAATGATATTCAACTGTGTTTGAGGAAAATTAGACAAACATTCAACAAACACACCCCCAATTCCACAAATCATGTTAAATTCGAACACTAGGGTGCTGGATCATTTATAATATTCAGTGACAGATTCCCTTTAACTTTATCCGGCCTACTAGGCACAAACATTGGTCTCTGACCTACGTGTCTGTGAATGAATGTAGCACTCCACAAAACTAATGGTGGTCCCACCTGTGTGTGGTGGGACATGACTTTATGGGAACGCTTGCATGAGCTTTGACTTCATGTGGCCCTCTGGACCTAAACAGGTCCCTGACCTACCTCTCTGTGAATTCATGTAGTACCCCACAAATCTTTTAGTTGCTGAGCAAGCTTTCACCTTGAAATGCTAGGCCAAGTCCTGTTCTAGACCCTGTACCATGCATGCAGGCTGGGCCATTCAGCAATTTCTGGTCTGGGACAATGATGCCATTTAGCTGTAGGTGTGACCCTTTGAAAAGAGTGAGGATTGTTGGTGGAGTCCCCTTGCTATGCTTTACATGATTTAATAAGAGTGTGACATGCCCATATCTGTGTCTCATCTTCCTTTTACTCTTCCACATCTTTTTAATGAATGTAGAAAACTTCAGCCTCTTTACCTGTGACTATTTGTACTGTGTTTGACTTGTCGTGACTTTTTGTGGTGTTTGTTGTCCATTCTGAGTAGTTTGGCAGCTTTTGGAGCCCTTTGAGGGTGTTTTCTATGTGTTTTTTGTAACCTGCCATTGAATTCAATGGGGTTCGAGTTGTTCCTCGAACATTCGACGAACATTCGACAAACATCTCACGAATTCGGCGAATCGAACTCGAACACTAGGGGGTGGCTCATCTCTACCCCCAACGACCCCAGGTGGTCTTTGATTAAAGTGAGTCCTCCCACTTAAAAATGTTAAAAATAGAGGCTTAACTGAGCCCAAGGAATGTGTGATATGGTAAGATAGGGACCCATCAGATCTAAGGTCACCTTGAAGCAGGTTGATGGGCAAACAGGTATTGGCCAATATGTATACCAAGAACCTTAGTTTACAAAGATAAAATATCCCAAAAAAAATCCAAAAATTGAGTTTTTTGAAAAAACACGTTTTTATATTTTTTTTAAATGCATAGGTGTTTTTACTTCTATCTACATGTATGTATTGTATACACACATGATTGGCAGTGACTGTGTGCTGCTGTGAACTTCTTTCTGTGTAAATATATAAATATATATCTATATATATATATATATATTATATATATATATATATATATTTATATAACCCTAACTGGCTAAAGCTCGGCCAGCTAAACTGTCCTATTAAACATTTACATTATCTAACAAACCACACTCAGCAGTAGTAATTGTTAATACTAGCACAACGGTGCAACTTTTTTGTAGCTTTAGAGTTCAGTCATAGTCTAACTACTTGTGATGCTGTGGACACTGCCGGTAGGTGAAATTGTTGGAGTCTGAGGACAGGCCACAAATACATTGCAGGGAGTCATAGCAGTGGCTAGGGTTGCCTAGCCAGTGCCAAGCTCATGGTCACCTGCATAGCTCGGTGGCTATACCGGTTCACATGCATGTTGTAAGACAAGTCTAATTCTGACCTACTTTGGTGTTGCTGCATCGGTAGGCTATGGCGGGACAGGACACTCCCGTCTGATGAGCTGCGCTATCCCGATCCCAGGGTGCTAGTAGTGCTGACATCATCATTGTATGGTGTATGTTGGGCCAACTCCAGGGGCAGGCCATCAGTCACTCTTTTCACCTCACTGGCGAACGAACCCTTAATAGCCCAGAGTAAAACATATTCCACAATGTCAACGGCATATAGGTTGAACTGTTGTTTGTTACCCTCATTCAGGAGTACATCCTTCCGGGACACGTAAATATCTCTTTCAAAGTTGTCATCTTTTATAAAGCCAAAGCCCTTGCATCAGCTAAACTCGATCACAGTCCCTGTTCTCCAGGATAAGGAGCTGCCGGCTACACGGTTGTGGGCCATGTCTTTAGAGGTTACGTCCCGGGCACAGGTTTCGGATCTTTCCCGTATCTCTTGGCAGGTAATTGGCATTGCACGGGGCATCCAAGCAGCACGCTCCCTTGTGGCCAGGCTCAACAAACTCCCCCTCCCATGGGTTACCATAGTCCTCCTCTCATAAGGGAGCAGACTCATTCCCTCCTCCAGCTCCAAGGGTTGCTGGAGATGATGGGCGACCCAGGTTCTAGTCGACCACAGCTGCCTGTCCAGGAAGGACCGTGGAGGGTATCGGCTGGAATAGCTTAGTGCCTATTAGGGCAGCCCAGGACAAAGTTCCCTTTCTCAACATCATGTCAATCCAATCTGCATTTTTGGTGGGAACTACAATCCAGGATTGGGCTACTGTCGGGTCATTGTTACTGGTTGGGCTGCTACAAGACACATCAGGATACATTGTGGTCCTACCTTTACTGGTGGTGTTTTGACTTCAGTCTCAGGTGCAAAGGGCGTCATAGGTAGTGGTGCAGTCAAGGTGCCCACAGCTGCGGTACCCTCAGCGTAATTCTATTTTTTATGGACGCCGGGTTTTGGTGTTCCTACATGGACGGAGGATAGGTTGGGGCCTTCACTGGTTCAGGTGCAGGACTCTCCAGTGGTGATACTGGTCCCTCTCTTCCTCTCCATTCTCCCTCTTGAGCTCTTCAACCAACTGTAACTCCAAAGCCATCAGTGCTGCCAGGAGGAATCTCAAGTTGAAGTCCTGCAGAGCGGCCCTGTGCCCTTCTCGCTGCTTGTTCTACCCATCTCCTCTATGTGGTCACATGCATACTGTGCATCCAACCCAGTAGGTACCCTGCACAGGCATCCGGAGAGATGGCAGCGTCCACACAAACCGGAGAATGGTCCACTCTTTTACTTTAGCCTTGGCCAGTCCACCTCCCCAGTCAACGCGCCTCCACTCCAGTTCTTCCATGATTGTGTGGTCCCAGCTGTACGTTTCCTCTCTTCTGCATGCGCCGCTCTGTTTACAGCCCCCTCCTTTTTGTGGGCGGTCCTCGCTCGGGTGGCGGCCTACACAGGAGGTGGAGCGTCTGGTCAGATGGACACATCATTTTGTTTAACAGTCAATATCAGGGGTTGGCATTACTTTTGGTGCTGCTTGCTGACTCTTCCCACGATGGGAGGACACAACGCTCCCCAGGCCAACATATGGTCTCACAGTATGGTGGCCGCCATTAAACAGTTCAATCACACACAGTCTTTGGCACACAGGATCTGGTTTAACAGGGTACTGGATCCTGTTTGTGATGCCAGAAACGATTGCAGCATTCATGGGGCCATGGTACTCTACTTTCCATGGCTCAACATAGTAACATAGTAACATAGTTTTTAAGGTTGAAGGAAGATTTTAAGTCCATCTAGTTCAACCCATAGCCTAACATGTTGATCCAGAGGAAGGCTAAAAAAAACCATGTGGCAACACTAAGCTCCACATTGGGGAAAAAAATTCCTTCCTGAGTCCAGATATGGCAATCAGACTAGTTCCCTGGATCAACGCCCTATCAAAGAATCTAGTATATATAGCTGGTAATATTATAGTTTTCAAGAAAGGCATGCAGGCCCTTCTTAAATGTTAGTAGTGACTCACTCATTACAACATCATGTGGCAGAGAGTTCCATAGTCTCACTGCTCTTACAGTAAAAAATCCGCGTCTGTGATTATGATTAAACCTTATTTCCTCCAGACGTAGAGGATGCCCCCTTGTCCCAGTCTCAGGCCTAAGAGTAAAGAGATCATTAGAAAGTTCTCTATACTGTCCCCTCATATATTTATACATTACTAGATGGTGGCCCGATTCTAAAGAATCGGGTAGTCTAGAGTCTTTATATAGTTTATTTAGTAATAGTTAGGGGAGTGCGGTGAAATTAATTGTGTGTATACAGGTGGCTCAGTGGGTAGCAGAGTATACGGTGGCTCAGTGGTTAGCAGTGAGTGTGGTGGGTGAGTGGTTAGCAGTGAGTGCGGTGGCTGAGTGGTTAGCAGTGAGTGCGGTGGCTGAGTGGTTAGCAGTGAGTGGGGTGGCTGAATGGTTAGTAGTGAGTGGGGTGGCTGAGTGGGTAGCAGTGAGTGGGGTGGCGCAGTGGTCAGCAGTGAGTGCGGTGGCGCAGTGGTCAGCAGTGAGTGCGGTGGCGCAGTGGTCAGCAGTGAGTGCGGTGGCGCAGTGGTCAGCAGTGAGTGCGGTGGCGAAGTGGTCAGCAGTGAGTGCGGTGGCGCAGTGGTCAGCAGTGAGTGCGGTGGCGCAGTGGTCAGCAGTGAGTGCGGTGGCTCAGTGGTCAGCAGTGAGTGCGGTGGCTCAGTGGTCAGCAGGGAGTGCGGTGGCTCAGTGGTCAGCAGGGAGTGCGGCACAGGCTGGAGGGGGCAGAGGCTGGAGGGGGCAGAGGAGGGAGGAGGCAGAGGATGGAGGAGGCAGAAACTGGAGGGGTCAGAGTATGGAGGGGTCAGAGGCTGGAGGGGGAAGAGGAAGGAGGGGCAGAGGCTGGAGGGGGCAGAGGCTGGAGGGGGCACAGGAGGGAGGGGGCGGAGGGAGCGGAGGGCGGAGGGGGCGGAGGGGGCACAGAGGGCGGAGGGGGCACAGAGGACGGAGGGGGCACAGAGGACGGAGGGGGCACAGAGGACGGACGGAGAGGGGACAGAGGACGGACGGAGGGGGGACAGAGGACGGACGGAGGGGGGACAGAGGACGGACGGAGGGTGGACAGAGGACGGACGGAGGGGGGACAGAGGACGGATGGAGGGGGGACAGAGGACGGACGGAGGGGGGGACAGAGGACGGGCGGGAGGGGGGGCAGAGGACGGACGGAGGGGGGACAGAGGACGGGCGGAGGGGGGACAGAGGACGGGCGGAGGGGGGACAGAGGACGGACGGAGGGGGGAGAGAGGACAGACGGAGGGGGGAGAGAGGACGGGTGGAGGGGGGAGAGAGGACGGGCGGAGGGGCGAGAGAGGACGGGCAGAGGGGGGAGAGAGGACGGGCGGAGGGGGGACAGAGGATGGGCAGAGGGGGGACAGAGGACGGGCAGAGGGGGGACAGAGGACGGGCAGAGGGGGGACAGAGGACGGGCAGAGGGGGCACAGGGGGCACAGAGGACAGAGGGGGCGCAGAGGGGGCACAGGGGGCACAGAGGACAGAGGGGGCACAGAGGGGGCACAGGGGGCACAGAGGACAGAGGGGGCACAGAGGGGGCACAGAGGACAGAGGGGGCACAGAGGGGGAACAGGGGGCAGAGGGGGCACAGAGGACAGAGGGGGCACAGAGGGCAGAGGGGGCACAGAGGGCAGAGGGGGCACAGAGGGGGCACAGAGGGAAGAGGGGGCACAGAGGGGGCACAGAGGGCAGAGGGGGCACAGAGGACAGAGGGGGCACAGAGGGGGCACAGAGGGCAGAGGGGGCACAGAGGACAGAGGGGGCACAGAGGGGGCACAGAGGGCAGAGGGGGCACAGAGGACAGAGGGGGCACAGAGGGGGCACAGAGGGCAGAGGGGGCACAGAGGGCAGAGGGGGCACAGAGGGGGCACAGAGGGCAGAGGGGGCACAGAGGACAGAGGGGGCACAGAGGGGGCACAGGGGGCAGAGGGGGCAGAGGGGGCACAGAGGACAGAGGGGGCACAGAGGGCAGAGGGGGCACAGATGGAAGAGAGGGCAGAGGGGGCACAGAGGGCAGAGGGGGCACAGAGGGCAGAGGGGGCACAGAGGACAGAGGGGGCACAGAGGGCAGAGGGGGCACAGAGGACAGAGGGGGCACAGAGGACAGAGGGGGCACAGGGGACAGAGGGCAGAGGAGCGTGTGAGTCTGGAGACTCACCGCGGGCCGCGCGTCGGGTGTAGGAGGAGAGGAGGGGCGGGCAGAGGTGCAGGAGAGGAAGTCCCGCCCTCCCTCCTCTCCAGGCGCGCGGCGGGGAGCACGGGTACCCTCAGGGTGTGTGTGGCCCCCCGAGGTGGCGGGCAATGGGCCCCCCCTGCCCCCCGGTATGTGCGCTAGTGTGTGGAGGGCAGAGGGTGGAGGGGAGTGGCTGGAGGGCACACGGAACTTCCGAGATCGGAACGTTCCTGTGCCGGTGCCGGTGCCTGTAGCCGGGCTGCGCGCGGCTACTCTGCACTGGCTGACGTCACCAGCCCAGGGCGAAGACCATCACGGAAGTAGCCTTCGGCTTTTTTCCGGAAGTGGCCTTCGGCTTTTATATATTAGATTATAAGATCACCCCTAAGCCTTCGTTTTTCCAAGCTAAATAACCCCAAGTTTAATAACCTGTCTTGGTATTGCAGACCCCTTAGTCCTCTAATGACTTTTGTCGCTCTTCTCTGGACCCGCTCTAGTTCAGCTATGTCCTTCTTTTACACCAGAGACCAGAATTGTACACAGTATTCTAAGTGTGGTCGCACTAGTGACTTGTATAGAGGTAAAATTATGTTCTCCTCATGAGCATCTATGCCTCTTTTAATGCATCCCATTATTTTATTTGCATTTGCAGCAGCTGCCTGACACTGGCCACTAAATGTGAGTTTGTCATCTACCCATACACCCAGGTTTTTTTCAGTGACAGTTTTGCCCAGTGTATTACAATTAAGCACATAATTATACCTTTTGTTTCCTCTGCCGAAGTGCATGACTTTACATTTATCAACAGTTCAGGGGATGTCATGGTAGCCTTCCCAGGAAGGGGAAAGTTAAAAGGGGAATAAAGTTTACCTGAGGTTTCTGGTCAGATTGGACCAACGCTGCTTGTAGTGGTCCCCAGGGGATAGGTGTTGTGGCAGCTTGATGGAGCACTCCCCTCAGATGGAGTGGACCCTTGGGGTATAGTAAAGGTGGTGATGTGGATGGTAAGTTGAGAAAGGAAATGGGGAATAAGAAAATCTCAACCCTCCTGCTTGTAGTTAGAACCGGTCAGGGGCACAGCGGTGGCTGGCCACCGCCCAGGATCCAAGAATCAGGAAAGAAGATTAGCCGGCACCTGTTCCAGTGGACATACTTGTTTATTATTGTGAAATTACAATAAATACAATAAAAGCATCTTTAGTGGGCGAGTAGCCCCATCAGACACGTTTGGGTCATTGATAAAGATTTTATCGAAACGCGTCTGATGGGGCTACTCGCCCACTAAAGATGCTTTTATTGTATTTGTTGTGATTTCACAATAATAAAGCAAGTACATCCACTGCAATAGGTGCCGGCTAATCTTCTTTCCCAATGTGGATGAGGGTGGTAGTAGTTGTTGATGCTGAGAGGAGCAGGAAAGAGTAGACAGATGCAAGGGTTGCAGTTCTTACCAGTCACCTTTACTTGCAACTTGGAAAATACAGTACCCTGGCTGAGTTGTCTCTGCACTAAGATTGTAGCTTAGCCAGCTTAACAGTTAGTCCAGGTTCACTTTGCTGAGACACAGAGTATAAGACCTTTCCTTGCTGCCTTTTGCTGTCTTACACTCTGTTACTCCTTTCCTTCCTGGTGTCCTGGTGGTTACAAGTCCCAGAGCCGGTGACTACAGGTCCTGCGAGTGATTGCCTTGTAAGTCCTCTTAACTCTCTGCAGTTCCTTCGCTTGGGAGACTCTGTGGCACCCCTGTGGACTGGTGGCCACAGTATGGTACTGCAGCTGGGAAAGGTAAGCTAAGCACCCCACACCAACACCCAACACATCCCCAATCCCTAGACTTAGTACTTCATGTCAGGCAGGGGATAGTGGGAGGAGCTGAGTGGTGGGTGGATTGTAATGAAGCAAACCTGAGAAAGGGGTGGAGGAACTATTATTATTATTATTATTATTATTTATTTATATAGCGCCATTATATTCCATGGCGCTTTACATGCTAAAAAGGGCAGACTAGGACAAGTAACATAGTAACAATACAAGTAACAATAAATGTTGACAATTCGGTTATACAGAAACAAGAGGGGAGAAATCCTGTCCACAAAAGGCTCACAGTCTACGAGGGGCGGGTGGGGATACAGTGGGAGGAGGAAATTCCAGTGATGAGGCAGTGTGGTGGACCGGGTCTTATTGCAGGTGGTAGGCTTGGCGGAACAGGTGGGTCTTCAGGCTTCTTTTGAAGGTTCCCAGGGTAGGAGAATGTCTGATGTGTTGGGGCAGTAAGTTCCAGAGTACGGGAGAAATCCTGTATGCGGTTGTGCAAAGAGGAGATGAGGGGGGAGTAGAGGAGAAGCTCTTGGGAGGATCGCAGGTTGCGTGAGGGTAGGTATCGGGAGACCATGTCAGAGATGTATGGAGGGGACAGGTTGTGAATGGCTTTGTATGTCATGGTTAATGTTTTAAACCGGGATCTCTGGGAAGTAGGGAGCCAGTGAAGGGCTTGGCAGAGGGGGGAGACAGGGGATTAGCGGGGAGACAGATGGATTAGGCGGGCAGCGGAGTTCAAGATAGATTGGAGAGGTGCAAGGGAGGTATTGGGGAGGCCGGTGAGCAGGAGGTTGCAGTAATCGAGGCGGGAGATGATGAGAGCATGAATAAGGGTTTTAGCAGTGTCGTGGTCAAGGAAAGTGCGAATCCTATAGATGTTTTTGAGCTGGAGTCGGCAGGAGGTGGCGAGGGCCTGGATGTGGGGCTTGAAGGAGAGGGAAGAGTCAAGGATAACCCCGAGGCACTTGGCATGGGGGATTGGAGAGAGAGAGCAGTCGTTGACGACGATGGATAGGTCAGGTAGTGAGGGGGAGCGTCTTGGGGGGAAGACTATGAACTCGGTTTTATCCATGTTCAGCTTAAGGAAGCGAGCAGAGAGGAAGGATGAGATGGCGGACAGGCAGTGTGGAATTTTGGATAGAATGGAGGCGATGTCAGGACCAGACAGGTAGATTTGGGTGTAGTCAGCGTAGAGGTGATATTGGAGGCCATGGGACTCAATGAGTTGCCCTAGGCCGAGAGTGTAGATTGAGAACAGTAATGGTCCAAGAACCGAGCCCTGGGGGACCTCGACAGATACGGGGTAGGGCGAGGAGGATGTGTGGGAGTGGGTGACGCTGAAGGTGCGGTCCGTTAAGTATGAGGAGATCCAAGAGAGGGCAAGGTCGGTGATGCCAAGAGATTCCAGGATCTGTAGTAGAAGGGAGTGGTCATCAGTGTCGAAGGCGGCTGACAGGTCGAGGAGGAGGAGAACAGAGTAGTGGCGCTTGCTTTTGGCAGTCAGTAGGTCATTTGTGACTTTGGTCAGGGCTGTTTCAGTGGAGTGGAGGGGTCAGAAGCCAGATTGCAGGCAGTCAAAGAGGGAGCAGGAGGAGAGGTGAGGAGGACAGCTCAGAGTGGACATGCTGTTCAAGTAGTTTAGAGGTGAAAAGGAGGAGAGATATAGGGCGGTAGTTGGAGACAGTTGTGGGATCGAGGGAGGGTTTTTTGAGGATGGGTGTGATCAAGGCGTGTTTGAAGGCTGAGGGGAAGGTGCCAGTGGTAAGTGATAGGTTGAAAAGATGAGATAGGGCTGGGATGATAATGGAGGTGAGGTTGGGAATGAGGTGGGATGGGAGCAGGTTGTGGGCACTGGTGGTGAGGTGTGATTTTGACAGGAGGGAGGAGAGCTGGTCTTCAGTTATAGGGGGGAAGCAGTTGATGGAAGTAGAGGGCAGTATAGGTGAAAGGGGAGGCTGTGGAGACAGTGGATCAAAGCTGTCTCTGATTCTGTTAATCTTTTCTTTGAAGAAGGAGGCAAAGTCTTCTGCAGAGATAAGGGGAGAGGGAGGGGGAGCAGGCGGGCGGAGTAAGGAATTGAAGGTTTTGAACAGTTGCTTGGGATTGTGGGACAGGGAGGTTATTAGGGATAAGAAGAAGGTTTGTTTGGCGGTGGCAAGTGCAGTCTTGAAGGCGATGAGGGACTGTTTGAACAGCGCAAAATGCTCAGTGGAACGTGATTTTTTCCATCGCCTCTCGGCGACCCTGGATGCCCGTCTCAGGTCTTTATTGAGGGTGGTGTGCCAGAATTGCCTATTAATGCGTGGAGCGTGGTGTGTGAGGGGGGCTGCTAGGTCGAGCGCCTTGGTTAATGTGGTGTTGTAGAGGGTGGTGGCAGTGTCTGTGTCACATATAGATATTATGTTGGCGAGAGGGAGAAGGGATTCTGAGAGTGAGTGTAGATCAATGTGTTTTAGGTTTCTGCGGGGATGATCACGTTTGCAGAGAGGAGGTGATGTAGTAGGGGAGGTGAGGGAGGAGAAGGTCAGCAGATTGTGGTCAGACAGGGTGAGGGTTGAGTTTGTGAGATTAGTAAGGGAGCAAAGACGGGTAAAGATGAGATCCAGCGTGTGGCCATCTTTGTGGGTGGCAGAGGAGGACCATTGGGAGAGCCCGAAGGAGGAGGTCAGGGAAAGTAGTTGAGAGGCGGTTTGGTGGGCAGTGTCAATGGGGATATTGAAATTCCCCATAATGATAGTGGGGATGTCAGTAGAGAGGAAATGAAGTAGCCAGGTGGTAAATTGGTCGAGGAATGTGGGGATGGATCCAGGGGGGCGGTAGATGATGGCTAGCTGGAGGTTACAGGGGGAGAAGATGCAGACAGAGTGGGCTTCGAAAGATGGGAGAGTAACAGAGGAGGGTAATGGAATAGGGGCGAAGGAGCAGGTGTCGGATAGGAGTATGCCGACACCTCCGCCATGTTTGTCAGAGGGGCGGGGTGTGTGGGAAAGATTGAATCCGCCGTAGGATAGTGCAGCAGGGGAGGCCGTGTCAGAGGGGGTGAGCCAGGTCTCTGTGATGCCAAGGAATGAGAGTTTATTAGAAATAAAGAGTTCATGGATGTCTGTGAGCTTATTACAGACTGAGCGGGCGTTCCAGAGTGCGCCTGGCAGGGAGATTAGAGCAGCAGGAGCTGGGGAGATGGGTCTAAGGTTGGTCAGGTTGCGAGGGTGGGTGATGATGGGGTTATGAGAGTTGGTGATGGGACGTGGGGGTGTGGGGTGTAGGAGACTGTGGGGATGTGGCGGGGGGGGGCCGGGATTAGGGGAAATGTCGCCAGCGAGTAGGAGGAGCAGGGAGAGGGTTAGCAGGTGGGAGCATGAGAGTTTACGTGGTGGCCGTGCCTGATTGGAGATGGAGGATTGAAAGTGCATGAATAGTTCAGAGGAGTGGGTGAGGTGGTTAGGTAGGATGGAGGGTGAGAGAAGTACTTTGTTGCTGGGTGGAGGGATGAGCGGGGGTAGCAGGAAGTGGAGAAGGATGGGAGTGAGAGTGCAAAGGCGGGAATACATTATGGATGGTGAGCAGGGATTGGGAGTAGTGTGGGTCAGATGCAGCGGGAAAGAGAGCTATAGTGGTGGGTGAGAGGTCAGTAGTGATGAGTAGTCTGGGGTTTACATAGTGAATACATAATTGCATATCTGTTTGTTTGTCTTGCATGACTTACCCGTTTCCTGCCCTGTTTAACTGCCCGGTGTAAATGCACTTATGCAGTTGGCATGATTGCAAGACCCCACATGATTGCACCCCTTTAGGTGGCTCTACATATATAGTGAGTTTCTACTTAGATCTGGGTCTATTACACTTGCTAATCAATCAGTCAAAGAAACTCAGCACAGCAGAAGGTAATAAGTGCAAGACAAATAAACAACAGTTTCTGGCCATCCTGGGTCATAAACACTTTTAAACCAAAGATGACCTCTGAACATCCCACATCACACACAGTAAGATGATTTCAGTATATTACATTATTAAAAGACAAGTATATTGTTGCTTGAAGTGATAGATTCATATACCTCTCTTGTGAAGAGAGACAGCCAGGAAAGATGAGTGAATTGAAGTGATAGATTCATATACCTCTCTTGTGAAGAGAGACAGCCAGGAAAGATGAGTGAATTGAAGTGATAGATTCATATACCTCTCTTGTGAAGAGAGACAGCCAGGAAAGATGAGTGAATTGAAGTGATAGATTCATATACCTGTATGAAGAGAGAAGAGATGACCCTAGAATAAACCCTAGGAAAATTAAGTTGGGGAAGGATTTTGGAGGGTGGTGAAGTAGAAAGAACACCCAAGCAGAGACATCCATACAGCCCATGTAAATTAAAGAAGCTTTAGTGCTTTTGAGCAGGCGCTTGGAGATAAACCACAGAGACAGCTTTTTAGTACCTTCTCTTTACTTGCTCAAATGTGGACTGGTCATTTCTCACAACATGTTTCGGCAGCTGATACCGCCTTCATCAGTGGGTATACTGATGACCTGTTATGGCCACTTTACACACGGCTACATTTCTAGCTTATCCACAGGTAACTTACTGGCTGCAGTGAAATCATGGAGACATGGTTCTATCTTGTTGCTGTGTACAAATGGAATAATGTCTCCATGATTTCACTGCAGCCAGTAAGTTACCTGTGGATAAGCTAGAAATGTAGCCGTGTGTAAAGTGGCCATTAGTGTTTTTTTTCATAAAGGAATGTGCCTAGTTTGGTCCTCGTGGATGTTTATATTACCCAGGATGTTGGTGGGTTGATAATCATCTTGACAGTGGTCCATTGGGACCGAATAGGATCTGAAGGGGTTAGGTGGGTGGAAAACCAGGAGTAAAACAGGAATGGGTGTTGCTGGGATTCTCCTACAATGTTGGAGTAGATAGCTAATAATGGCATGTGTGTGTGTGTGTGGGGAGGAGGCAAGACGTTTGTGCAGGCCTTCCCTTTAACGATTTGGAGATAAGGAATGGTTTGGGCGTGTCGGTGAGGCTGTATAATCCGGCAAAATGACGTGGTATAGTGCCAGGAATTTTTTAGGGGAGATTCTGAGGGATTGGGAAGATGTGGTTACTTCCCCTGGTGGTGGTTGGAATATTGTAGTTGAGTATAGCATAGTTTCCAGAAGGTGTTTGTAAAGTTTGAAACTTGTGATTTTGGGTGAGGTCCCTTTTGTACAGAATTTGGATATGGTAATGTTAAGGCATCACTTCCCTGTATGGTGGTTATCATATGGTAGGGGGGATAGCCATTGTGGTGGGCTCCCCAGGTTGGTGTAAATATTTAATAAAATGCTGCTGTGGCCATTTTTACCCAGGTCATGGCAGTTATGAGTTTATTCAGTTACAACAAAGAGACAGTTACTATGTTGAAAACAAAACTGAGAACGACCCAATAATCCCCTCTTGAATTGTCATGCTAAATCTCCCTGACTACCGTATATACTCGTGTATAAGCCGACCCGTGTATAAGCCGACCCCCCTACTTTTGCCCCCAAAAACTGGGAAAACCTATTGACTCGCGTATAAGCCTAGGGTGGACAATGCAGCAGCTACCGGTACTGAAAAATTTTAAAAATGAAAATAGATACGAATAAAATTTTGAACTTTTATTTTAAATAGAAACAGTAAACTACCAATGCAGCAGAGCACCGTCCTGTTATAAAGCCCCCTATCACTGGTAACACAGCGCCCCTCCAGCAGTGGTAACACAGCGCCCCTCCAGCAGTGGTAACACAGCGCTCCTCCAGCAGTGGTAACACAGCGCCCCTCCAGCAGTGGTAACACAGCGCCCCTCCAGCAGTGGTAACACAGCGCCCCCCAGCAGTGGTAACACAGCGCCCCTCCAGCAGTGGTAACACAGCGCCCCTCCAGCAGTGGTAACACAGCGCCCCTCCAGCAGTGGTAACACAGCGCCCCTCCAGCAGTGGTAACACAGCGCCCCTCCAGCAGTGGTAACACAGCGCCCCTCCAGCAGTGGTAACACAGCGCCCCTCCAGCAGTAGTAACACAGCGCCCCTCAGCAGTGGTAACACAGCGCCCCTCAGCAGTGGTAACACAGCGCCCCTCAGCAGTGGTAACACAGCGCCCCTCAGCAGTGGTAACACAGCGCCCCTCAGCAGTGGTAACACAGCGCCCCTCAGCAGTGGTAACACAGCGCCCCTCCAGCAGTGGTAACACAGCGCCCCTCCAGCAGTAGTAACACAGCGCCCCTCCAGCAGTGGTAACACAGCGCCCCTCCAGCAGTGGTAACACAGCGCCCCTCAGCAGTGGTAACACAGCGCCCCTCAGCAGTGGTAACACAGCGCCCCTCAGCAGTGGTAACACAGCGCCCCTCAGCAGTGGTAAACACCAGGCGCCCCTCAGCAGTGGTAACACAGCGCCCCTCAGCAGTGGTAACACAGCGCCCCTCAGCAGTGGTAACACAGCGCCCCTCAGCACAGTGGTAACACAGCGCCCCCAGCAGTGGTAACACAGCGCCCCCAGCAGTGGTAACACAGCGCCCCCAGCAGTGGTAACACAGCCCCCCAGCAGTGGTAACACAGCCCCAGCAGTGGTAACACAGCCCCCCAGCAGTGGTAACACCCCACAGGTAACCCCCAGCAGTGGTAACACAGCCCCCCAGCATGGTAATACAGCCCCCCCTGTATCAGGCCAGTTGATCCATCTCACCCCTCGGTCTGCACCCGGGTCCTCCAGCTGCTCCGTCTGCGTGCACCGCGGCTTCTAATACCGGCGTCTTTCCCGCACTTCCTGTTTGAATGTGATCATGTGACTGCGGTCACATGATCTCATTCAAACAGGAAGAGCCGCGGGGAGGACGCCGGTATTAGAAGCCGCGCACGCAGACGGAGCAGCTGGAGGACCCGGGTGCAGACCGAGGGGGTGAGATTACCCTGCTGGGGGGCCTCTGTATACATGGGTCGGCCGGGGAGACAGCGGGGGAGGCTATTTTGTGCAGGGGAGCAGCAATGTACTATGCGCTGCTCCCCTTGCATAATTAATGAGCGGCACCACGTGACGTGCCGCTCATTCTGCAGCCTCCCCCCGCCGCCTCCTGCAGTGCCCGGACACAGCCCCCACCAGTGTACGAGTATATGACTCGTGTATAAGCCGAGGGGGGACTTTTCAGCCCAAATTTTGGGCTGAAAAAGTCGGCTTATACACGAGTATATACGGTATGTATTCAGAAAATAGTTATGAAATTTATTAAAGGATCCAGAAAATGATGTTGGTCTACATAGTCCCACACAGTTTAGCTATGTAAACTCACAGCTCATGGCATTCTTAAACTATGATTACACACAGTTTTTTTGACAAGCTGTCCAAAATTCTCTTAAAAAAAAAACACTTCAAAAACAATTTGAAAACCTTTCATTTGCATAGAAATTCACTTTCCTGCTCATGTGAGAGATTTTTTGAGGGTTTTTTTTTGTTCAACTGATGAGATTATGAAAAACACTTACTAGTAAAACAAATGCATTTCACTAATTTAAAAAAGTTTCCAATTAAATTCCATCCAAACAAGGCACTGTAAATTAAAAGTTTGAAAAAAGAAAACACAAAAACAAACTCAAAAAACTTCCCAAGAAGGGAGTATTTTCTGCTACTTGAAAATCTAATCGTTTTTGGTGCTTACAAAAACTTTCATGGAAGTAGCTACTAATTTGTCAATGATGTATGATAATTGATTGTTAATATCCAGCTTTTATTGCCTCATTGACTTTCATGGGATTTGCTAAGAAGATTTGCTTCGTCTTTTTGTTAATAAAAAGTGTTAAAAGCACTGATGCACAATTTTCCAGAAGCCTGCCAGGAGATTAAAGTGTGCACATACATCGACAATGGCGCAATTTTACTAACAGCTGCAACCAGATGGATCTGCGCAAGTGTTGCCCACAGCTAAGGATGGCCAGGCGCTGAATTCTAAACAGCATAAAGAAACTTATGCCAGAGGTAGCTAAGGGGCCGTGGCACAAATGAAGACCCTACCCACAGTCCTGACCCAATCTACGAACAGCTAATTGCAAAAAAACTTCAAATGGTCATTAAAGAATTACCAGGCTAGGGATTTCCACAATAAAGGTACCTATTAAATCTGCAGTATTATTCCCACACCAGTAGTCTAGAATGCCCGAGCCTGATGACGGGTTCTCTTTAAAAGGGTTAATTGGGATTTAACTAAAAACAAAAAAAGTGGCTCAGCGTAAACAGGCAGGCAGCTCCCACCTACCAGCCTGCTGTGCCAGGCACCATTCACTACCATTCACCACTGACATGAAGCGGTCTGAGCGGTCTTTTGTCAGTGATTTTGCCACCTCCGCTGATGTCACTTCTCCCTTCTGTTGATGGGTGCCATAGCTGACAGCACGATGATTGACAACCAGCTCTCTCAATCAGGTAGCAGTGAGCCGGCTGTCAATCAGAAAAAAAAAAACTCACCAAATTTGGTCGCTTACTAATATCATTGCATTTAGCAGGATACTATCAGCCACTTCAGAGGCAACCCATATCTCTCAACACCAATGCTGTCAATCAGCATGACATCGGATGTCCCGCCCCATCCACAGCGCTGAGCAGAAAAGCCACCTCTGCTCTGTTTACCCTACCATGCTGTCCCTTGCAGGAGTGAACGGCGGTGAACGGTGCCGGACACAACAGGCAGGTAGGTGGCAAATCTATGGTTTCTACAGGTGGCAGCTACTTGCCTGTAAGTGCTTATGCACGTTTTTGATTTTTATAATAATCCCGATATGCCCTAACATACACAGGATTTAAAGGGGTTATTTCCTCAAATATATTTATGGTCCTTTTGTTGTTCATGTTGAACATAGACCATACACGGATAGCAGACAGACCAATATTAGTTCTACATGAACGGTAAAAATTATAGCATACATTTTTCTATGATACTCACCAATATATTTCAATAACTTCACAAAAATAACAGATGCAATACAGACATCATCCATATGGCATTCATTTTTAATGGATCCATTTCAATTCTTAGCACAAGTAATGGTATTTTGCCATGTATATGTTTTAATTATTGAAGTATAAAAGCAGATACCATACGGATGGCATATGGATGTCAAAAGCAGCCATACAGATGTCCTACGGATGCCATATGGGTGATAATATGGATAAAAAATCAACCATTTTTTATTAGATGAAAAACAGACTCTTTTTCAAAGACTTATGAGAACTTAACCTTAGGCTGCTCTATGGGATAGGTAAGGCCACTTTTGACTAGAAAAGCTTCAATTTAACAGAACTATCTAAATATATAGTTTATCCTCAGTAGAAAAAGTCTCCAAGCATTGCTCTATGAATTTTGATTAACTTTTCATTACATCAAACAGACTGCAGAACTTCGTAAGGTTTGTGTTGTTCTCAAAAGAATTTTGTGGAATGTAAGATGTCCAAGTATCAATGCTAGTTACTGGGAGAAAGAACACATATACATCATTTATATTTCCAGCAGGCCAGCTAAACAGAAATATAACTGTTTACTGTATAAAACAAGAAATTAGGTTTTGTTGTTCACAGCTCACAAGATGTCTGTAAATGAGTGGTACCAAAATCCCTCCGACCCCCCACCCCCCATAACGATACATTTCTTCTAAGCATGTTCTTTATGGTGTCTATTATGTATCAGTCTGTAACCACTTAATGTAAAAAAAAAGTTTCTATGACACCACCTCCTGTGCTGTAATCAGAAAGATCTGTTTGTAGCATATGTCTCATCTTGTCAGTACGGTCTCTTTTGTGTAGACCAGTGCTGTCTGACAGAAAGTTTCCAGATCTTGGCTAGACTATCATCGTGTCCTTATGGAACTGGAACAGGAACAATTGTTTTGCATAGTTTTCTCATATGGTGGAGTAATAAACAGCTTGGCTGGCCATAGCTCAAAACCAGGCAAGCTTGCTTGCAATTGATCATTTTGGCACTTTTGTACAGTCCAGTCCCTATGGATGTAAAGGAAAGTTCCACACAGTTGTGTACAAAATGGGGCGATTGAGGTCACTTACAGATTCTGAAGAACTCCAGGAGAACTTTGATCATAAAATAAGTTTGTCTCCACTATTCCATTGGATTACTACAATGATCCTTTGGTGCTTTCTTACGAACTGCATAATTATGGTTGAAAAACAAAATGCCCTAACACAATGATTTTGATATATGGCTATATTACAAATGTCTGCACTAAAAAGGCTTTTCTCTTATATCTACTGTACATGAACATGTATTCTAATGTAAAGAGAAAACTTTAATTTTATTAATATAACTTTGTCCAGCATGTAAAGTTATGAAACTTTTCAACTCATTTTATTAGGGAATTGGTCTTTGTTCCTGTTAAAAGTTGCTTGTCAATAGCTTCCAAACCCCTCCTTTTCCATTTGTTACTTGGCTGCATTTAGCTGCACTGATATCAGAACGTACTTGGAGTATAGATGAAGGCAGTGCAAGTATGAGCTTAGCACCTGTCTCTCATTAAGGCTATTTTCACAATAGCGTTTGGTAGAGATCCGGATGACAAGAGATGCATCTGCATCCACAGACACATGTCAAAACAGATGCAAACACAGCGTTTTTTAATCCTGATCCGCTGACGGATCAACTACGTTGAGGAAGGAAGCCGTGACCTCCGAAATGAATAGACCTAACCAAACAGACTGCCTGCCCTCCTAATATGCTCCCCACTATCCAAGTGCATCACAACAGTCCCTGCCCACCCAGTCATGTGACCGATGACGCGGACATGACGTACGGGTCAGATGACGCGGAAGAGGAAGTGCAAAACTGTACCCCCACAGTGAGCGCTTCCGGACACTGCGAGACACCGCTACACAACCACCATTGGCGGGAAAACTGAAAGCGAAAGCGGAGGAGAACAGCAGAGGACACCTGACAACCAACTAAAGGCATAGAGCAATTATCACATAGTAGAGATCCATTGATATGACTGTCCAGTAGTGCCACAGTACCGATCTTAAGAATTGGTACACAACAACCACATTTAATGTGAAGTGGCAGATACCCAATATCAAATAAAGGGGTATAACCACTAGCAGCACAGAAGCTCAAATAATACACACACAGCGCTTATTGCAAGCAAACACTATACAGGACTTGCACAGCAAAACTAAGGATAACAATTATATAGAACAACCAGAGCACACTGCACTCACACAAAGGGGGAGATAAACCAGAAACACATAAATCTGTGTACATATAGAGAGCACTGCATGTGGAAAACTTAAAAGTTTTATGTTGAAATACATCCAACCACTTCATATAAATCATTATCTTCCATAAAATATATCATCACTGACAACATAAGATTCTTTGTTATAGTACATAGGTCTTTACATCACAGATAGTAACCATTATTCAGTTCTTTAATCCTAGCACACCACACAAGGCTGTTAGCCATGCAGGGCCATTAATACATCAAAACCCAAAGAAACAACTCAGAAGACAATGTGGCGCCCCTGCGGGTATTAGCCACAGTATAAGATCATAATAGTTGCACTCACTTAGAAAGCCATGCCACTGCACTACCACCTTTGGCCAGTAGGGGGAGCTCCAGAGACACCAGAGACTTCCCTAGAGATAAAACACTGGTTTGAGGTAAATTTTCAGACAGTTGGAGCCAGGAGCTCAGAGTGACAGGAGCTGCATTGAGTTCCTGAGGACTGGCTGACAATTTCCAGGGCCAAGCCATCGGTCTGAGGAGGAGAAAACTGATAAGAGGAACACTTTCAGAATGGGGTAGCATCATTATCTACCCTAGATAAAAAGCGCAGATACGGATACCGGATCCGTGGCTGCATTAGTTATATACAATACAGCAACCGGAAAACGTGAGGTAACAACAAGCTTCACAGGGCCAGACACAGCAACATACTAAGAGTTCAGCAGTACTCCCGGAGGGGGTAAGCAGAGAGAGACAAAGGACTCAAGTTGCCTGTTGAGTGGGACCCAGAGAGGACAGATTTGGGCCAGCAGCGAGTTCACACACGGCAGCAGGGCCACATAGACAGCGCAAGCAGGAGGTAAAGGACCCGGTGGGGCCTGAGCAACTGAACCCCTATTGCAGACTCCGGAGACGGGACTTGTTGTATTATAGTTTGGTTGAAAGTAAACCAGTTAAACCTCATCTGTGCCTCAGCCTCTGATTTAACAGCTACCATCTATCCAGGATTGGGACCATCACCGCTGAGAGAATTTGCTGTGAATCAAGTAAGTGTCTGTGTCCTTAACATCTCCTCACCATACTTCCATCTTCATCCATCATTAACTTTAACATCACCTGTCCAGGGGACCCTACAACCCTACCCGGAAAAGGGCTATACCATCTCAGCTGCCTCTCACCATCATCCCCTGGCCAGTACAAGGCAGCGGTGGCCATATATAGCCACATTATTCCGGGTGGCGTCACGACAATAACATCTACAAACTTTATAAATTATATAAACTTCTAAATCCCCTGTAAATACCCCCTTTTAGGAGTGTGCCAGCCTGGGGCCACGGCCTGGGTCCAGCCACCAGTGACTTCCCCAAGGAAAGGGACCCTGCGCCGGGTATCCCGGTCCCCTAAGCTGGGCGGCACAACAGCATGATTAAATAATGCTCTAACAACAACTAAATTACCAGACTATGACACTTATATGTGTATTTTAACCAATATTGTACCAATAAGATCCCAACAGCGGACGAACCCCGAGTCGGCATATCATAATAGAACTAACATCTTTCCAAACAAGGGATAAACCGGTCACATCACAGCTAGGAGGTAAGGATAAATCTCCTATAGAACGTGAGCTGCACCACAAGGGGGCTTAAGGAGTGACAAGCATAATTTCCCGTTTCAGACCCACCACATAAAGGTGTCCTAAAGAATGGAATCAATCAATCAACAAAACTACAGGATACCGAATAAGACCAACCCCAGCATCAAGGCTAGCAACAAACAAAGAAGGCACTCCCTTCACAACAACTAGTAGGAGATATAAGCTGCAATCAGGGGCACCCATCATCAGTCATGTAATTAGAATTGGAATGGGTGCTGTATAAATCACTTACGGTGAAGAGATCAGAATACAGCTCATTGTTATTTCTATTCCTACGATATTTTATTCTAAGTTTTTATTCTCTTTTTCATTTTATTATTGATTTTAATAGAAATTTTTTTTTACATGTTCCAAATTCTTCAGTTTGCACCAACCCCATTCTATAATAAATTTATATTATATATTTTTTACTGTATATTATTACAACTATATTAACTTAATTGAATAAACATCCCAAAGAAGGGTTAACCAAAAAACACCCATATAAACTATTGAGAGCCATAACCCACAGAGTTAGCATGTAGCCCACAACCTATAAAATACATCTAGGACACACATTTACGTTGAGCGATTTCTCAAGAGGAACCTCTGTTGGTGACACTCAGGTATGAACATTTTAGTGGCACACAACTGCTAGAAGTATTGGTAGTTTAAACATCTACTAACATGTTGTTTTGCTCTGCAGATTCCTGGCTACTGGAGAGACGTTGTCATCGTTGCATTTCCAACTCCGACTTGGAGTTTCTACCATCTCTGTAATTATCGAAGACAACTGCCATTGTTTATGGGACATTTTACATGACAAATTTATGCCACATCCCACAACAGGACACTGGCTGGAAATAGCAAAGAAATTCCAGGAGATCTGTCAATTTCCCAACTGTTTGGGGGCCGTGGATGGAAAACTTATTTGCATTATCAAACCTGGTGGAACAGGATCTGAGTACTACAACTATAAAAAATACTTTTGCCATAGTTTTGATGGCCACTTCAGATGCCAAATACTGGTTTGTAGCCGTGGACATTGATGCATAATGGATGCTCAAATGATTCTCAGATTTTCAAAATGTCTGCAATGGGACGTCGTTTATAAGGAAATTATTTTAAATTCCCACCGCCAAGACTGTTTCCAAACACCACAAGGCCACAAATGCCAATTGTTGTGGTTGGAGATGAGACCATCCAAATTACCTTTTTTTTTTGTGCGTCCCACAGACCGGATCCTGCATTCCGCCTGACAGGATCGGTCCGGCTTCAATAAGCGCATTGCGCATGTGCGGAGGCAGGCCGTTCACGTGATCGGCCCCATAATGCACCGCGCCGGATGTGAAGTCGCGGCCGGTGCATTCTATGTCACAGAGGGCGGGTGATTCCAAATGGTGGGGGCAGAGAGGAAAAAAGAATAATGCCGCCCAGTGGGGCGTGCACTACACCATGGAGGAGTGCTGAATGGAGCGTGGGCCCGCCTTTCCAGTCCCCCAACCTCGGGGACTGCTGTAAGTTTAAACTTATTTTTCACATGTTTAATAGGGACACTTTAGATAAGAAAGGGATAGATAGGGAGCAGCTAGGAAGGTGTAGGGACAGCTAGTGATAGTGTAGGCACTTATATTCAGGTGACAGGTTCCCTTTAAAAATTAGACAATTGATGAAGTCGTAAAAGTGTGTGTTGTTCTGCACAATTTTTTTACTGGCGATAGAGCGACACCACTTTTATCTGGATAAACTTGTGGAAAGCACATTGGTGGTTTACCAGCATCTGCCTCTGAAGACAATACTTGAAGTAGCACAAATGAGGGATCAGTTTGCTGCTTATTTTGTGTCGGCCAATGGTCGAGTGTCAAGGCAGGGGCAAATGGTATAATCGTTACTCTGTCCATCAATTCCGAGGAAGCCTTGCAACTCCCCCTACGATTCCTGTATCCTCAGGTAATTAAATGTTTCTGTTTATTGAATTTAACAATGTTGCACTTCCCTTTCACCATTTTGTGTGTGAATCAATAAAGCTTCGGTCCTGTGATTTCCTTTCCTCCTTCCTCCACAAGCTTTGTCTACAAATGTTATAGTACAGTATCTGTAATGTTGTTATATCTTCTGTAGTTTGCTTGTGTCTCCCCTGTTTGTTTTTCTGCCTAGTAACAGTGATGTAAGATAGAGGAGGAGCTGTGGCAGGAGAAGGGGGAGCTGGGAAAGGGAAGAGATTCATTAAAGTATGGCCGCTCGACTGAGCAGTTCAGCATATCTGTGTGTGCTTCTGGATCTATCGTCATTTGCACTACAACACAACAATTGGCGACGAGGAAGCGTTCATTCATCAGCTAAAGGTATTTCAGTGCCACAAGATTATCAGTGCTCACCATGGCCTGTCTACCTGCATTCCCGGCTTTTGATGTGCATCAGTCCCAATCAAACCTAGCAGCATGTTGGGATAAATGGCTGAAGCGCTTTGAGATATTTCTGCAAGCCATGAACATAGCCGATGATACAAGAAAAAAAGCCATGTTATTACACTATGCAGGGGAGCAAGTCTATGATATCTTCACTACTCTGCCTAACACAGGGGAGGACAAGGACTATGAGCTCAGCAAAACAGCATTGATCAAACACTTCTCCTTGCACAGAAATGCAGCATTTGAAATCTTCAAGTTTAGACAATCAAAGCAATCAGCCACAGAAAGCATTGATGAATATCATGTCCGGCTACGGCACCTTGCAGCTTACTGTGAGTTTACAGACATAGACAAAGAAATCCAAATGCAGATATTACAAGGATATGTTTCTTCAAAGTTAAGAAGACAAGCACTCAGAGACCCTACCATGACCCTAGCAAAACTATTAGACACAGCACGTATAAATGATACTGCAGAGAAACAGGCAGAACTCATAGAGAGCAGTGAGCCAGAAGCTCCATCTTCTATAGCAAAGCTTACACAGAAACCACAAGTACAGGCAGCCACTTGTTACAACTGCGGTGAGTCGTATCCTCACCAGAATGTTTATCCAGCAAAGGGTACAACCTGCCATAATTGTGGAAAACTAAACCATTTTGCAAAAGTGTGCAGATCTACACCGCAGCAATCTGCTCGTCCCATAGTACAGCCCAGGTCACAGAAGGTCCAAGCACTGCAGCTTAATAACGAGGCTCAAAGCACTTACTTATTCTCAGTGACTGAGGAAGGATCTCAGGCTGTGCACATGATTAACAATCCAAAACGAGTCATCCTCATAAATGGCAATCCAGTGGAAGCCCTGGTGGACACAGGGGCGTCAGTCAATTTCATCAGTCATACAATCTATAATCAACTCCTGAACAGACCTGCTCTACAAAATACCAGCCTACAGATTTTCCCTTATGGTTCCACAGCTGCGTTGCCCCTGTGTGGCAAATTTCAGTCAGAACTCACAGCTGAGGGGAAATCCATCACGGACACTTTTTACGTAGTGGAGTGCTCTGCAGATACGCTTCTCAGCTGCAGCAGCGCAGTGTCTCTAGGCCTGGTGAACCTGGTCAACAGCATTACAGGTTCTTCAGTCCCACATATTATGCAGAGGTACCCCAGTCTCTTTAAAGGCCTTGGTAAGTTAAAAGACGTTCAGATAAAGTTATATATTGATCAGTCGATACAGCCCTCCATCCAACCTCACAGGCGCATTCCCTTTCATGTCCGCAAACTTGTGAAGCAAGAATTGCAAGACCTGGAGGCATCTTATGTTATTGAATGGGTTGAAGGCCCAACTCCCTGGGTCTCGCCAATCGTTGTTGCGCCTAAACCAAAACAGCCTGGTAAAATACGGCTTTGTGTGGATATGCGGCATGCCAATCTAGCTATTCAAAGAGAAAGGCACATCACGCCTACTATTGATGACATTCTTACAGATCTGAACGGTGCAAAGGTATTTTCAAAAACTGATCTAAAATCCGGCTATCATTAACTTGAGTTGCATCCAGACTCCAGGTACATCACAACTTTTAGTACTCATATGGGCCTGCGTAGGTTCAAGAGGTTGAACTTTGGTATCTCATCAGCCGCGGAAATTTTTCAAAATGTTATCAGTCAGGTTCTGTCTGGAATAGCGGGAGTCCTCAACGTCAGTGATGACATTCTCATATACGGAACAACCCAAGAAGAACATGACAGTCGCCTGGAGCAAGTGTTTCAGAGACTGCAAGCCTGCAATCTAACTGTCAATCCATCAAAATGTGAGTTCAACCAAACGTCATTAACTTTTTTTGGATACATCTTTTCAGAACAAGGTGTTTCAGCAGATCCTCAGAAAGTCACTGCCATCAAATCTGCTGGTCAACCTCAAAATGCCTCAGAGGTTCGCAGTTTTCTAGGACTGGTCACATACTGTGGTCGATTCATACCCGACCTAGCCACTATTCCTGAACCCCTGAGACAACTCACAAGGAAAGATATTCCTTGGTCATGGGGTACTGAGCATCAAGCATCGTTTGACGCGTTGAAGTCCAGCCTAACTGGTGACACTGTCATGGCTTACTTTGACCCATTAAAGTCCACAGAACTGATTGTAGATGCTAGCCCAGTAGGCCTGGGTGCAATTCTCACACAAGTATCCAACAATGGCAACATTTCTACAATTTCCTACGCAAGCAAGAAATTAACAGATACAGAAGAGCGCTACTCACAAACTGAAAGGGAAGCTCTTGCAGTTGTGTGGGGATGCCTTCACTTTCATCTGTACCTCTTTGGACACAAGTTCACAGTCATAAGTGACCACAAACCGCTTGTTCCCATTTTCAACAAACACTTTTCCAAACCCTCTCCACGAATTGAACGCTGGTTGCTCCGCTTACAGAACTACCATCTTCAACTGAGATATGAGGCAGGAGCTGGAAACCCGGCGGACTATTTCTCAAGACACCCAATACCACAACCTACTAAGGACAACATTCCAGCCACTATTCTAGCGGAGGAACATGTAAATTTCGTTGCTGCACATTCAGTGCCAAGAGCTATGACCATGGAGGAAATACAACAGGCGGTGGACTCTGATCCCCAACTTCAGTTGGTTATAGACTCTGTTCGGTCTAAGAAATGGAGCTGTTTTCTTGCTGAGGCTCGCCTTCAACCACCAGATCGAGTAGGTTACTTGGAGGCTTTCTTTAATGCACGACATTCACTCTCAGTGTCGGACTAAAATCTGCTGTTGCGTGACAATCGCCTGGTGATACCTCAGAAACTGGAGGACTGTGTACTTGATCTGGCCCACGAGGCTCATCAAGGGGTGGTAAAAACAAAGCAACTACTTCGAGAAAAAGTATGGTTTCCAGGACTGGACAAAAGAGTAGAAGCATTGATCCAAACATGCATTCCTTGTCAAGCAACTATAGTTGACCATAGGCGTGCACCTCTACAAATGACACCCCTGCCAAAGAGCCCATGGACTGCTGTCAGTGTTGATTTTTGTGTTTTACCGGACCGCACCTACCTGTTGGTGGTCATGGATGACTATTCTCGGTTTCCAGTCATTGAACATGTTTCGACAACATCGGCCAGGGCGGTTATACCAAAATTAGACAAGATTTTCTCGGCTTATGGCATACCCGAGACAGTGAAGATGGACAATGGACCTCCATTCAATAGCACAGACTTTCAGTCATTGGCAACTTATCTTGGCTTCTCCCACAGGAAAGTAACTCCGTACTGGCCTCAAGCCAATGGAGAAGTGGAACGATTCATGCAATCAATCAACAAGACCCTGAGGATTGCTACCATGGAGCAGAAGGACTCGCAACAAGAATTACATAGATTCCTTAGACAGTACCGAGCCACACCACACTCCACTACTGGGATACCACCAGCAACGGCATTGTTCGGCAGGCCCTTGCGCGTCAAAATCCCATGCATTCCGTCACTTCCGGTCCAAACCCCAATTGCTATTAATGATTCCGTCTCTAAGAATAAAATGAAGCAGTATGCAGAAAAAAGTAGTCGCCGTTACAAGCATCCAGAAATAAAGGTGGGTGATTGGGTTCTTGTAAAGAGACTGAGACCTAGCGACAAGTTTGCATCGCCATACTATCCCGAGCCCTCTCAGGCCACACAGATCAGAGGCACCATGATTACTGCTAAAAACCAAAATCATCAGGTCACTAGAAATGTGTCCCATTTTAAAAAACTTCGTGGCTACGTCCCAGAGACGACGCATGCAGAGGAAGTAGATAGCGACGACATACTGCCAGAGACAATGAACTCAGCTGTTCCCATAGGAGATACCTCAGAAGACCCCCCAAGTTTATCTGGAAATGAGATGTCTCGACGGTATCCTGGGAGAACAAATCGAGGGCCACCAGTCCACCTTGCAGACTAAGTTCTGCAGTAGAGAAAAAAAAAAAAACTTTTCTACAACGCGAACTTTTGAACGGTTAACTATTTACTTTGTTTTTTTTTGTGCTATTTGACACTGATATTCCTTGAGCTTGAAGTTCACCTTGAATCTCCTAAGAAGTTTTTCTGAGCTCTTTTGTTGCTATTTGTATTATTTGTCTCTTTGATTTGTCATCAATTTTCCTCCTGCGGTCACATCCAGGGAGGTTGGCTACAGTCTCATAGATCTTTCATTTCTGAATAATATGGGCAACTGTAGTCACACGAACATCAAGCTGCTTGGAGATTGTTTTATAACCTTTACCTTTAGCTTGTCTAATTTTCTTTCTAATCTCCTGAGACAACTCTTTCCTTTGCTTCCTCTGGTCCATGTTGAGTGTGGTACACACCATGTCACTAAACAGCACAGTGAGTATCTATAGCCCTGTATACAGGCCCACTGACTGATTACAAGATTGTAGACACCTGTGATTCTAATTAGTGGAAACATCTTGATTTAACATGTCCCTTTTGTCACATTATTTTCAGGGGTATCATCATTTCTGTCCAGGCCTATTTCATGAGTTTAATTTTTTAAAAAGATTCTGTTGAAGCAGGGTTGAAAAGCTATGTCTGACTTTCATTTGTACATTTTCATACATTTTTTAAAATTTATTATTACTTTTTTCATATTGAAGTTAATTCTGTGACCATTGTGGCTTTTTCTTTCATTAAATGAGGTCTACCAACAATTTTGACCACGTGGGTAGCAATACTTACTGAAGTCTTTTCTGTCCTTTGGAGTGGCATTCTCCCAACCATCCATCATCGATTGAGCCACTTGATACCAGAGCCCTCGTGTGTTCCCAGAGTCTGAATGGTGATGATTACGAGGGTCCCACAATACATCACGTTCTTTAATCAGTGCAATGAGTATCTCCCCATCAATGAAGGGACTCCCTCCCTGATGCTGTGGAACCTACAGATGGAATATAAATAATAAAAAAATAATGACAAAAAAAACACATTAGACAATGTACATTACAAATCAAAACCTGTAAAAGAAGAAAACATTAGGACTGTTAAAATGGACTGACTACTTACACCTCGCCGACTGTCACCACAAATGGGACCCTGATGACCCTGGAATGAATCTTGTCCACTTGATTGCTCATGCTCTTCCGCACTTGAAGTTTCCTGTAAAGATAGGACAGAAGTTTAGTACATGTGTCACATTTCCAATCAATACACACAAATCACTATGAAATGGTGATTTACTTCAACAGTTTCCTATCCACTTGGGGCAGCATTGTTGTCTTCGTTTGAGGACATATTGAATGAGTGGAGCAGGCAGCAGTCAAGAAAAAACACTACAAATACAGAAAAAAAGACAAAATGTCAGGGGCAAACAGTATAAAAACAAACAAACAACATGTACAAAAACACCATTCAAAAATAAAAAGACATCATTAACCAAAACATACATCTTCCACAAAAACAAACAAAAAGAAAAGAAAGACAGAAATAGAGACGCAGAGAAAGACAGAGAGAGACATAGAAAGACAGACAGAAAGAAAAACAGAGAGAGACAGAGAGACACAGAGAGAGAGAGACATTCAGCACAAGGTCTCTAGCCCAAAATAACATGGATTTCATGGATTTCATCCATAACATGGAGCTCTAGAGTCACACAGCTCTCACATGCTCTGCACTTGTCCCACTTGACACAGGTTCACCAGGTCAAGGGATTAGCAACCCCCACAAAAACACTGGCAGAACACAGTCTTATCAGATTTAACCCTCCACACTTCTCAGCAGCATCTGCTTTGTGTCTCACACAGCAGACTCTAATCCTCCCTTCCCTTGACCTTGTTTCTGCTTTTGTGCACACAGTGTCTCTTGGAATGCCCGTGCTCTCAGCTCAGGCAGGCAAAAACCGCAGGGTCCTAATGCTCTCCTGATGCTATTAAATTTCACACTCTTACATACCACCCCACTGGAGGTTGGCGTCCCGACATACCTCCCCACTCAAAGTCATCCTGGGCATAGCGCTGAAGTGGTATTTCCGCTGTAGATTGAGTAGTTCTCCTGAGACCAACCCCTGATGACCCAGTCCCCAGGGGGACTGGAGTCTCTTAGGCAACTTCATCAGAGGGAGCCAACGCGGCTGCTCCCTCCTGAGTTGTGAGGCCCAGTAATACGTCATCCTGGTCGTGTAACTGACTTAAATCCCTGTCTTCAGAAGGACATACCACATTCTCAACACTATCTTCACACTGCGGAAAATTTACCACAGGGGAAGGGGATCCAGATACAGGGAAGGGAACATCCTTCCACTCAACAATATTAGGCATTCCCACCCCCGAGACATGGGTTTTAGCTTCTCAGGGAGAGGGGCCGAGTCTTTGAACTGACATTGTTGCAACATGTTATGATGGAGATTGTGGGCTTGCCCCCCTTTCCCTACCGGCTCTACCTCATAGAGTAGAACTTCGGAACTTACCGTTCTTTTACCACATACGGTGTCGCCTCCCACCGGTCACTCAACTTGCCTGTATGCTGTTTAGCTCTTACCAACACTCTATCCCCCCGGGAAGAAAGGCTCTGCTTGCATGGGTCGTATGTCCCGGTGAGTCACTTGACTGAGTCTGTCACCCACAACCTGATGGATCACTCTCAACTGCCGATGGTGCTCACGGACCCAGTCAGGTCTGGAGGGGAGTCGAGGAGGGATCTGGCACACTTAGCTCTTCAATATCTCAGCACGGCTTACTGAACATTAGCATGTGTGGAGCATAACCAGTAGTGCTGTGCACCCTATTATTGTAGGTGCACATCAACTCTGGAAGGTATTCTGGCCAGTGAGCCTGTTGCTTACTCTCCAGCAATCTCAAAATTTGCAGTAGAGTATGATTAAAACGCTCGCAGGATCCATCCCCCTGGGAATGGTAGGATGTTGTCCTTGACTGCTCATTACCATACAGCAGGTATCCCCTGATCCAAGTGTATTCTTTGTGGACACCTGAACACCTGAATGAAATGCCGACACACAGCCTTGGCCGTCTGTTCTCTTGTCGGTATTACCCCGGCGTACTTGGTGAAATAGTCGGTCATCACCAGACAGTAAGATCACCCAGATGAAGAGTACCTTATCATGAGATAATCAATCATGAGTAGCTCAAGTGGGGCTGGAGTCTAAATGGACTGTGTGGGGGCCCTATGCTTGTTGCTCTTACCCAGGGGCGGACTGGGCCAGGTGGTAGGGGTGCAAGTGCCCCCTGGGCTGGTGGTATAGCCCACATCTAGGGCCACCCCCCTACAGAAACGGGCCGGCCGCGGGCGGCGCTTTGCGGCTGGCGCGGCGATATAGCAGTAGATGGCGTCGGAGCCGGTAAGACCACTTCCCTCCCCCGTCCTCAATAACTTCTGATAGCACCCCCCCCCCGGTCCTTAAAAGTTTTTGATGGCACAACCCCACCCCGGTCCTCAAAAATTTTTGGTAGCACCCCCCCCCCCCAGCTTCTCGACTCAAGGCTGGCAGTCCAGAACTGCCACCCAGGTCCGGAGGCCCCAGACAGCCCCTGCTCTTACCCAAGCCACATGCCTGACACTGTTGACATGCCTCTGTCACCATCCTCCCCAGGTCAGGGCAGTCTAGAAACTTCTGTAAGCACTGGACTGATTTATCACTCCGGAAGTGGGCTCCCTTCTCATGCGCCTCACAGGCGACTACCAGCCCCAGCGACATGGGGACAGCCAGCCGGTATTGGAGATGTAATTCTGACGGCAGGTAAACCTTGTGCTATAATAGGACCTGTTCGACGCACAACTTGTCCCACTGTCGCATCAGCTTCTTGCCTTCTGTCAACATTTGAACCTTGTCTTCTGGCCGCAGCCAGACCACATCCTGTACCCAAGTGTACTCTAGACTAATGTCTAGACAACCATCTTGGTCCTTCCCAGTCAGTGGGGGGATTTCCAAAAGACACAAGACTAGACTGTGAGCTCTCACGGGCAAAGTCCCTTCTCCTTCTGTACCTTGTGTACCTTATATTGTTCATGTATATTGTACTTGTAGATGTAAGTCCTTTACACATGTAAAGCGTCATGGAATAAATGTCATTATAATAATAAATAATAATAAAAATAATAATAATGGCATCCCTGATGCCACCCCACTTGAATGGACCAAGCTCTGGAAAATGGGTAGCCATCTACAATCAGGGGTCTCAGCTTCCATCACTGGCCTACATGCATGCAAGCCATGCTCCTCCTGTTGATGGCCTAGTGGGGGAGAGGACATTGCTGATCACCCTCCCACGGCAGTGGCCAGCGGCTTCAACATTGGTGGCAGATCCTCTAGGATAATATTGTTCTGAAGGGAGCGGATGGGATGATTCCACTGGCAACGCCTCCGGCGGACATGTCCAGCATGGCTGCAGGCACCCACCATAGATGCTCCATGTGTCTCCAGCATCCAGATTGAACTAAAGTCGACATGCACAGCAGGTGGTCTCCCTTTCGGGTGAGAGGACACCTCATTGTGCTCCTTGACGACTTCCAGTTGTAGCTCCCTCATCTCTGATCTTAGGGCTTAATTCACCGCAGTCAAAACTTTGGTGTCAGTTTCTTGACTTTTCATCACTTGATAGCTGTTTACAGTCTTCTGTACCACAGGCAGGGTTTCCTCTTCCCTCTCAAGGGCAGCCAGGCATGTATTCCAGAATGTCAGTTCAAGAGTGGTCCAAGTCATCTCCTGCAACTTATCACAATGGAGCCTATTGGTCATCACAGTGACAAACTGATCACAAAGAAGCAAGTCCACCTCCCCGAACGCTCCTATGGCCTGGGAGTCTAAGTGGCATACCTCATTCAATGTCTCATGTAGGGCATTGGAGTACTGCATCAGGGACTCTTGCTTTCAATTAAATAAAAAGGCCAGGAATTGCGTCACTTTAGCACGGCTTCAACAACTTCCTCTCAGAAACTCAAGAACCTTCTCTAACATATCCCTCTCTGATTCTGGTCGCACCATTACTGCCGGCCTAGCATCTCCCTCTAATGCATGCAATGCTAGCCTTGTTTATAATTTGGGGGCCAAATTACACATCTACAACAGATTCTGCAGCCTCTCAGTCCAGTCTTGCAATGCTATGTTATGCCTGTCGTATTTAGGTATATGCTGGAGTAACTCTCCTACCGGCATACACCCTCTAAGACTCATCGCGACCTCCAGGGGTTTCATGTTGAGCAAGGGAGATGCTGGTGCAGTGGGGTAATTTCATTCCTTTCCTCTGTCCATGACAAACATTGGATCCTGCCGAGAATGCCAAAAATGGAATGACCGGAGGTCCAAAGAAGATCCAGTGAGTCACAAACTGAGACAAAGGCAGAAATAAACAACAGTCTGTTTACTGAAAAAGATTGAAATGTGATTCAGTGTATGATGCAACTCTCTCAGTTTCAGTCTTGATACAATCCCTGATGAATGAGCATAGCAGGCTCTGAAACGCGTCGGATGGATCCAATTAATGTGTTATAATTTGAAGCCTCCGACCACGTGTTTTTTCTGTGGCAGCACGGACCAACAACACATTGTCCCTGGGAATCTCTCTTTACTGAAAAAGATTGAAATGTGATTCAGTGTAGGATGCAACTATCTCAGTTTCGTCTAAAACACAATCTCGATTAATTACACTTATTCAGCATAGGCTGAAATCAATATGTCAATCCGAAAGTTCCTGGCTTACTGTACTGTATGTGTATTACACTAAGGAACGGGAACAATTTTACCTAATCACTATGTTAAACAAAGACTTCAATTAACTGAAGGAGGAAGAGGTGTAAATATGGTGAGGGTATACTATGGGAACTCCTGGGATGGCACACTGAGTATAAACTTACAAAAACTAACAATAACAATGCATGAAACTATATAGGCTTCTCTTATACACCTAGTCTAAGGATACCCGGGTATCTTAAAGCTACAGTATTGTTAACCTCTGGTGGAGTCTCACACAGGCCTGTGATTTGTTTTGGCTGCAGCCAGTCCTGAAAAAAAACTTTGGCACCAAAAACACAACTATTGCAAAAGCAACAAGATTCCACGTCTTGTCGGCAGATGCCGAGCCCACACGCTGGGGACTTTATTTTTCTAGCCGCAGAGTACGGTCTGGCAAGAACTCTTCACCAGGGCTTGTCAATATCCTCTCAATGTGGATGGCACCAGATTCCATCTCTTCTCTAGCAGTCACTGACAGGTTCCCTGGAAGCAGACTGCCTGCTTCTTCATACAAAAGATGTCCTCTGTCGCTTTCCAGCTACTGGCCACCTGGCCCTTAAAGCACAAGGTTTCTAGCCCAACATAGCATGGACTTCACAGAGCTCCAGAGTCACACAGCTCTCACATGCTATGCACCAAAACAATATAAATTAAGAGAGAAAGGAAGCGCACATAGAGTAGTACCTATATTATACAGGTCCCACAAACCCCAAATGGTTAAACTCACCTGATGTAGTTGTGAGTGTCACAACTACAATAAAAGCACACAGGAGGTCGCTGCAGGCTCCCAGCTGAGAATTGAAGAATCCAGATAAGGGTGAAAAAAGCTGGGATGAGACACCGCGCTGACCACAATGATAAACACAGAGTTAATCACACACTCTGTTTATTTATGCCTACATGTGTTTCATGGCTAATACGCCACTTCATGCCCTGTCAAGGATGCCCTGATGAAGTGGCGTATTAGCCATGAAACACGTGTAGGCATAAATAGACAGAGTGTGTAATTAACTCTGTGTTTATATTTGTGGTCAGCGCGGCGTCTCATCCCAGCTCTTTTCAGCCTTATCTGGATGCACCAAAACAGACACACAGGTTCCTGAGAGCAAAGGATTAGCAACCCCCACAAAAACACTGGCAGTCTTATCAGAGTTCAGTCTCTACACTTCTCACCAGCATCTGCTCTCTGCATCTCACACAGCAGATTCTAATCCTCCCTTTCATTGACCTTGCATCTGCTTCTTTGCACACAGGGTCTCCCGGGCTGCCCTTGCTCTCAGCTCAGGTAGGCAAAAACCACACAGTCTTAATGGTCTCCTGATGCTATTACAGTTCACACTCTTACACATACAACAGGTTGCAGAATGAGACACACAAACAGACATACAGACAGAGTACAGGTTGCATAATCAGACAGATCGACAGACAGACTACAGGCTACAGAATGAGACCTACAAAAAGACACAAGAGCACAGGCTGCAGAATCAGACAGACTAAAGAGTGCAGAATGAGACAGGCAGACATTGTTTACAAGCATCTATGCTAAAGGCCGGGTTACACGTAGCATGTTCCAGCGACCCGACCAACGATCGGGATCGCTGGAACATCGCTATGTGATCGCTGGTGAGATGACAGATAGGCAGATCTCACCAGTGATCACCCAGCGATGCGCCGACACCCGACTGTCGTTGGGATCGGTCACAGTGTTGGGCGCACACTGGGTGTCGCTGGCCGTTGCCCCTGTCGCACATGCCAATGCATGCGTGACAGCAGCAGACCAACAATTGAAAAATGGTCCCGGCCATTCCGCAACAATCAGTGATCAGCGAGCTGATCACTGGTCGATGCGGCATGTCACACACAGCGACGTCGCTGGCGAGGTCGCTGCAATGTCACAAAACCTGGGATGTTGCAGCGACATTGGTAGCGATGTCACTGCATGTAACCCGGCCTTTACAGATCCAGGCTTCAAAGTTCAGGAATTGCAGTCTCCACCCACCTATATTGAGTTGGGTGCTAGGAAGGGCTGAATACACTCCCTGGGCATGTGCAGTCTCAAATCGGGATCTGCATTGAATGCATCCATCCAGATCTGCTTAAGTCCCCAAATTTAGCAATTTTCCACTTGAATTTTTTCCATTAAACCAGAGAAGTATGTCTTACTAAGTAGTTAATAAATAACATTTGCCACATGTTTACTTTACATCAGCACAATTTTGGAAAAAAAAATTTTTGTTAAGAAGTTAGAAGGTTTCAAAATTCATCAGCAATTTCTAATTTTTACATAAAAATGAACAAATCCATTTTTTTAGGGACCACATCACATTTAAACTCACTTTAAGGGGTCTATGTGACAGGACATAACCAAAAGTGACACCATTCCAAAAACTGCACCCCTCAAGCTACTCAAAACCACATTCAAGAAGATTATGTACCCCTGAACTGCTTCACAGGGATAAATGCAAAGTGGATTGAAAAAAGAATTAGATTTGTATTTTACCTAAAATGTTGCTTTAGCCTCAATTTATTCACTTTTACAAGGGATTGCATGACAAATTTGATGCCAAAATTTGTTACCCAGTTTCTTCTAAACACGCTGATACCCCACATGTGGTCATAAACCTCTGTTTGAACAAACAAAAGGGCTCAGAAAGAAAGGAGCGCTATTTGAATTTTGGAAAGCAAATTAGGCTGAAATAGATGACAGGCACCATCTTGAATATTCTGGACGCCTAAGGTGCCTAAACAGTAGAAATCCCCCACCAATGACCCCATTTTGGAAACTAGACCCCTCAAGGATTATATATAGGGGTATAATGAAAATTTTTAACCAACAGATACTTCACAGAATTTGATAACAATAGGTCGCCATATTAAAAATGTACTTTTTTTTCTTTTTTAAAAGTGTTTCTTTAGCACCAAATTTTTAACTTTTACAAGAGGTAACACCAAAAAGTGGACATCACAGTTTGTTGTCCATATTGTTATGAATGCAACTATACCATGCATGTAGTCAAAATTTTATGTTTAGACAAACGGCAGGACTCAGAACGGATGGAGCAATATTTGAATTTTGGAAAGCAAATTGGGCTCAAATAGATAACAGGCCCCATCTTGCAAATGCCGGACACATAAGGTACCTAAACAGTAAAAACCCTTCACAAGTAACCCCATTTTGGAAAATAGACCCCTCAAGCATTATATATAGGGATATAGTGAGCATTTTTAACCCACAGGTACTTCACAGAATTTGATAACAATAGATCATCATATTGAAAATTTTCGCTTGAAGGGATCCTGTCACCTCCAAAACGCCTCCTAAGCTAGCAAAACAAGTCCCTGCAGCATCCCATCACTAATCTCACACTTCTTTTGTCTCCTAAAAGCATCCTGTGAAAGTGCATAAAAATGTTTTAATACTTACTCATTAGTGATTATAATTAGCAGGGGCTATATTCTTTAGCCCTTAGGGCATGTTGTTTTGCAGCCTGAATTATCCACCCTCTCTCTGTCTGCGCTGCTGTTATGTGCAGCTGAAGGCAGGACTAATGATCTGCATTCTGTGAGTCACAGAGAGGGGGGTGGGAAAGCCTGCACAAGCAGAGGAACACAGACAGAGAAAGGGTGGATCCTGGAGCCTGGAAAAAAGCCCGCCCTGGTGATTAAAGAATATAGCCCCGCCCCCTGCTAATTACAGTATAATCACTAATGAGTAAGTATTAAAACGTTTTTATGCACTTTCACAGGATGCTTTTAGGAGACAAAAGGAGTGTGAGATTAGTGATGGGATGCTGCAGGGACATGTTTGGCTAGCTTAGGAGGCGTTCTGGAGGTGACAGGATCCCTTTAACAAAAGTGTTGCTTTATCACCAAAGTTTTCACTTTTACAAGAGGTAACACCATAAAGTGGAACCCACAGTTTGTTACTCACTTTCTAATGAGTGCAATAACACCCTGCATGAAGTCAAAAAGTTCTGTATAGACAAATGGGAGTGCACAGAAGGAAAGAAGTAATATTAAAATTTTGGAAAAGCTGAAATAGATTGCAGGCACTATGTCACATTTACAAAGCTGCTAGGTTGCCTAAACAGCAAAGAAACCCCACAAGTGACCCCATTTTGGAAACTAGACCCTTCAAGGATTTTATACAGGGGTATAATGAGCATTTTGAGCCCACAGGTACTTTATAACAAGTCATCATATTGTACATTTTCTTTTCTTCACACTCACTTTTAGGGTATGTGCACATGAGCTGGAGTCACTGTGTCCTGGATACACTGTCCACTCTCCTGGAGGAATGCCGGGGATCTCCGCAGATGAACATAGCCACCCGTGTCCACGGAGAGTGTTCGGGGCAGGGTGGCTTTCCCCTGCATTCACTCACTGAGATCACCTCCAACTCTGCAGTACTAAATTGACATGCTGTGGTTAATTAGCAGCATGGGAAGATGCCTCCCGGTTCACTTAACGCTGCAGAGAAAGCAAGCGCAGTGGGCACAAGATTTCTGTAAATCCCATCCACTGTGCATTTACTGTATTATAGTGATCAGTGAATTTTGCCCTAACTCGTTCGTCAATCTCAAATTCATAAAGATCATGGCCTATTCGATTAGTCATCTCAAATTCAAACGTTTGCTTAAAGTTGGGAAATTCAGCTAACGTACGGTAATGCTTCGGATGTGTGTGTAGCTTAACGTAGGACAGAAGCATTTGTGCAAATGCACTAATGCTTGTGTTCTACTTTATCCTATGCACACAGACAGACAAACACAGATCATCTTACCATGTCTCCGCTGCTTGCGCTGGTCCATTTTTGCACATCCATCTCACTTCCACATCCGCGCTGTCGGTGAGTGATGTGCACGGTCAACTGATATGGCCACCATAGCAATTGCTGTTTACTGAAAGGGAAAAGAAGCGCAATAGGGTCTTATATTTTTATTTGTTAGCCGCTCACCTGGGAAGGGTGTGTAGCACAGAACTGGCATCAAGGCACAGGAAAAGACAAGCCTGCTGCAAGGTTCACACCTCAATGTTCATTGTGGTTTAGAAATTTGGGGATGGACAGTGTACACGGACCTGTGCTGCACTGCTCATATCATGAGAATTCACACGATCTTCATCACAGAGGTTCTGATTTGGTCACCTGACTTGATATATATGGTGACCAGATCAGTTGCCCCACACGTGAATCACTGCCAGCTCTGTGCGGTGACTCGCTAAGGTCACCTGAGGTCACCATTCAGATAACAATAGTTGCCACGAATCATAGACGGTACCGTGGCTACCTGAACAGTGACTTTAATGAGTCACCGCTTAATGACGGATCTCGCAGCTCATTCATTCAGTGACTGGAGGCTATGGTGACAGAATGCTGTGTTCTTCACCAAAGCCTCCAATGAAGAAGATGTCACAGAGGATCATGGATGGGGTACGAGGGAGCAGAGGGGGTAATAAAGATGGTGTCTCTAAGTGTCACTTTTTTTTATTTTGAATAGAATGATTTTTCTCTGTGTTGTGTTATTTATTCAACCATTTATTTGAGATTCTTAATGGCCAGTTCTAACTTGGCCTGACATTAAGAATCTCAGGGCTAATGCGAGCTGAAAATACAAAACTGGTATGAACCCCTTATTACCCAGCATTCCACCCCCCCACTATGGCCGCCTGAAGAGTCTGGTAATGCACCTGGAACTGCTATTTTATAGCATCAGGGGCAATAACAAAGGCCCCTGCCCCACTGTGTATGCCTGCCCTCAGCTGCCTAGTTTTACAGTGGCTGGCAAGTAATAATAGGGTGAAGCAAGCACATTTTTTTTGCCAGCCAATGGAAAAGTAGGCAGCTGAGGGTGGCAGCTTGCAGGCGTCCGCTTTATCTGTGCTGAGAATGAAAAATACCATGCATTTTTTTTAAATGATTTATTCATTTAACACACTATTATGGCAGGTTGGTTTCCATATCGTACATGAGGGCCTGTGATTGCCAGTTGCAATCAGACTGTATTTTGTCAATATGATGATTATTCTCAAATTGCAGAAAAATTACTGGGCACTACAGCTCTCGCCCTATATGCCTGTGTGTGACCTCATACATATACCAGGTACCAGTGTTGAAGGTCCGGAATAGCGGTGCACGCTTATTAAAGTGAGAACAAATTCTTTAAGAAAAAATGAGCGGCACTCACCATATTGAAATCTTCTATCTTTTATTTGCCAGAGTGTAGGCACGACATGGCTGCTGTAGGGGAGGGAGTGTGGAGGAGTGACGACGGGCCGTTTCGCGGTGTTGTACCGCTTCTTCCGGTCAGATCTCGGCGTCTGATGTCAGCCCTCCTCCTAAAATAGGGAGGGAGCTGAACATCTTCGTCTATAATGTGAGATTAGTTCTCAAACATACAGGTGTTGCTTAAAACACAGGATAAATATGTATACGAATGAAAATGTGACATATAACACATCTAGTGCTTGGAATATAATTACAAACTATAAAAAGACGCTAAATTCTTATATTAGTATAAATATACAAGACTCCGAGGCATCGCTCTGAATCCTAACTAAAGAGACAATGCTGCATAATATCAAAAAAAGTAAAGATGTCAAATCAATAATTTATCCAAAACCCAGTCACAATTTAACAAATAAAGAGATGAAAGCTATAAAGGAAATGAAAAAATGGGAGGATATAATGATACAAAAAACTGATAAAGGAGGGGGTGTAGTAATTTTAAAAAGCAAGAGTACATAGAAGAGGCATTAAGACAACTGAATGGCGAAAAAACCTATAAAAAATTACTATCTGATCCTACTAATGATATAAAGAGGAAATGAAAACAGATTTTGAGTGTTGAAATGGGCACTATAGGGAAGAACCAGGCTGAAAAGCTTTTCCCTGAATTTCCTGTACGTGCCCACTGGTACTATCGTCTGAAAGTACACAAGTCCCTGCTAAAGCCCCCAGGCCGCCCGATAGTTGCGGGCATTGGCTCTATTACTGAGCCAATCTCGCAGTTCGTGGATTGGTTATAGCGTCCCCTTCTTAAAAAAATCCCCTTTTATATAAAGGACACAAAAGAGTTTATAAGTACGCTAAAAACTGTATCATGGTGTGAAAATTACAGCCTAGCAGCTATTGATGTTGAAAGCTTACACACGCGCATACCTCAAAATCTAGCAGTGAAAATAATAAAGGAGATTCTGACGAACGAGAAACAGGATCCTCATGTGGTAAACTTTGTCTGTGAATCTATACAGTTTATTTTACAAAATAATACTTTTTCATTTTTGGATAAATGGTTCCAAAAATCAGTTGGAACCGCTATGGGGACGCCTGTTTCTTGTACGTTAGCTAATCTCTTTTTGGCACATCTAGAAGATACGTTAGTATACTCTGAAAAGAACCCCCTTTTTTGAAAAATATAAAAACTTATTTAAGATTTGTAGATGATGTATTTATAGTATGGGAGGGGACATCGGATGACTTCAACTGCTTTGGTAAATACCTAAATGATGAAAATGATTACAACATGTTTTTTACGCATTCCTACGGTGACAAATCTTTGAATTTCCTTGATGAATCCAAGAAGAAAAACTGTAGTTTAATAAGTTCGGTGTACAAAAAACCCACTTCAACAAATACCCTCCTTCACGACAATAGCACTCATCCATGGCATATGAAACTTTCTTTGCCATACAGCCTATTTCTTAGATTTGCCAGAATTAATAATAATGATGAAATTCTGACCGGAAGAAGCGGTACAGCACCGCGAAACGGCCCGTCGTCACTCCTCCACACTCCCTCCCCTACAGCAGCCATGTCGTGCCTACACTCTGGCAAATAAAAGATAGAAGATTTCAACATGGTGAGTGCCGCTCATTTTTTCTTGAAGAATTTATATGATGATTATGCTTGGTTGCCATACACATTAGTGTATGGCAACCAACCTGCCATCATAGTGTGATAAATAAATAATTTAAAAAAATGCATGGGGCATCACAGTATTTTTCAGTCCAGCCCAGTGAAAGCAGACACCTGCGAGCTGCCACCTTCAGCCCTTTTCTTAATTGCCAGCCAAGGTAAGGCTAGTCAGCTGAGGGCTGGTATTCTCAGCAGGATGAGGGCCATTGGTTTTAGGGTCCCATCACGCTGATGAATAGCAGCCCGCAGCCTTCCCTGAAAATGGTGCATTCATCGTAGCGCAATTTCCAGGCAGTTTAACAGGCTCTACCAGTGGCTCTGGTGTGGGGTGGCATGCTAGGTAATAAGTGGTTAATACCAACTTTGCATTTTCAGCTGGTATTAACCCATGAGATTCTTAATGTTAGGCCAAGTTAGACCCAGCCATTAAGTTACTTAAATAAATGATTTAAAAAGACACCACAAAGAGAAAAATCATTTTATTATAAATAAAAACACAGAGACACCTAGTGACTCCTTCTTTATTATCCCCTTCCCACCCTCATACCCCTTGACAATTCTGGTCTTCTATCTTCCTGGACACATGCAGTTCTGCTACATCAGAGACCACGGGGAGGAAGAACACATTCATCTGTTCCCTGTGGTCTCTGATCACTGAGTGACAGTGCTGAGACCAGCAGTGACCTCACTGCTTACTATACCAGAGGTCTCAGCACTGTCAATCTGCTGTCATACTATATGACAGCACTGAGACCTGCGGTATAGCAAGCGATGAAGTCACCGTTGCCATAGTAACCGCTAATAGTGGTGAAGTCACCATTGCCACTATTGCTAATAGTGGTTACTATGGCAACGGTAACTTCACCGCTTATAGTAATGCAGGTCTCAGCGCTGTCATTCAGCCATCATACTATATGACAGCGCTGACATCAGGTGAGGTCACCGTTGCCATCGTAACCATGATTAGCAACGGTGGCAATGGTGACCTCACCGCCATTAGCAACGGTAGTAACTGTGACCTCACCGCTATTAGCGGTTACCATGGCCATGGTGACCTCACAAATTTTCCCTTGGCAGGCAAAAGAAAATGCGTGGCCATGCTCTATTTTTAATTGCCAGCCAAGGTGAAAATAGGCAACTGAGAGCAGGTATTATCAGCGGGGTGAGGGCCCATGGTTTTAGGGCCCCCTTTTTAAAAAATAGCAGTTCACAGCCACCCCTGACCATGGTGCATTCATTGTCGCACCATTTCCAAGCGTTTTAGCAGGCTCTTCCAGTGGCCCTGGTGGGGGGTGGCAAGTTGGGTAAAAGGGGTTAATACCACCTTTGTATTTTCAGCTGATATTAAGCCATGAGATTCTTAATGTAAGGCCAAGTTAGACACAGCCATTTAGAATATCAAATAAATGGTTGAAAAAGTAACATAGAGAAAAGACATTTTATTTAGAATAAAAACACAGAGACTCTTAGTGACTCTATCTTTATTACCCCCTCCACCTCCTAGTATCTCATCCACGATCCTCAGTGATGTCTTCTTCATTGGAGTCTATAGTGAAGAATACAGCATTCTGTCACCATAGCCTCGAGTCACTGAATGAATGAGCTGCGAGCTTCATCCGTAAGTGGTAACTCGCTGAGGTCACTTGAGGTCACCATTCAGGTAACCATGGTACCCACTTTGGTTAGCGGCCACCATTGTTACCTGATCGGTGATCTCAGGTGACTTCAGCAAGTCACCGTACACCTGGAGCAGAGCTGGCAGTGATTGACATGTGGGCCAACTCATCTGGTCACCATAATAATCAAGTCAGGTGACCAGATCAGCTGACACTATCTGGTCACGTGGTATGATTGCTCAGCTGATCGGGCATGTCCCTCACTGACAGCATGGATACGGAAGTGAGAGGGATATGCGAAGATGGACTGGCGCAAGTAAGCAGCAGAGACAAGGTAAGATGTTCTGTGCTTGTCTGTGTTTGGCAGCTTTTGCACATCTTTGAAGATGTTTCCTATGCCTTGAAAGTTGCCTGTCATTGATTTCAAACTTGTTCGGATTATTCGATGAACACTCCACATTCAGTGAACAAATCCGAATTCAAACACTGTGGTGTTCGCTCATCTCTACTGTACAGTTCAGCGGTTTAGACCTAGCGATAGCATGATGTGTACAAAATGCCGCAAATACTGATTGTGTGAACATACCCTTTGACCATGTGCTGACTAGAAAATAGTGGTGCAGATTTTGTGCATCCAGAAATCTTCACCTGTGGAAAAAAATACATAAAAGAAATGGCTATGGCAATAGTGCAATTTTGCCATGTTTTTCATGCGGATTTTGCTGCATTTTTTTAGCAATTGTTTACTGTTGTGACTGTGAATAAAACTATGTTAGGCTGTGAAATAAAGGATTCAAGATGTCATAATGTGACATGGGGCTCTGCTGTATTTTTGATCATCAGCCAGGTATAGCAGGAAGGTAGAGGCTACCATCCACCCACACCTGCCTAGTTTTACCTGGCTGGTAATTAAAACTATATATTTTTATTATTTCTTTGATAAATGTTTAAAGGGATCCTGTCACCCCAAATCACCTCCTAAGCTATTAAAAGCTGTCCCTAGAGCATAGTAACACTTACCCTACACTCTTTTTAGCTCCTAAATGCAGCAAGTGAAACTGAATCTAAACGTTATAAAAGTACCTCATTACTGATGTTAATGAGTGACTATGGTATTCATAGTCACTCAGCCAGGCTGCCCCTCTTCATACTATCACGCCTCAATAGGCGTGATCTTCATGATACATTCAAATGCGTGCCTCCCTGCGTGCCTCCCCGCTCTCCCCTCGGCCTGGCGCTGCTGTGTGGGGGCTGTATGACGCGATTCGCGTCATTTCCGGCGCCGGGTGATGTATTTACACCCACGCCGCTGTTAGAGCTTCAATCCCCGTACTGCGCATGCGCTTGCGCATGCGCAGTGCGGGACTTGAAGCTAACAGTGGCGCGGGTGTAAATACGTCACCCTGCGCCGGAAATGACGCGAATCGCGTCATACAGCCCCCACACAGCAGCGCCAGGCCGAGGGGAGAGCGGGGAGGCGCGCAGGGAGGCGCGCATTTGAATGTATCATGAAGATCACGCCTATTGAGGCGTGATAGTATGAAGAGGGGCAGCCTGGCTGAGTGACTATGAATACCATAGTCACTCATTAACATCAGTAATGAGGTACTTTTATAACGTTTAGATTCAGTTTCACTTGCTGCATTTAGGAGCTAAAAGGAGTGTAGGGTAAGTGTTACTATGCTCTAGGGACAGCTTTTAATAGCTTAGGAGGTGATTTGGGGGTGACAGGATCCCTTTAAAACAAACAATATAGGGCTTTGCCATATTTTTGTTGCCAGTCAGGCACAGCAGGAAGGTACGGGTTGCCATCCACCCCCAGCTGTCTGGTTTTACCTGGCTGGAAACCAAAAACATAAGAAAGCTGTATTTTTTTAAATTATTTAATGAAATAATGAAAAAAAAAAATGACGTGGAGCTTCGCCATATTTTTGGTTACAGCCAGGTACAACTAGGAAGCAGGAATCCTCGACATAGGGATGCCCAACCTTTCTGTGCGTGGTTGGGAATTGCAGCCCACAGCTGCCCCAGAAAATGGCATATTCATAGATGCGCTATTTTCTGGGCTGTATCTGACTCTTCCAGTTTTAATGTAGTGATGGCAGACTGAATGATAAAGTGGTTAATGCAGACTGAATATTACCAGCTGGCATCAAGCCATCAAGCTATGTAATGAACATAGGGAATATTATCAGTGTGAACCTTCTCTGCTTCTTTGTTACTAGAGACGAATCTAACAGAAGTGAACAGTACTATAAAGAGGTCGGTAAGTGTAGATTTTTCTTTGTTTTGTACCATTTGTTCTTGTTATGCAAGTTTTGTTAACATACCAAAGTTAAGAGTTTCTTTTATGTGGCATATACAGTGTGCAAATGTGGCCTGACTCCTTGCAAAAGTCACATTAGGAATTTCAGCTTGTCCAGCACTGCTTCCTTAAAGGAGCTGTACAGTATTAGGACAATCCCATCTCATTCCCCATGCTTACCCCATTAAATAAAAAAGTGCAGTGGACCCCAGGGCCGTGGGGTACTCGGACCGGTCCGGTTGGTCCGGTGGGAGGTTATGGTGGCGACCTGGCTTCGTGGCCCTGGGCATGCAGTAAAAAGGGGATTATTTACAAAGGAAAGTTCATGATGCCACCTGTGATTGTTCTGGTCAGGGTGACCAGCGCTGCTGTAGGACCTCTGTGGCCGATGGAATGGCAGCTTTAATGGTATCGCTCCACACAGGTAGAGCAGGGCCCCAGGGATAGTGATAAAAAGAGTCTTAGAGGGAGACAGTCGTAAGGTTAGCAGTGCTTACAGCTGGGATGCAAAACAGTGAGCGCGGGAAATGACTGGAGGACACCAGGGTTTGCACTTTCTGTACCTTTTACTTGTGGACCAGGCAAGTGCAACCAAGCCGGGTGCTGTGCATGCGTGACACAGTTGCCTAGCTCTCAGATGATGCAGGATCGCTCCTCCAAAACACCTTTCTTGAGCCTTTCCGGGCCATTTCCCCATGCTCGCAACTCTCCTGCCCTGCGTCCTCGTGAACAATGTCCCAAGCTAGTGGCTGTGGGCCTTGTCGATGACAGTTCGATGTCCCCTGGCCCCAGGTATGGCCACCATTTTTGTCTACGGTGGTGGTTGATGCCTGTGCAAGCACAACAGCCTCTGGTTTTCCTAACTAAGTCTTGTAGTCCTTTGGCTAGATCGGAGCCAGGCCCTTCTGCGACCCAGTCCCTCCGCCCGACTGGGGTCAGGCCGATTTTGGAGCACAGGGGTGGAACCCTCACTCCTGTGTGCCCTAGGATTATCTCAGTCCTATGTCCACTCTGGACGCCTTTCTCCATATTCTCCCTCTTTCCTCTCTTCCAGCTTGCTTCCTGTTCCAAACCCCTCTACCTACTCCCTTCCCCTGCCAGTGATAGGGTCTGCCCATCATGGGGTCTCTTCTGCCTCAGTATCTCCTGGCTTGGAGTTAGGATGGTGTTGGGTGCAAGTGTGTGTGTGTCTTGGTATTGCAATCCCTCTCACCTGAGAGCGGTAACACCACACCTGTGGAATAAATAGGTGTAGTAGTACTGTAGCGACCAATCCGCAGGGGCGCTAAATAGCTTATACTTACTTCTTGTGCCAGTGCTTTTCTATATAATTAAGAGAAAGTGAGAGCTGTGGCTACTCTTTCACTTCCTAATAATGTTTCATACATCTGATGGCAGGGACAGTGAAGTTGGCTCTGATTTATTGCAGGACTTGTGTGACATAATAACTTAACATAAGCCCCAGGAGAGCAAGAACTGACACCGCTGGATCGGTGGCGGCATAAGATTTGGTTATAAACATTTTTACTTTACTGGGGTCAAAATTGGAGAATAAGAAGGGGTTGTCCAAGAAGAGAACAACCCCTTTAACTGTCCCTATTTATTGAGTAGTCTTGCTAGATATCGAATGCAAACAAGAAGAAATAGAGGGGCACTCACCAGGTAGGTTCTTCAAGTGCTTCATTCAATTACTGGTGACATAATGTCGGCAGGATGGTGCAGCAGGGGCAGGGAGTGGTGCAGGAGACACTGGCCGGCAGCGCCGTTTCGCACCTGACCGATGCTTCAACGGGTCCACGGGTGATGTCTTCCAGCCCCTCCTAAATACAAGTGGGTTGGAAACATCATTAAAAACAAGGGTATTAAGACCAATTCACAGAGTGTTACAAAAAGACATGTTAAAATTTCAACATCTGTATAAATTTTATCAAAAATAAAATGAATAATAAAGATTCTAAGGCATCGTTAGATAAACAATGCAGAATAGGTCCCCTGGTTTTTTTGGAACCATTACCACTTTGGGTGAAGTTAAAGAGGATGCATAGGTTCTCTTAGGTCTGACTGATAAACAAATAGACGAGTCTGAGGTAATGTTGGATAATGAAAAGATTTTCACAGTTGGCTTTAAATGAATGTTTTTCCCCAGTAACTCCTGGTAATGCTATTGACATTTTTCAGGAGTGTTTAATCAGAGACAGGGATCCTCTGATCTATCCCTCTATGGCGAAGAATCTAGGATGCATGTGGTGATCTGCCAGGCAGATAAGGGAGGAAGTACCATGTTTACTAGGGAATACTATGTTTCAGAGACCTCTAGGCAGTTAAATGACACCATAATCTATAAACGACTAATATCTGACCCCACAAACGAATTTAAGACTAAATTACGTAGTTTTATACACCAGCAAGTATCGGTGGGTGCCCTTTCATCAAAGGAAACTTTATCCAGAGTTTCCGAACAAACCACATTGGTGCTTCCTCCCTGAGATGCATAAATCCTTATCAACACCCCCAGGTCGCCTCATTGTGTCAGGGTGAGCCCCATTTTTGCTATCTGGATTGGCTCTTAAGATCTTTTCTCCCCAACATCCCCTCTTATCTGAGGGATACAGGGGATTTTGTGAATTTACTAATTGACTTTGAGTGGCAGGAAGGCTTTAAACTCATCTCTATAGACATGGAAAGCCTGTACACCCGCATCCATCAGGATTTGGACCTTTCCTTGATCAGAGAGATCCTAATTAATTCGAATCAGTCAATAAAGAACATTGATTCGATTTGTGGTGGCTTTTTGTTTGTCCTCAAGCACAATGCTTTTAAGTTCTTGGAGAACTGGTATTTGCAGATCGGGGGTACCACTATGGTTACCCCATAGCATGTTCGCTGGCCAATTTATTTTTGGCTGTGTTGTGGACAGGTTTATCTAGCACTCTTCCAATCCTTTTTTGAAATACATCAAGAAATATGTAAGGTATGTAGACGATATTTTCAAGGTGTGGGATGGGTCTGCTGAGGATTATTCATAATTCATAGATTACCTTATTAATACAAACACTTTTACTATAAGATTCACCTCAGTGTTTGGTGAGAACACTCTGGAATTTCTGGATGTCTATCTTAATATTGTTGAGGGTAACATCCAAAGAGAGATCTTTAGAAAGACCACTGTGAAGAACGCTTTTTTACATTATGGCAGCGTCCATCCCCACCATGTCAAACGTTCTCTTCCTTACAGTCAGTTCTTGAGACTGAAAAGAATTAATAATGATACCAAGAGACTTGAGACACAAGTATCAGATCTCAGAGATAGATTTCTGGCTAGGGGGTACCCCCCTGCCCTGTTGCATGTAACAAGGCCCTCTCCTCCTCTTCGACCCTCTGTAATTGTGATGAATCAGCCTTTATGGCTGACCAATGGGGGCGAAATTCTCACCCTCATTGGCCAACCTATACATGCATAGATGGGAGATGGAATTTATTTACTCTGAGCATGGTTCCTGGACTAGCTGCATTCGGTGATACGGCCGATACATAGATGACATGGTCCAGATCTGGGCAGTGCCGTCTGATGTGTCTCCCGTACCAGACCCCCTTATGTTGCTGGATTTCTTTAATAATTATGACTTTAACCTTAAATTCACAATGGAGGTGTATGGTGATGTTGCCTCTTTCTTAGTCCCTCCACCTTATGGGATGTAGAGATAGTGGTAGGATTAATACCAAATTATTCCGTAAACCAGTTAGTGGAAATTCCGTTTTGCACGCGGATAATTGTCATCCAGCACATATAGTCAAAAATGTACCAGTTGGGGAACTAATTTGCACCAAGCGGAATTGTTCTAGGGAGGAGGACTATGAGAGTGAGTCTAGGGTGATGATGAAACGCTTAAAGCAAAGAGGATATAAAGATTGGATGATATCCAGAGCCATAAACATTGTGGATAGAAAAAACAGGAACAGTTTGTTGCAGGAGAAATATACATCTAGAACAGGAGAATAAGGAGTTCCCACCTTCTCTACTCCATTTACCAATCATTACTTTGACATTAAAAGAATTTTGACAAGAAACATCCCAGTACTCTTTCAGGATGAATCCTTGGCAAAATTTCTAAAATCAGGATGGAGATCTGTCCCTAGAAAGAACAGGAATATTGGCAACATTATTTCACAGAGCGTTTTTTGTGATCTCCCTTAACCCAATCCTACTTGGCTCTCCTATAAGGGCATGTATGATTGTGGTGGCACCAGATGTGCCATGTGTAAATATGTGGATGTAACTTGGGAATTTAGCAACAACCTTACCAGAACAAACTGTCAAATAAAAGCATATATAAACTGCAACACATCACATGTAATTTACATGGCCACATGTACTACATGTTAAAAATACTACATAGGGTGCACCACAAGAGCCCTTAAGGACAGGATTCGGAGCATATTGCAGCTGTAAATCCGGAGAACTGGTCTATCAGGATTATACTGACATTTTAAGGAAATCCACAAAGGTAACCTGTCAACATTGAAAATTAAAAGGATTGAATGGATTTTCCACTCATATCGGGGAGGAAACCAAAAGAAATCATTACATGATACAGAAAAATTGTGGATCCTAAAATTACATGCACGACATCCACTGGGATTGAATTACAAGAGTGACTTGCTATATTTTTATTGATTTTCTGCATAAGCCCGCTGTGACACAAATCATCAAATGAATTAAGATGACAAATAATAATTGTATTAGTGGTCTTCAGCAGAACTGGACAGATCTTAAATATTTAATATAATGTATGTGAACTTGTGTATACTTCTTATACTTCATACCTATGCGCCCGGTTATAAAGGAGTTAAGTATTTGTATTTGGATTAATGACATGCTTTCAGGTGCGCACAATGGGTGTTACCATTGATTTTATTGTATATATTGCAAGAACTTGTCATTAGAGATGTACTAACGAGTAAGGAGTCATTCTCTAGTTCCCTACGGGTCACCTGTAATGATTTTAATCTAAGGAAGAAAGAATTTAAAACTGCATTACGGCACCAAAGCTCCTCATTTGCTTGTTTCTCTATGGCTTTGTGCCATTGTTCTGCACTCATGAGGGATTCCAAACCCCCAAAGAAAAAGAGGGAGAAACGTTTCATATTCATCTCTAAATTTGGTCCGATGGTAAGACCATTAGATACGTCATTTTGAAACATTGGCATGGTTTGGAGGGAGACAAGGATCTCTCAGAAATGGTTTACCATAGACAATTAATCACCCATAGGAAGTGTAATAATTTGAGAGATATCTTGATCAGAAATAGATTAATCCCCAGAAAAACATGGCTAAATGAGACGGGCCTAATGGGGAACTACAAATGTGGGAATTGTCCCTATTGTCGTTTCCACATTACTATAAACCTCATTCATTCAGGAGATAGGTGGCATAATGCGAGTCAATTTATTTCATGTAAGACCAAATTTGTTGTATATGTTATCCTTTGTCCCTGCGGCCTGTACTACATAAGCAAGACCATCAGACCGCTGTATATGCGGTTCAAAGAGCATTAAATCTATTAGCTCAGGGAGTTAATATCCCCTCTTCCTTCTTGTTTGCATTGGATGTACTTAGTGCTTAGTATTGGAGGGAGCACCACTGGCTTTCCAGCCTCGGCTTGGCGGCTGCTTCACACTGACAAAGAGCAGGTGGTCCGCCTAGCGTTGTGCCCGGAAACCTTTATGCAGTAACTTTGTTTCCTTGCTATATATCGTATTTTTATAGTAGTTATGAACCAATATACTGTGTATATCAATATATATAGATTTTTCTTAACCCCTTAGTGACTGATCCAAATTTGACCTTAATGACTAGGTAAAATTTTGGAAATTTGATCAGTGTCAATTTATGTGCTGATAACTCTGGATCCCTTCAATGGATCCCAGCGATTCTGACCTTGTTTTGTCATTACACATTGTTCTTCATGTTAGAGGTAAATTTAGTTAAATATCCTTTATGTTTATTTGTGAAAACAGTGGCATTTTTGCAAAAATTGTGAAAATTTAGCAATTTTTAATTGTTATATCTTAAATCAGTTTGTCATGCTGTACAAAATAATTAATACATAACATTTCTTATGCCTACTTACACCTGCCAAAGAAAACTATAAAGAAGGAAGAAAGCGCAATAGGGTCTTATCCTTGGAACAACTTTTGTGAGGCAAACAAAACAATTATAGCTGCTCACCTGGGACGGTTGTGACTCACAACTAGTGTAAATGTATAGTATGACTGCTGCATCTACACTCCACATGCAGGCAGTGGTAACCAAAAGACAAACCCAAAAAGGACAGTAATACCTAGAACCGCGCTGCTCATACGATGAAAGAACCACAGTTGTCAGATGGTGATGGCTTTACACCAACACGTTTCGGAGCTTTATCCCTGCTCCTTCCTCAGGGAGCCAACATAATCAGTGTATGTTAGTACCCTGAGGCAGGAGCAGGGATACAGCTCCGAAATCCATTGGAATAAAGCCATCAATATCTGACAACTATGGTTCTTTCATCGTATGAGCAGCATGGATCTAGGAAACACTGTCCTTTTTGGGTTCGTACTTTACGCCTGCATCATATTTCAAATGTCATTTTATTTTGTTAGGCTGTTAGAAGGATAAAACGTTTAGCAGCAGTATGTCATTTTTTCAAGAAATTTACAAAACCTGATTCTTTAGGCACCTATTAAGATTGCAATGGAATTTGAGGGGACTATATATTGGAAATTCCTCAAAAGTGATATCATTTTTTTTTTATTTCTTTTTATTAAGTTTTCCATAGAATATAGTCATATAAACATATAAATAGGGATACCAGGAGACCGTTACATCTGTATACAGTTTGGTAGAACCTTCACGGTAGTCTTAAAACAGTTTACTTTGCTAAATATTCACAGCACAACACCGTCTTATTGTCCAATATCTGGATGGTAAGGCTTTTTACTGTTTCATAGAGTTAGTTTAATTATACCTTTGTACGTTTCGTGTCCTATTAGACTTGTGTTTACTATCTAGCTTTTCTCTACTCATGTCTCGGCCTATTATGAGTTTAATCTCAACTTTGGGAGTCCAGTCTTAGTTTCAATCTCCCCATAGAATTACCGATTTCCTCCAACAGATACCATTCCTTGTTTCTGAATGGTGTAATGGCATGTGTGATTTCAGAGTCAGAGAGCTGCGTTTCATTGAACCCCCTCCATTTTTTAATCATTTCATCACCAACTTTTCTTTATTCCTTTCAGCCTCTATCCTGTCAATATCTAGTGCTGCTTTTAGTCTTGCCACTAGTTCTTCTTCATCTGGCAGTGTTGCATATAGCCAGTGTCTCAATATCAATCGTTTCGCCAGAAGAGCTATCACGTGCAAATGCTGCATACCCCCTTTACTTCCCTGTACCTCTTTTATATTTTGGAAGATCCAGATTGTAGGATCTAGGTCTAGGTTTTGTCCACAAAGAGTTATTGTTAGCCATTGTATCTTTGCCCAAAATTTCTGTACCTTTGTGCAACTCTACATACCATGGACCATATCAGTCCTGTCCTCCTGACATTTTGGACAGTGTATAAATCTATCTGTGTTTATGTTATTCCGCGGGATGTTGAATCCACATATCATCCCATGAATTATGCAGAAATGAGTGTCTCTCCATCTTTCATTCAAGACATATCGTCTAAGTGTTCCTCATCCCTCAATAATCTCCTCCGCAACATTTTCTTGTTTCAAATAATGAGTCCACTTTGAGAATAGTTTCTCAGCTCCTGATGGTATCAGTGTCTCTCTAATCTCTCTATAGATCGTTGAAACACTTAATGAGTTGATCTCTGTCTCTATGAGATTATCACAAACATTAGGTTCTGCCTCTTTCGAGACATCTAATAAGTGTGACATGACATGGTATTTCAATTGAAGGAACTGTAGTTCCTGAGATCCTCCAAGCCCGAATATCTCCACTATTTCTCAACCTGTCAACCAACGTTTTTCTGTCAAATTAATCAGATCTCCCATCCGTCCTATTCTCTTCTGTCTCCATTCTCTAAACAGTGTGTTTTCCCTCCCCAGCGGAAAATCTGTGTGGGCCCAGGGGTTAAGATGTTTGGAAACCTTCCAAGATAATTTGCATTTCTTTCTTACTGCTTTCCACGTCATCATAGTATCTCTGAAAATTATTGTATTTTTAATGTTTTGGGATACTTGCCAGCAATGCGTATAGCAAGGATCTTCTGTCCCATTGTATACAGTATTCAGCTTCCAACTGGCCGTCCGAGTATCTATTGATATTCTTTATCCAATCCAACACGTGCCTTAGTAAGCATGCCAAATTGTACCCTCTGACGTTTGGCAATCTTGCCCCTCCTTTTTCACTCGGTAACATTAGAGTCGTCAATTTCAGTCTGGGTCTCTTGCCTCTCCAAATATACTTGTCGAAAGCTATGTTTAATTTATTTATATCTGTATGTCTGAGCAGGAGTGGTAGTGTCTGCATCGGGTATAATAGTCTCACAAAAAATATCATTTTTAACAGGTGGCAGGCCCATCTCTCCAACTCCCTCTCAATCTTTTCAAAAAGGGGTTTATAGTTTAAAGTATATACCGTATATACTCGTGTATAAGCCGACCCGTGTATAAGCCGACCCCCCTACTTTTGCCCCAAAAATCTGGAAAAACCTATTGACTCGTGTATAAGCCGAGGGTGGACCCCAGCACAGGTATACAGCCCCCAGCAGTGTGGTATACAGCAGCCCCAGAGGTATATACAGCAGCCCCAGTGGTAGTATACAGCAGCCCCAGAGGTATATACAGCCCCAGTGGTAGTATACAGCAGCCCCAGAGGTATATACAGCAGCCCCAGTGGTAGTATACAGCAGCCCCAGAGGTATATACAGCCCCAGTGGTAGTATACAGCAGCCCCACAGGTATATACAGCCCCAGTGGTAGTATACAGCAGCCCCAGAGGTATATACAGCCCCAGTGTAGTATACAGCAGCCCCAGAGGTATATACAGCCCCAGTGGTAGTATACAGCAGCCCCACAGGTATATAGAGCCCCAGTGGTAGTATACAGCAGCCCCACAGGTATATAGAGCCCCAGTGGTAGTATACAGCAGCCCCACAGGTATATAGAGCCCCAGTGGTAGTATACAGCAGCCCCACAGGTAAATATAGCCCCAGTGGTAGTATACAGCAGCCCCAGAGGTATATACAGCCCCAGTGGTAGTATCCAGCAGCCCCAGGGGCTGTATACAGCAGCAGCCCCAGGGGCGGTATACAGCAGCAGCCCCAGGGGCTCTATACAGCAGCAGCCCCAGGGGCTCTATACAGCAGCAGCCCCGGAGGTATATACAGCCCCAGTGGTAGTATCCAGCAGCCCCAGGGGCTGTATACAGCAGCAGCCCCAGGGGCGGTATACAGCAGCAGCCCCAGAGGTATATACAGCCCCAGTGGTAGTATCCAGCAGCCCCAGGGGCTGTATACAGCAGCAGCCCCAGGGGCGGTATACAGCAGCAGCCCCAGGGGCTCTATACAGCAGCAGCCCCAGGGGCTCTATACAGCAGCAGCCCCGGAGGTATATACAGCCCCAGTGGTAGTATCCAGCAGCCCCAGGGGCTGTATACAGCAGCAGCCCCAGGGGCGGTATACAGCAGCAGCCCCAGAGGTATATACAGCCCCAGTGGTAGTATCCAGCAGCCCCAGGGGCTGTATACAGCAGCAGCCCCAGGGGCTGTATACAGCAGCAGCCCCAGGGGCTCTATACAGCAGCAGCCCCAGGGGCTCTATACAGCAGCAGCCCCGGAGGTATACAGGCCCCCCATCAAGCTCCACGGACCCCCCCTACCCCCCCGCGCGGCAGCCTGTAAGGGAAAATCATACTTATCAGGGTCCCGCGCTGTCCCGCCGCTTGCCGACACACGATCCCGGGCTTCAATCCGCGACTTCCGGCTTCCGGCGGTCGCGGGCAATGACGTCATTCCCGCGACCACAGGAAGTTCGGAAGACGCGGAATGAAGCCCGGAATCGTGATGTCGGCAAGCGGCGGGACAGCGCGGGACCCTGATAAGTATGATTTTCCCTTACAGGCTGCCGCGCAAGGGGGGGGGGGGTCCGTGGAGCTTGATGGGGGGGCCTGTATACCTCCGGGGGCTGCTGCTGCACATTACCGTATATACTCGCATATAAGCCGAGGGGGGACTTTTCAGCCCAAAATTTGGGCTGAAAAACTCGGCTTATACGCGAGTATATACGGTACCTGGCCCGGCGTCCTGCCCAAATTTAGACCCAAATATTTTATGAATGCGCTAGATTTTGGAATACCCATTATTTGATTTTCCCCTCCACTTCTGTCGCTGCCTCTCAGCATCAGTATTTCACATTTAGTTTTATTTAAGCGAAACCCCGAAAAGGTTCCAAATCTCTCAATTTGGCTCAGTAGGTCAGGTATGTCCCTCTCTGGTCAGTTCATAAATAGTATGATATCGTCTGCAAATAGTGCAGATTTAACCTCTTATCATCCTATTTTATTACCTTCGTAGGTGCTATATTTGTTTAAATATCTAGATAATGGTTCCAGCCAGTGGCGTAACTTCAGGCCCAGGGGCCCCGATGCGAAAGCTTCAATGGGGCCCCCAATTATTGCAAATCTTTAATAATATTAGTCTTTTTCTATGGGCCAAAGGGACTTTTGGGGCCCCCCTAGGCTGCATGGCCCGGGTGCGATCACAACCCCTGCACCTATTGTAGTTACGCCCCTGGTTCCAGCGCCAGATTGAAGAGCACTGGTGATAGAGGGCATCCTCGTCTGGTTCCCTTTTTGAATTGAAGTGCATGGGACAGGAAGCCCAGTGTGTACACCTTTGCTTTCGGGTTATGATATTACTTCTGTAGGAAGGTTCTGAATCTCCCTCGTAGTCCTATTCTGTCCATTACTAAGTCCAGCCATGGCCAACTAACATTGTCAAATGCCTTTTCTGCAACTAATGTGACCATGGCTGTGGTTTCACCAGTTCCCAAGACTCTGTCTCTTACTGCATCCATCACCAGCAGTTCTTTGCGGACTTTAGTCACTGCTGATCTCCCTTTGAAAAAGCCAGTCTGATGCTTGTCTATTAATTTTGTAAGAACTCTAGCCAACCTGTCCGCCATGATTTTGGATAAAATCTTAAGGTCTTGATTAATTAGAGAGATGGGTCGGTACCCCACTGGAATTTCTTTGTCCTTGTCGCCCTTTGGTAACAGTTTAATGTATGCCGTGTTCATGTCATCAGATAAAACTTCTCCCGTCATGATCCCATTGAACACTTTTATTAGTATAGGAACAATTAGCTCCCACAAGCCACAACAGTTTGTAAAATTCCCCCGTAAACCCATCTAGGTCTGGTGCTTTGTTTGTTCCCAAATTTCTAATGGCTAAGTGCACATCTTCTTCTGATATCTCCATGTTGGGTCCCTCTAGATCTTCGTCCAGTATTTTTGTAAGCTCCACCCTATCTAGCCAACTCGGTCGGTCTGTCATCTGACCTTCAGTCGTTTGGTATGGTTTGCTAAAAATGTACCAGAATCTCATTAATTTCTTTTGTATTGGTAGTCCTCTCCCCACTACACCTTTTGAGAGCCATTATTAGGGTTGACGGTCTCCATCCTTTAGCTAAATTATCCATTAAATGTCCTGCTTTATCGCCAAATCTGTTTAGATCCACTTCTTATTGATCCTTACTAACAGTTCTCTCTTTGCTGCCCACTCATCAAAATCTTTCTTGGCTTCTACCCATCGCTGTTTATCTTCTATCTTGTGGGATCTTTTAAATACCTAGTATTTTTCTTTTACCAGGGCGCTGGTCCTCAAAAAGTTCTCTTTTACCTTCTTTTTAACTCCTTCACGAACTTTGACGTTGTACAACGTCATGGATTTCCGTGCCTTCACGACCCATGACGTTGTACAACGTCATGGCGATTTTGCCGTCGCGCAAGAAGTCTCCGGAGCTGTACATAGGTAGGGACCTCCAGATGACCCCAGGGGAGGTGCCCCCCCCAGATCTCATGTGATGCCAGCTGTCCAATGAGATCTGGAGGGGTGTTGTGATGTATGGGTTCCCCTTCCTCCTCAGCCTCATCTCGTCCGATAAAGCTGAAGAAGAAGGACCCCTGCTGCTGCCACCAATGACTGCCCTCCATCTGGTAACCCCCCCGCCGATCATCACCGCCGCTGCGACCGCCGCCGTGCCCACCACCACCACCACTTGTTCTGTAGCAGCAGCACCACCGCTGCTGCAGAACCTTGCCGCCGCCCCCACTCCTTCTGCAGCAGGACCACCGCCGCTACTGCAGAACTTCATCCCCTGATTTCTGCCGCCGCCGCCCCCACTTCTTCTCCAGTACCACCACCGCTGCTGCTGCAGAACCTCACCTTCTGCTGCAGCTGAACAACCTATTGCTCCCATCTGTGTCTGTGCCTGCTGCTCACCCCCCCTTCTCGCCTCCCCTGCCCGCTGCTCAGCCGTCCCTGCCCACTGCTCAGCCCCCCACGTGCCTGCTTCTCAGCCCACCCCTCGTGCCTGCTGCTCAACCCCCCTACGTGCCCGCTGCTCAACCCCCCTACGTGCCCGCTGCTCAGCCCCCCCCGCATGCCCGCTGCTCAGCCCTCCCTGCCTGATGCTGAGCCCTCCCTGCCCGCTGATCACCCCCCTGCCCGCTGATCACCCCCGATCTCTGCCGCCGCCACCGCTGCAGAACCTCACTGCCCTGATCTCTGCCACCAGCCACCACTGTAGCTCAGTGTCCCCTGCTTGCCCCCACTGATCACCCCCCTGCCTGCTGACCACCCCCCTCCCTTCTGATCACCCACTGCCAGCTGATCACCCCCCTGCCCCCGATCTCTGCCCCCGCCACTGCTGTAGAACCTCACTGCCCCTGATCTCTGCTGCCAGCTGCCTCTGCAGCTCAGTGTCCCCTGCTTGCCCCCCCTGCCTGCTGCTTGCCCCCCCTGCCCACTGATCACCTCCCTGCCTGCTGATAACCCACCTGCCCCCGATCTCTGCCGCCACCACAGCTGCAGCGCCGCTACTGCTGCAGCACCTCAGTGCCCCCTGCCCCGATCCCCACCGAAGCTCAGTGTCCCCTGCCTGCTGCTCACCACCCTTTCCGCTGATCACCCCCTTGCCCTGTGACCTGCTGCTGCCGTTGAAGACTCCTGCATTTTCCTTAGCCCATGCTTGCATCCCCTGCACCTGACAGCCCCCGCCTTACACCCCTGCACCCGACAGCCCCCACCTTATACCCTTGCACCTGACAGCCCCCGCCTTACATCCCTGCACCTGACAGCCCCTGCCTTACACCCCTGCACCTGACTAACTCCGCCTGAAAGTTACACAAATCACTTACACATACACATGTACACACACTATAATAAAGTTAATTTTGTCTATACACGCACACAGCACACAAAATGTCCCACCCATCCCGCTGGTCCCGCTCATCACAGTCAGAAAGGGCGTGCTCAGGAGGAGACATGTTCTATTATTGCCTCCGAAGCTGATAGTGAGGTAGAACACCCCACATTCCTCTATTCCTCCCATTCCTCCAACTCCAGTAATACCGAGTCGCCACCAAGAAGACATCGGAGGACAAGAGATCAAACGGAGCCCGGGGGAGAAGAGCCGGAGGCCGTGGAAGAGGAGCCAGAGCCTGGGGAAGAGGAGCCGGAGGCCATGGAGGAAGACCCACAGCCAACTGATAGTAACCTTCAACCTGGTGCTAGTCACGCCCAACCTAGCACTAGTGTCCCCGTGTGGACCCCCGTCCCTAAAAACTACACTCCACGGATTCCTGATTTCCTTCCCCAATCAGGAATCCAGTTTGAGATGGCAAACCTCAGGGAAATAGACTTTTTCAAAGTCTATTTCTCTGAGGCCATTGTGAGTCTCATGGTGGAGCAGACCAAAATCTGCACCCAACAATTTCTGGCTGAAAACCCAAATTCATCATTTTCTTCTCGGAATCCCGTGGACTCAGTAGAAATGTTGAAATATTGGGTACTGGCACTTCACATGGGGATTGTGAAGAAACCAGAAATCCACCAATACTGGAGTAAAGATATTTTATACCAAACTCCAGTGTCATGGTGATGACCTGAAAACGATTTGAGGTCATTCACAAGTTTTTACATTTCAGGGACAATGCGGACAGCCTTCCCCGCGATGACCCGAATTTTGATAGGCTGTTCAAAATTAGGCTGATCATTGAACACTTTAGCGACAAGTTTGATGAAGTGTACATTCCCCAAAGGGAAATTTGTGTGGCTGAATCCCTCATCCACTTCAAAGGGAGGCTTCAATTACGACAATACCTGCCCAGTAAGAGGGCCAGGTACAGAATAAAACTCTACAAGCTGTGCGAGAGTGCTCAGGGTACACTCTCAGCTTTAGAGTTTATGAAGGGAAGAATTCGAGGATCCAGCCCCCAGAATGTCCATCTGTTTTGGGGGTAAGTGGGAAAATAGTGTGGGATTTGGTCCACCCACTATTTGATAAAGGTTACCATCTGTACGCTGATAACTTTTATACAAGCATCCCACTTTTTCAATCCCTCTCTGCCAGAAGCACTGCAGCATGTGGTACTGTGCGCAAAAACCAGAGGGGTCTCCATATGCCGCTAATTGTATGAGATTCAATGGCTAGCACACGATAGGTGCGGGGGTATGGTGCTAGTGAAGGAGGCTCGTAAGTCCCACATAAATGTCTATTAGAATCACTGCAACATACACTTAAGGAGTTTTTTGCTTGTTAGTGAAATTTATTGAAACAAGTGTGTGGCGCCCCTGCGATCAGGAGGCCACATAGGGAAGTGCAGCAAGGTAAGATAGGAAGACAGTTGCACCACAACACCCTCACAGACATCCCACACACCACTAGAGGGCAGCACCCAACCCGGAGCCCAGGACTCTAGGCGGGCAAGCGGTGGTGAGTTTAGAAAACAGTGGGTGGGACAGCAAGCAGGTCAGGTAATAGATGGTAGAAATAGAGAAGGGGAGGAGGAAAGAGTCAGTAGGCCAGAGTGAGCCGACCAGAAAAGACCAGAGTAGGCCGAGGTAGGCTGAACAGACCAGAAGCACACGTCCTGGAGGAGTGGGGTAAAAGGAGCACAGAATCCGAAGAGCCAGTGTGTAGCCACGGAGAGAAAGCCCATCAAGAGCCAGCACCCCAGGAGTGTGAGGGAAGAGAGGACCAGCAGCACTGGGTCCTGGGAACACAGCCGAGGTGACCGACTGCAGGCGGGGTAGCCTTCCTATGGAACCTGAATCACACGGTAGAAGGGAGCCTGATAGAGCCTAGCATAGCAGGACTATTGGAGGCTAGGCTAACAGCAGAGTGTCGGCTCTGAAGGGGACCGACGGTTTACCCGGTTTCCCCAGATTAACCGACGAGGAGCTCTAACTCCATGTTAGAGTTCCTACCCCAAAAGGACAGGCAGCTCAGTGGCAACTACGAGGGCCCACAGAGGTCCGAGCCACCGCCATACCGTCCGGAGACACACACCAAGTGAGAGAGAGAGAGAAAAAGCCTGGAAAGGACAGAGGAGGAGTGAGGGGTCACAGAGAGGAACAACCTGGCTGCAGGGAGTAAAGAGGAACCCGGAGGGGAGAGTTGTAACCCATATAAAGACCTGTACCTTGAACTGTAACTGAGCTGTTATGCTGAACAAACTGCAAAGTAAACACGGTGAAGTCTGCTTCTGACTCCCTTGCATGATTCTCTATTGCCTGCACATGATTCCCTGCAACAGGACTGAAGAGAGATCCAGCCTGGAGAGCCACAGCCTGTCAGCTTTGAACCCTGAGGAAAGGAAGGCTGCAGCAGCAGGACAGTAAGTGTATTGCATCCACTAGAAGCTTACACTACACCATTGACTTTAACATCACTGCCCCGGGGAACCAAGTTCTACCCGTGGAGAACTATTCCATCTACAGCTGCTATAACATCATCCCCGGAGGTTCTGCAGCAGTGGTGGTCCCATTATTGACAACAAGCCGTGGGTGGCGTCACGACAAACTATAATCCCCTGTAAATATTCCCCTTTTACTTGCCCAGGACACGGTCCGGACCAGGACCTCCGTGACATCCCCTAGTAGCAACCCCGGTCCGGTACCGAGTACCCCCGTCGCAGTGGGCTCGACAAGTGCTCTTATAGTGATTGCGACAGAATGACGTTTTGGTCATTCAAGACCTTGATCACATAAGTCGCTGAAAAAAACGGAGATATATACAATCAGGTGCTGTTGTTACATAGATTACATATTTACATTATATTTACAGCATAAAATACATGTAAAGTCTAGTATATCCATGTCTGACAACTGGTGATGCTCATAGGAGAAATGCCAAGATTTTGGTAAATATGAGAGTATGACTATACAAGTATTGAGAGTGAGATAGGAGGACACAGATGGTTGCATCATTATTCAAAGTCAATAGTCATGTGTGAGAAGATATTGAAGCATAAAATAACAAGAGAACATGCCTACCCTTGAGCTATGTTGTGGTTCATGAAGGATGGGGTCCTTATGATCAGTATAGGAACAGCGGGTATGCTTGGATAGAGGGATTTGTATGTTTAGATTAGAAGGGGAGAAGGAATTAATGATGGTGGAGGAATAGGGTGGTATACTTACTTATCATGCATATTGATAAGAGTTTGCTAAATATAAGTGCCTAATAGCCATAGTGTGTATTTAAAACCCCTGTGGTGTCATAGAACCTTCTAGAAAGATCTAGTTCAATCCCCATTGGTGAAAATGGTATAATGATAAAGTTATAGGCATTTACCCTTAGTAGTTCTGAACTGAGGGCTGTCCTGTACAAGGTAATGGTCACTTATGCCTTTAGGTTAGCCAGGGTCAGAGTGGTCGCTCTATGTGGCTGTGGAGGTAAGTTGCATAAACATTAGCTTGTGTCAATGAGTGGAGCAAAATCTACTTAACTTAATTGACTAGTCATCATGGCTAACAGCTAACTCACGGTGGTGGCACGGCGGTGGAGTGTGTTCACACTCAGTTGTAGCAAAGAGGAGTGACAAGGAGTGATGTGTATCGCTCCTTTTTGATCTGTTCTGCCCATGTGACAGGAAGTGACGATTGCCGGTCTCAGGACAGGATGTGACATCACCGCACATGCTCAGATGAAGTGTGAGGCTTATGGCGGCGGCCATGTTTTTGGTTTGATAGCTAAGTTATAGAAGTCATGTGATCGCATCATGTCCCATGACAGTGTGATGATACACGTCAGTAAGAAGGAGAAAGCTGACCAGTATAGAAAGGCGATCACCAAATATAGAAATAGTAAATCTTTATTCCAAAAAGTACACAAACAGACAATGAGAGTGCAATTTAAAAACAATTAAAACAGCCCCATACAGAGCAATAAGAAATCTACAATTCTACCCAATTCAGCAGAAACCATGAAAGATATGCATACCATGTACTGTCTAGCCCCAATAATACACACTAAATCAAAGCAGCTCATAAACTTCCAAGGCGGGAGCCTAAAAGTGACCACAATCAGTGTTCCTCATGTGGATTTCCACCAAGTCCGGGAGGGAACCAGAGGAACAATGGAGCACAGGCATGCAATATAATCAATGACAAGCAGTAAAACAAATCATGACCTTCAAGGGTTCAGCTGAATGGGCAGAGAAGGAGGGTCACCCAATGCATTTCGTCACCATGGGTGACTTCATCAGGGGAGCGCTCCCATGTCCTGTCTGCTCGGTTTAAGTAGTAAAGGAGTAAGAAGATAATAATCTTCACCTGCAATTAAAGATCAGCAGCGTCTTTGCCAGTGTTGCCGTCTAACGCGGAGCGGAAGCTGCAAATGCGGAAGTTCGGTCACAGTAATCTAACCGCGCATGCGCGGGATAGATATCAAAGAGCCTCAAAACCTTTAGTAACATGGCCGCCGCGTCTGCGCGGTTTCAACCAGACTCCTGCACATAGGTCAGGCGGTTTGTATTTTGTAATGGGCGGATCCACACACAGAATGAGCGCGTGGAAGCGCCGAGGTTACTAGTTTTAGCTAGGTGCAATAGCAAAGAGTAAGCTCAAGGAATATAGAAAGATAAGATAGGACAAAGGACATGGATAACGGAGAGAACCCATAAGACACAAGACAGACACACATGTAACACAAGACAAACAACAAAACAACAAGGGACATATAATGAGTAAACAATGAAGGAATCTCAATCCATAAGGAGACAAACAAAGAGGGGGATCTTGTGACAATATTGATATTCCATAACTTATATATATTTTTTATTATTATTTATTATTATTGTATAATATATATAAATGGCTGCAATATTAATTCCCAATCAATCAGGGATTGTAAATTTGACATTCTACTTCAGGGGCAAAATATTTGCCCCTTAGAGGAAATGTCAATATCAATCAAATCAGCATATAAACATCTATGAGTTACTATACAGTATAGGTAATTCTCTTATATATTGGGCCACAGATGTCAAAAACGTGGCTCAAATCATACAAAAAGCACCACAAATTTCTTGATCTGCCCATCCCCTCCATAGTCCTAAAATAGGTCAAAAAAGGTGAAAGCTAAAGGGTGATAGACTTGGTCCATAGTGAGGACCAACCAAAATTATATAAAGGTATAAAGAAAAGTATTGTCAATATTATCTACTATATAATTGCCGTAGGCATTTTTGTGTCGGACCCCGAAAACGCCGTGGCTATGTCACGCTGTGACGCCACCACGCGCGAGCAATGGCCGCGAAGCGGCCATTGCGAGTCGCTGGCCGAAAATAGAACCAGAGGCCCGGCTACAATGTTAGCGATTTACCGCTGAGGTAGCGCGAGCAATGGCCGCGAGGCCATTGCGAGTCGCTACCTCAGCTGCCGCATCTCCCCCTATACTTTCAATGGGGATCTATTGCGAGTCGCTGGGTAGTGCAAGCATTGCGAGTCGCTATCACAGATCATCATCATCATCATCATCATCATCATCATCATCATCATCATCATCATCATCATCATCCTACTACTACTACTACTGGCCGCACAGACCCCCCCCCCCCTCAATGGCCGCACAGACCCCCCCCAATGGCCGCACAGACCCCCCCCAATGGCCGCACAGACCCCCCCCCAATGGCCGCACAGCCCCCCCCCAATGGCCGCACAGACCCCCCCCCCAATGGCCGCACAGACCCCCCCCCAATGGCCGCACAGCCCCCCCCAATGGCCGCACAGACCCCCCCCCCTCAATGGCCGCACAGACCCCCCCCTCCCCCCTCAATGGCCGCACAGCCCCCCCCCCTCCCCCCTCAATGGCCGCACAGCCCCCCCCCCCCTCAATGTCCCAAAGTCAGCTGTGACCGCCTGGCCCTTGGACACTGGCTGCCATGCACACATCAGCTGGTAGGCTCCCATCACTTACCCACTGAGGACGGATCACTTCCAGCACCTCTTCACATGCCAGTGCTCTGAACTTCTGAATCGTCCTCTCCTCACTCAGACACCTGGCAGGTTCCTATCCAGCCTACTCACTCCCAGCTGCAACCCAGTGAGTCAATCAGCACATCTTCACTCACACACAGACCTGACATGTGATTAACCCCCTGTGCACCATTCAGGTTTAGCCCAGCAAAGCACTCCAAAAAGTATTGAACACACCCCAATAAGTATTGAACGCGCCCCAAAAAGTATTGAACGCACCCCAATAAGTATTGAACGCGCCCCAAAAAGTATTGAACGCGCCCCAAAAAGTATTGAACACACCCCAATAAGTATTGAACGCTTCACAATAAGTATTGAACGCGCCCCAAAAAGTATTGAACACACCCCAATAAGTATTGAACGCGCCCCAAAAAGTATTGAACGTACCCCAATAAGTATTGAACGCGCCCCAAAAAGTATTGAACGCGCCCCAAAAAGTATTGAACACACCCCAATAAGTATTGAACGCGTCACAATAAGTATTGAACGCGCCCCAAAAAGTATTGAACGCGTCCCAATAAGTATTGAACACACCCCAATAAGTATTGAACACACCCCAATAAGTATTGAACGCGCCCCAAAAAGTATTGAACGCACCCCAATAAGTATTGAACGCGCCCCAAAAAGTATTGAACGCGCCACAAAAAGTATTGAACGCGTCCCAATAAGTATTGAACACACCCCAATAAGTATTGAACACACCCCAATAAGTATTGAACGCGCCCCAAAAAGTATTGAACGCACCCCAATAAGTATTGAACGCGCCCCAAAAAGTATTGAACGCGCCACAAAAAGTATTGAACGCGTCCCAATAAGTATTGAACACACCCCAATAAGTATTGAACGCGCCCAAAAAAGTATTGAACGCACCCCAATAAGTATTGAACGCGCCCAAAAAAGTATTGAACGCGCCCCAAAAAGTATTGAACACACCCCAATAAGTATTGAACGCCCCCCAAAAAGTATTGAACACGCCCCAAAAAGCATTGAACGCGCCCCAAAAAGCATTGAACGCGCCCCAATAAGTATTGAACGCACCCCAAAAAGCATTGAACGCGCCCCAATAAGTATTGGACCCCCCCCAAAAAGTATTGGACCCCCCAAAAAAAGTATTGGACTCCCCCAAAAAGTAGCTATCTACTATATAATTGCCGTAGGCATTTTTGTGTCGGACCCCGAAAACGCCGTGGCTATGTCACGCTGTGACGTCACCACGCGCGAGCAATGGCCGCGAAGCGGCCATTGCGAGTCGCTGGCCGAAAATAGAACCAGAGGCCCGGCTACAAAGTTAGCGATTTACCGCTGAGGTAGCGCGAGCAATGGCCGCGAGGCCATTGCGAGTCGCTACCTCAGCTGCCGCATCTGCCGCAACTCCCCCTATACTTTCAATGGGGATCTATTGCGAGTCGCTGTGTAGCGCGAGCAATGGCCGCGAGGCCATTGCGAGTCGCTACACTTGCGGCGCGGTTGCGGTAATCCCCATAGAAAGTATAGGGGGACTTGCGGCAGGTGCGGCAGCGAGTCGCTGGCTGAGTGCGAGCACTTGCGGCGCGGTTGCGGTAATCCCCATAAGGATTACCGCAACCGCGCCGCATTGCGAGTCGCTGGCTGAGTGCGAGCACTTGCGGCGCGGTTGCGGAAATCCCCTTAGAAAGTATAGGGGGACTTGCGGCAGGTGCGGCAAGTGCGGTTTTGCCGCACCTGCCGCAAGTCCCCCTATACTTTCTATGGGGATTTCCGCAACCGCGCCGCAGATGCGGTTTTTAAATAAAATAAAATAATTTTAATACAAATAAATTTTCATAAAATAACAAATAATAAATACATTTAATAATAATAAAAATAGTAAAAAAACAAAACAAAATAAATAATAAAATAAAAAATTCCTATCTACTTTATTGGATTATTATTTGAAAATCTAAAAAAAAAAATAAATATTCTAGACACCCGATGCATTTGCATCGGGCTCACAGCTAGTTATATATATTGAGAGAGACAGAAAGGCAGTCAATGAGACGTCTCCTGTCTACAGGATCCTGTAAGGAAGTGGCAACAGATAAAGCTATAAATATTTCACGTGAGGTCAGATCATAGAAGCAAACAGCTTTCTAGTATTTCGTAGGGAACTAATTTTTGTTCAAAAAACTAATTATGTGAATCCCCAAATGGAACCACCACATGGGGAAGCAGATCCTTTTATGTATATTCTTCATATTTTCAGAAATCGCCAATAGATTTATGTGACTCACAAAACCATTGGACTTTAAAGCAATTACATGAATAGTAAATAACATCAAACATCAGATAGACCTGTAAAAAAAAAAAAAAAAGGGGGAGAAGGGGGGGGGGGGGGGAAGAAGGGGAGGTTTTAGGGAGAGGGGAGAGAGGGAAGGGGAAAAGGGAGGAGTGGAGGTCCAAGAGAAAATGGCGCTGATATATGAAAGTTAGAGAGACAAAACTCATGCTGATTCAGTACCAACAAAGTGTACTGGCAATATCATACAATCCGAGAGCCAAAAATATTTTTTGCAGCCTACCAGTACGAAGCAACGTAAGCATCTAAAATGATAGAAATAAGTAAAGCTAGGTCAAAAATCCTCACAAAAACACCCCATGTTCAAATTGATTGTCCATAAAATACCGAAATTTTCATGAAACAAAAAATGGGCTCGAACGCACTTCAGTCATCCAAATGTCCTATATCCATTGATGTTGCGGCATGCAAACGCCGTGGAGATTACAGAATACAATTCATAACATGAGTCCAAGTAATGGGGTCCATAGGAAAGTGTCAAAATAACCCTCTTCAATCAAATCTTCCAGAGAACTTCAATTCCAAGGGGCCAAAGGTAGAGTCGCTCCACGGTCGGGCTCCAACTTCGTCAGTGTCTGCCAACTGTCCTGTCAAAAGAGTGGACATAAGTAAATGGTTGGTCAACAACAAACTATTGGCACTGAGTTATAACTGTTTGTAGAACCCTGTGTACAGCAACTCCTCATTGAGCCCCACAGGAGTCAGACTCTTCAAATTATAAATCCATTTGGATTCAAGTTTCAGAAGTTCCGCTGAGATGTCTCCACCGCGAATTGAGGGTTTGATCCCCTGTAGTCCTATAATTCTTATACATGCAGGGTTACTGTCATGTTTAAGAAGGAAATGTTTGGCTACAGACGATAACGCATTACCTGTAGCTTGATCCCTTCTGGCAGTGTTGATATTAGAAATATGCTGCTGAATTCTTTTCCTCAATTCCTGTGTCGTTTGTCCAATATAGATTTTCTGGCAGGCACAAACAATTCCACAAACCAGGTTTCTAGACTTGCAATTGAAATAGGCCCTGCTTTTTATAGGGAGGGGACAATGAGGAAGTGTTAGGGAGTCAGTGGAACTCATAAAGGGACAAACATTGCAGTTGCCGCATGCATAAGTCCCTTTCAAAGTGAAACCCCTTCCTGTCCTTTGAGTTACTCTCATAAAATGACTCCGTGAGACAAAGTCCCTCAAATTGGGGGCCCTTTTTGCTGTTAATCTGGGCCTATTTGAAAGAAAGGGAGTAAGCCGTTCATCCCTTATCAAGATGTCCCAATTTCTATCAAGTATTTTCCTGATATCACTCCATTGGTTATTAAAGTGAGTAGTGATATTAAGGGTCACCCCATCATCTCTTTTGCTCGATTTCAGAGCCAGTTCCCTACTCAAATTCCTGGAGTGTTGGTAAGCTGTAGTGACCACCTTTCGTGGATATCCCCGCTCAAGAAAACGGTCCGTTAGTTTTCTAGCCTCCCTATCAAAATCCGTGCTCTCGGTGCAATTGCGTCTAACTCGCAAAAATTGTCCCTTAGGGATACTATTGCGTAAATGTAAAGGATGGTAACTTGAATAGTGTAATAAACTGTTGGTGGCCGTGCTTTTCCGGTATAAAGTGGACTTGATCTTACCATGTTCCTTGAAAAGCTTCAGGTCCAAGAAGTTCACACATTCAGTAGAAACTTCCGACCGTGGAGCGACTCTACCTTTGGCCCCTTGGAATTGAAGTTCTCTGGAAGATTTGATTGAAGAGGGTTATTTTGACACTTTCCTATGGACCCCATTACTTGGACTCATGTTATGAATTGTATTCTGTAATCTCCACGGCGTTTGCATGCCGCAACATCAATGGATATAGGACATTTGGATGACTGAAGTGCGTTCGAGCCCATTTTTTGTTTCATGAAAATTTCGGTATTTTATGGACAATCAATTTGAACATGGGGTGTTTTTGTGAGGATTTTTGACCTAGCTTTACTTATTTCTATCATTTTAGATGCTTACGTTGCTTCGTAATGGTAGGCTGCAAAAAATATTTTTGGCTCTCGGATTGTATGATATTGCCAGTACACTTTGTTGGTACTGAATCAGCATGAGTTTTGTCTCTCTAACTTTCATATATCAGCGCCATTTTCTCTTGGACCTCCACTCCTCCCTTTTCCCCTTCCTTCTCTCCCCTCTCCCTAAAACCCCCCCTTCTTACCCCCCCCCCCCCCTTCTACCCCTTTTTTTTTTTTTTTTTTTTTTTTTACAGGTCTTTCTGATGTTTGATGTTATTTACTATTCATGTAATTGCTTCAAAGTCCAATGGTTTTGTGAGTCACATAAATCTATTGGCGATTTCTGAAAATATGAAAAATATACATAAAAGGATCTGCTTCCCCATGTGGTGGTTCCATTTGGGGATTCACATAATTGGTTTTTTGAACAAAAATTAGTTCCCTACGAAATACTAGAAAGCTGTTTGCTTCTATGATCTGACCTCACGTGAAATATTTATAGCTTTATCTGTTGCCACTTCCTTACAGGATCCTGTAGACAGGAGACGTCTCATTGACTGCCTTTCTGTCTCTCTCAATATATATAATAATATTGACAATACTTTTCTTTATACCTTTATATAATTTTGGTTGGTCCTCACTATGGACCAAGTCTATCACCCTTTAGCTTTCACCTTTTTTGACCTATTTTAGAACTATGGAGGGGATGGGCAGATCAAGAAATTTGTGGTGCTTTTTGTTATGATTTGAGCCACGTTTTTGACATCTGTGGCCCAATATATAAGAGAATTACCTATACTGTATAGTAACTCATAGATGTTTATATGCTGATTTGATTGATATTGACATTTCCTCTAAGGGGCAAATATTTTGCCCCTGAGGTAGAATGTCAAATTTACAATCCCTGATTGATTGGGAATTAATATTGCAGCCATTTATATATATTATACAATAATAATAAATAATAATAAAAAATATATATAAGTTATGGAATATCAATATTGTCACAAGATCCCCCTCTTTGTTTGTCTCCTTATGGATTGAGATTCCTTCATTGTTTACTCATTATATGTCCCTTGTTGTTTTGTTGTTTGTCTTGTGTTACATGTGTGTCTGTCTTGTGTCTTATGGGTTCTCTCCGTTATCCATGTCCTTTGTCCTATCTTATCTTTCTATATTCCTTGAGCTTACTCTTTGCTATTGCACCTAGCTAAAACTAGTAACCTCGGCGCTTCCACGCGCTCATTCTGTGTGTGGATCCGCCCATTACAAAATACAAACCGCCTGACCTATGTGCAGGAGTCTGGTTGAAACCGCGCAGACGCGGTGGCCATGTTACTAAAGGTTTTGAGGCTCTTTGATATCTATCCCGCGCATGCGCGGTTAGATTACTGTGACTGAACTTCCGCATTTGCAGCTTCCGCTCCGCGTCAGACGGCAACACTGGCAAAGACGCTGCTGATCTTTAATTGCAGGTGAAGATTATTATCTTCTTACTCCTTTACTACTTAAACCGGGCAGACAGGACATGGGAGCGCTCCCCTGATGAAGTCACCCATGGTGACGAAATGCATTGGGTGACCCTCCTTCTCTGCCCATTCAGCTGAACCCTTGCAGGTCATGATTTGTTTTACTGCTTGTCATTGATTATATTGCATGCCTGTGCTCCATTGTTCCTCTGGTTCCCTCCCGGACTTGGTGGAAATCCACATGAGGAACACTGATTGTGGTCACTTTTAGGCTCCCGCCTTGGAAGTTTATGAGCTGCTTTGATTTAGTGTGTATTATTGGGGCTAGACAGTACATGGTATGCATATCTTTCATGGTTTCTGCTGAATTGGGTAGAATTGTAGATTTCTTATTGTTCTGTATGGGGCTGTTTTAATTGTTTTTAAATTGCACTCTCATTGTCTGTTTGTGTACTTTTTGGAATAAAGATTTACTATTTCTATATTTGGTGATCGCCTTTCTATACTGGTCAGCTTTCTCCTTCTTACTGACATGTAATTTTTTGACCAGTGTGGCAGATCCCAAACTTTATTAAGTGGTGCCTTCGGTTTTTTTTCCTTAGTGTGATGATACACCACATCCTTCATGAACCACAACATAGCTCAAGGGTAGGCATGTTCTCTTGTTATTTTATGCTTCAATATCTTCTCACACATGACTATTGACTTTGAATAATGATGCAACCATCTGTGCCCTCCTTTCTCACTCTCAGTACTTGTCTAGTCATACTCTCATATTTACCATAGTCTTGGCATTTGTCCTATAAGCATCACCAGTTGTCAGACATGGATATACTAGACTTTACATGTATTTTAGGACGTAAATATAATGTAAATATGTAATCTATGTAACAACAGCACCTGACTGTATATATCTCCGTTTTTTTCAGCGACTTATGTGATCAAGGTCTTGAATGACCTAAACGTCATTCTGTCACAATCACTATAAGAGCACTTGTTTCAATAAATTTCACTAACAAGCAAAAAACTCCTTAAGTGTATGTGTGCAGTGATTCTAATAGACATTTATGCCACTAATTGGGCAGCCTCTCCCAAAAAGTGATTGCCTAAACCAATGTTGCGGCAACATGGTTGTGGTCAAATTCAATGACAAGAGGGACGTCTTTTTTTTTACTACAATCCATGGTCCCAGCACCACGGCAACCACCACTAGAGGTACCCCAGCACAGGTCCACAAACCGGACTGTGCCCTTGGGTACAACAAGCACATGGGGGGAGTTTATCTTTCTGATCAAGTCCTCCAGCCCTATAGTGCCATGCGGAAGGCCAAGGTGTGGGACAAAAAACTGGCCATGCACATCGTTCAAATGGCACTGTATAACACATACGTGCTATCACGATGTGCAAGCTAGACCACCAACACCTTCCTTCAGTTTCAGGAGGCGGTGATAAATGCCCTGATGTTTGGAGGTGAAGAAGATGCACACTACACCACACACACACACACACACACCAACCTGACATACACTACACCACAAACACCAACCTGACCTACACTACACTATACCACACAACACACCAACCTGACTTACACTACACCATACCAACCTGAGGTACACTGCGTCAGGTTGATGTGTGGTGGTGTGTAGTGTACATCAGGTTGGTGTTTGTGTGGTGTAGTGTACGTCAGGTTGGTGTTGTGTGGTGTAGCATATGTCAGGGTGGTGTGTGTGGTGTAGTGTACGTCAGGTTGGTGTGTGGTTTAGTATTCATCAGATTGGTATGTGTTGTGTATAATAAACCACATGTACACTATATCACACATACACACGATCCTGACGTACCATTTGTCAGGTTAGTGTGTTTGTGGTGTAGTATACATCACACATACCAACCTGACGTATTGTACGCCTCACACACCAACCTGACATGCACTGCATACTCTCCATATGCGACATGGTGTCCGCTAACAATTGTAATTGTTAGCGGATACCATGTCGCATATGGAGAGCCCCTGTGTGCCTGAACATTGGAGCTCCCCCACAAGTGACCTCATTTTGGAAACTAGACCCCACAAGGAACGTATCTGGATGCACAGTGAGCAGTTTGAAACCCCAGGTGCTTCACAAATTCATCCGTAAAAATGAAAAAGTACTTTTTCTTCCCAAAAAATGTTCTTTTTTCATTTTTACAGATTCATTTGTGAAGCACCTTGGGGTTCAAACTGCTAACCATGCATCTAGGTACATTCCTTGTTTGGTCTAGTTTCCAAAATGGGGTCACTTGTGGGGGAGCTCCAATGTTTAGGGGCACAGGGGTTCTCCAAATGCAACATGGTGTCCGCTAACAACTTGAATGGAGAATTAGCTCAAATTATTAGCGGACACCATGTCTCGTTTGGAGAGCCCCTGTGTGCCTCAACATTGGAGCTCCCCCACAAGTGACCGCATTTTGAAAACTAGACCCCCCAAGGAACTTATCTAGATGGATGGTGAGTACTTTGAACACCCAGGTGCTTCACAAATTGATCCTTAAAAATGAAAAAGTACTTTTTTTTTTCCACAAAAATTTTCTTTTTTCATTTTTACAGATTAATTTGTGAAGCACCTGGGGGTTCAAACTGCTCACTATGCATCTAGATACATTCCTTGTGGGGCTCTCCATATGTGACATGGTGTTCGCTGACAATTTGAATGGAAAATGAGCTCAAATTGTTAGCGGACACCATGTCGTGTTTGGAGAGCCCCTGTGCACCTATACATTGGAGCTTCCCCACAAGTGACCCCATTTTGGAAACTAGACCCCCCAAGGAACTTATCTAGATGGGTGGTGAGCACTTTGAACCCCCAGGTGCTTCACAAATGAATCCGTAAAAATGAAAAAAGAAGGTTTTTGTGGAAAAAAAGTACTTTTTCATTTTTACGGATCAATTTGTGAAGCACCTGAGGGTTCAAAGTGCTCACTATGTATCTACATAGGTTCCATGGGGGAGTCTAGTTTCCAAAACGGGGTCATTTGTGGGGGAACGCTAATGTTTAGGTGCACAAGAACTCGTCAAACGCAACATGGTGTCCGCTAACAATTTGAGCTTATTTTCCATTCAAATTGTTAGCGGACACCATGTTGCCTTTGGAGAGCCCCTGTGAGCCTAAACATTGGAGCTTCCCCACAAGTGACCCTATTTTGGAAACTAGACCCCCCAAGGAACGTATCTAGATGCATAATGAGCTCTTTGAACCCCCAGGTGTTTCACAAATTGATCCGTAAAAATGAAAAAGTTCTTTATTTTTTACAAAAAAATTCTTTTAACCTAAATCTTTTCATTTTCACATGAATAACAGGATAAAATGCATCCTAAAATTTGTTGGGCAATTTCTCCTGAGTACACCAATACCTCATATGCGGTCATAAACCACTGTTTGGGCGTACGGCAGGGCTCAGAAGGGAAGGAGCGCTATTTGACTTTTTGAATGGAAAATTGGCTCCAAATGTCAAATGGCACTCCTTCCCTTTTCAGCCCTGCCGTGCGCCCAAACAGGGGTTTATGACCACATATGAGGTATCCGTGTACTCAGGAGAAATAGCTCAACAAATTTTAGGATCCATTTAATCTGTTGCCCATGTGAAAATGAAAGAATTGAGGCTAAAAGAACATTTTTGTTGGAAAAATTAAAATGTCCATTTTCTCCTTCCTCGTTGCTTTAGTTCCTGTGAAGCACCTGAAGGGTTAATAATCTTCTTGAATGTAGTTTTGAATAGCTTGAGGGGTGCAGTTTTTGGAATGGTGTCACTTTTGGGTATTTTCTGTCATGTACACCCCTCAAAGAGACTTCAAATGTGATGTGGTCACTAAATAAAATGGTTTTGTAAATTTTGCTGGAAAAATGAAAAATTGCTGATGAACTTTGAACCCTTATAACCTCCTAACAAAAATTTTTTTTTTACAAAATTGGCTGATGTGAAGAAGACATGTGGGGAATGTTATCTATTAACTATTTTGTGTCACATAACTCTCTGGTTTAGCAGAATAAAAATTCAAAATTTGAAATTGCTAAATTTTCAACATTTTTGCCAAATTTTCAATTTTTTCGCATATAAACGCAAACATTATTGACCTAAATTTAATACTAACATGAAGCCCAATATGTCATGACAAAACAATCTCAGAATCGCTAGGATCCGTTGAAGCGTTCCATAGATATTACCTCACAAAGGGACACTGGTCAGAATTGCAAAAAATGGCAAGGTCTTTAGGGTCAAAATAGGCTGGGTCATGAAAGGGTTAATGACAAAAAAGGACATAACAGGTTGCCATTAATGTCAATAGTCAGCATGTGCTCTGGAGGTAGCAGAATTGGGGATCTGCCAACCCCAAACATCTCCGAGTTCACCCATCTCTATCTGTAATGCATTAATAAATGTATTACATACAAAAATATTTGTTTTGGACATTTATGGGTATTTTGTTTTGCATTTTCAATATTTCTTTCAAAATGTAGAAAACGTTTAATTATGGTGTTCTCTTGGCATTTTTCCAGTTAGCTTATCTATAGTACTGAAAGTAATAAAAGAAAAATAGTTGTGTGAAAACATTAAAGTAAATGTACAAATGCTGTTAAAAAGATAGAAACACTTGTGTTTTTACAAGCATTTTGAAACACCCCCAAAATTTGCTAAGTGAGCCTTAGAAAAAATCTTATTGAGTGACAATGTACAAATATGTCTGCTGAAAAACAAGTTAAATATTTCATTCCTGTGAATAAAATTGTAAGTTAGGCCCATAAACCTACCCCCATCGTGTTCTTTTTTCCACTTTTGCTAGTAATAATGTGCGAAGTGATCTCTCTATACATGAAGTACATGGAAATTTTAGACCAAGCGCTGACAAGAGATCTCTTTCTCTTCTCTGTGGCCACTGCTTGTGTCCCATGTATAATTTATTTTTAAGAACAAGGCTTATGTGATGAGGGTTCAGCTGCAGTACCATGAAGACTCACTCAACGAGCTGGGCGAGTAGATGAAAGTACAGGAAAGTGGCTGGCAGAAACAGTGGAGAGATTTGGACTAGTATTACGTTGTTCTCCTTGGGGAGGTTCACACAAGGGCACAGGTACAGAACAGCCGCCAAAAAGCTGTAAACCTTCTTATTTCTTCTTGCTTTAAATATTTCAGAATATTATTTCAGAACCTGTTAAATGGTTCCAGAGATTCAATAAAATTGCAAATTGCATAAGAGCTGGTCTGAAAAAGAAATCATGTATGTGGTTGTCCTAGCAGCTCTTCTGTTGGTCTTTCACGTCTGTTTGCGCTTGTGTATTGCATTTATCCCTTTGGTTCTCTTTCCAGAAATGTGTTACCTAATAAAGTCCTGCTGCTGGACTCCCCAAATGAACCTGTAAACTTTTATTCATGGATCTACATTTTTGCTTGAACTTTGCATTTCTTTCTGCTCGGATAAGTGTAATAAAAATGAAAAATGTTGTCAGTATTATTTGTCAGTGACGTATTTGTATTGTTGAAATTAGCCTAAATAAAAAATGTCATCAAGATTATTGTATAAAGTTATATCCTTCAAATTCAATTTTGCATTTTCAGAGAAGTATATGATAAACAAGCTCTGAAAACTTAGTTGACAGATGGTGAAATGCAACGAAAGGTTTTGGAGTGGATAATGTGTGGATGACTGGGGTTTAAGGAGTTTGATAGGATTAGAAAAAGTATTTTGAGAAACAGTGCCACTGTTTTCTTCTTGGTGTCCTTCTCCAGTTTTATACTACAAAATGTAGACTAGACTAGACTATAAATGCTTCTCACTCCCTCTTCAGCAATGTATTTCCCTTAGGCTAGGGTCAGATCTGCGTCAGCATGTAAGCTGATGAATCTATCTAAGGCTACGTTCACACATTTGCGTATTTTGCTGCGCTTTTCGTCGCGTTTTTCGGCCGCGCAAAAAAGCGCAGCAAAATACGCAGGGGCTTTCACACACTGCGCTTTCTTTACCCCAGAAAGCGCAGTGATGTCACAGAGGGGAGGAAGAATCCTACTTCCTCCTCCCCTCTGTGACAGCCCCATTAGATTTCACAGTGTATTAATATACACTGTGAAATCTAAATTAAACAGAGGCAAATGTATGTAAAATAAAAAAGAATTAATACATCACCTCTCCGGTGCCTTCTCCCACTGTCTGGTGTCTTCTGCCGCTCTCCGGTCTCCGGTTGTAAGTGAGAGGTGTACTGATAAGACCTGTGGTGAAGTCAGAGGGGGGGCGTTCCCGGGGCGTTCCCATCGCTGATTGGCTGTTCGCGGTCATGTGATATGTATCACATGACCGCGAGTGCCCGGGAACGCCCCTCTGACATCACCACAGGTCCTGTCAGAAGAGATCTCACTTGGAACCGGGGATCGCACAGCGGCAGAAGGCGTCGGAGAGGTGAAGTATTCATCCTTTTTTATTTTTCATTCACTTGCTTTTGTTTAATTTAGATTTCACAGTGTGTATTAATACACTGTGAAATCTAATGGGCGGCCACAGCTGTCACAGAGGGGAGGAGGAAGCTGGATTCTTCCTCCCCTCTGGGAGAATACGCAGAAGTAGCTGCGTAAACAATTGACATATCAATTGTTTACGGAGCTGCGTTTTCTCCCGGAAAACGCACTGCGTATTTTTACGCAATGTCTGCACTGCAAAGTGAATTTCCCATTCACTTTGCTGGCAAACAAAAGGCACATTCCGTATTTTGAAAAGCGCGCGTAAAAAAACGCGGCAAAATACGCAATGTGTGAATGCAGCCTAAAACATAGTCCCTGACAGGCTCAGTGCATAGCGCTAAAGGAATGTAACGCTATGCGCCGCCTGCCTATACATCTCTATGGTTACCTGAAGCTTAACACTGCCACCGGCTCCACACACAAGGACCGGATATGCGCTATAGCAGAGCACACAGGAAATGCAGTTTGCAGCATTTTCCTGTGCACTCTGCAAAAGCGCATATCCGGCCCTTGTGTGTGGAGCCAGTGGCAGCATTAAGCTTCAGGTAACCATAGAGATGCATGGGCAGGCGGCGCATAGCGTTACATTCCGCTAGCACTATGCGCTGAGCCTGCCAGGGACTGAGTTTTAGACGGATTCGTCAGTTTATATGCTGACGCAGATCTGACCCTAACCTTAGGTCGGCGTCAGACAGCGTATAACTCAGACAAGGATCACATCTCTATGCCCACACTGGCTACGGCTCTCCTTTCCTGAGTGTAACAGCTTCCTGTATTTCTATGTAGCTTTCACACTCAGGTCAAGGGAGCCGCAGCTAGGTCCTACTAGCCCATATCTGAGAAAGCCTGTAATCCACACTTCAATATAGTTTTGGCAAAGCCAGATAACAAAGTATGAAAAACAAAGCAGTTTTATTTAAAACATGACATAACAAAAAGAAGCAAAAACCGCAGCGTCAAAAATGCAATAAAAACACAATAAAAAAAATGAAAGTAACCTAATTTTCCTACTAAGGGTGTGTGCTCACAATCAGGAATTGCAGCAATTTGGATGCAGTGTATTGCCGCTGCGTCCAACAACTTTCATTGTACAGCACCATCATAGTGGATGGGATTTCAAGAATATCCTGCGTGTTTACAGCTGCAATGCGGGTTGCTGCGCTTCCGCATCTCCACAGCATGTTAAGTTTAGGCTGCAGAGTTGGAAGAAATAACCACCTGGTGCACTCAGAGAAAAGCCGCCCTGCACCCACTGCAGATTGTGAGTACTGGGCGGCTGTGGTCTGCCTGCGTGCACCCGCATGTTCCCAGATTATGTGCTAACAGCCTAATACAGTTGTGGCCAAAAGTATTGACACCCCTGCAATTCTGTCAGATAATACTCAGTTTCTTCCTGAAAATGATTGCAATCACAAATTATTTGGTATTATTACCTTAATTTAATTTGTCTTCAATGAAAAAACACAAAAAGAATTGTCCTAAAGCCAAATTGGATATAATTCCACACCAAACATAAAAAAGGGGTGGACAAAAGTATTGGCACTGTTAGAAAAATCATGTGATGCTTCTCTAATTTGTGTAATTAACAGCACCTGTAACTTACCTGTGGCACCTAACAGGTGTTGGCAATAACTAAGTCACACTTGCAGCCAGTTGACATGGATTAAAGTTGACTCAACCTCTGTCCTGTCCTGTTGTGTACCACATTGAGCATGGAGAAAAGAAAGAAGACCGAAGAACTGTCTGAGGACTTGAGAAACCAAATTGTGAGGAAGCATGAGCAATCTCAAGGCTACAAGTCCATCTCCAAAGACCTGAATGTTCCTGTGCGCAGTGTCATCAAGAAGTTTAAAGCCCATGGCACTGTGGCTAACCTCCCTAGATGTGGACGGAAAAGAAAAATTGACGAGAGATTTCAATGCAAGATTGTGCGGATGGTGGATAAAGAACCTCGACTAACATCCAAACATGTTCAAGCTGCCCTGCTGTCCGAGGGTACAAGAGTGTCAACCCATACTATCAGCTTCCAATAAGACAAAGTACCTCGTGGTCCGAGCTGCTGTGTTCGTATGATGTAAAAACCAGATACAGCGGAATGTCTGGGTATAGTAGTAGCTGTTTATTTTCCGACGCGTTTCAGAGTCATATCCCAAACTCCTTCCTCAGGGAACCCATACTATCAGTCGGCATCTGAAAGAAAAGGGACTGTATGGTAGGATACCCGGGAAGACCCCACTTCTGACACCGAGACATAAAAAAGCCAGGCTGGAGTTTGCCAAAACTTACCTGAGAAAGCCTACAATGTTTTGGAAGAGTGTTCTCTGGTCAGATGAGACAAAAGTAGAGCTTTTTGGGCAAAGGCATCAACATAGAATTTATAGGAGTAAAAAAGAGACATTCAAAGAAAAGAACATGGTCCCTACAGTCAAACATGGTGGAGGTTTCCTAATGTTTTGGGGTTGCTTTGCTGCCTCTGGCACTGGACTGCTTGCCTGTGTGCATGGCATTATGAAGTCTGAAGACTACCAACAAATTTTGCAGCATTGTGTAGGGCCCAGTGTGAGAAAGCTGGGTCTCCCTCAGAGGTCATGGGTCTTCCAGCAGGACAATGCCCCAAAACACGCTTCAAAAAGCACTAGAAAATGGTTTGAAAGAAAGCACTGGAGACTTCTAAGGTGGCCAGCAATGAGTCCAGACCTGAATCCCATAGAACACCTGTGGAGAGATCTAAAAATGGCAGTTTGGAGAAGGCACCCTTCAAATATCAGGGACCTGGAGCAGTTTGCCAAAGAAGAATGGTCTAAAATTCTAGGAGAACATTATAAGAAACTCATTGATGGTTACCGGAAGCGGTTGATTGCACTTATTTTGGCTAAAGGTTGTGCAACCAAGTATTAGGCTGAGGGTGCCAATACTTTTGTCTGGCCCATTTTTGGAGTTTTGTGTGAAATGATCAATGTTTTGCTTTTTGCTTCATTCTCTTTTGTGTTTTTTCATTGAAGACAAATTAAATGAAGATAATATTACCAAAGAATTTGTGATTGCAATCATTTTCAGGAAGAAACTGAGTATTATCTGACAGAATTGCAGGGGTGTCAATACTTTTGGCCACAACTGTAGGTGCAGAAATGCTGCAGTAAATTTGCAACATCAAAAACTCACCAAATACCCATCATCAAAATGTGGCCTTCAATTTCAGCATCTGGGAATCTGCAATAAATGCATTTATTAAATTAAATTGTATAATGAGTCTTCTCATTACTCTGAACTAGGGATGAGCGAACTGTCCCCGAACATATTCGCCAATTTCAATTTCGGCACAAACATTGCAGATGAGTCGAATCTCCGTAAACTCAAGCAGGGGACTTGGGCAGTGGAGGAGTACTGTTTGGAGTTTCAGAGATGGGCAGCTCACACCCAGTGGAACAACCCTGTCCTCAAGAGTCAGTTCTGCTTGGGTCTGTTAGCTTGACTATTAGACACCCTTGTTCAGTATGCCACACCTGAGTGATTGGAGACTATGTCCCTAGCCATCAAGGTGGACCGACATCTGAGGGAGGAGGTGTGCAGCTGGGGCTCCTAGTTCTAGAGTTATCAGTCCATTTAGGATCTCGGCCATCTTGAACCCTTTGTTGTACCAACTCGAACTGCCCCAAGTGCTAAACACCCGTAACATCTTCCACATATCGCCACTTAGGAGATGTGGACCCTTTCCAGTCAAGCTCTGTTAAGAGTCCAGAGGTCTCTCATAAAAGGTAGGGGGATACAGTCATGTGTTGACTGCCTTGCAATCCATTAGTGTTGCTGCTGTGTTTAAACAGTTTTTTTTTCCTAGCCTATTCTGTGTGCTGCAGCTGCAATTGGAAGAGTGAGTGAGTGAGTGAGTGAGTGAGTCATAGCATTTGGGGTATGTCTTAGTATTCAGATCTTCACTTCCTCAACCTTTAAATAGCTTCACTTCCCTCCACTAGGTGTCCCAGTTAGAGCTCATTTCTACCTGGACTCTGTGGTGTGAAGTCGTGCTGTGCTGAGCTGAGTCATTGCTGCCATTGACTTCCATCGAAGCTGCTGGTTTTCCTGGTCCATGGGTGGAGGTAGGGGCCCTTAGTCTAATCGGGAGCTAGGGTGGCGACCCAAACCTCTTCACCTCCAGAGGTACTTTTGGGAACAGGGCTAGTCAGGAATCCAAGTCCAAGTCCAGACTAGCTTCCCTGAATGCCCTTGCCCATCTTATCATCTTGCCTCCCTATCCGTTATTCCACCCCGTGACACAAAGAAGGTGGGTGGGGCTAAGTCTGTCTTTAACCAATCGAGGTGGGGAAGCAGTCAATATATCTGAGGTTCATGAGTGGGCCTGGAAGCAGGGTGACAGCGGTGCTGAAGTAATAGTGTAGAAAGATAATGTCTGTGCCAAAACAGTGGGGCTACATTATGAAATCAATTCAGAGGAGTTTGGCAGCTTTTGGACCCCTTTGAACGTATTTTCGAGGCCCTTGATTGTTGCTTCCGAATAGGATTCAAAATGTTTCTGAAGTTCAGCGAACTGTTTGTCGATATATTCAATGAACATATGCCAATTTGGTGAATCGAACCGAATCCGAACTTCAAACTTTCTACTCTGAAAAATCTAAAAATCAGAACTATTTTTGAAGTGATAAGATTCTTTTATAAAATCAACCTGATTAAACATCTGATTTATCTACCCCAAAATTTACACTATTGAAACATTAATCAATGAAGAATATACAATATATTTTTGGACTATAAAACGCACCACATCATGAGATGCACTCCAAATTTTGAGGAGGAAAATTGGAAAAAATAACTTTTAACCCCTTCATGACCCAGCCTATTTTGACCGTAAAGACCTTGGCATTTTTATCTATTCTGACCAGTGTACCTTTATGAGGTAATAACTCTGAAACGCTTCAACGGATCCTAGCGATTCTGAGACTGTTTTTTCGTGACATGTTGGTCTTCATGTTAGTGGTAAACTTAGGTCGATAATTTTTGCGTTTATTTCTGAAAAAAAAATAAAATTTGGCAAAAATTTTGAACATTTCGCAATTTTAACATTTTGAATTTTTATTCTGCTAAATCAGAGAGTTATGTGACACAAAATAGTTAATAAATAACATTTTCCACATGTCTACTTTACATCAGCACAATTTTGGAAAAAAAAAGGTTTTTTTGGTAGGAAGTTATAAGGGTTCAAAGTTCCTCAGCAATTTTTCATTTTTCCACCAAAATGTACAAAACCATTTTATTTTGTGACGACATCACATTTGAAGTCCCTTTGAGGGTGTACATGGCAGAAAACACCCAAAAGTGACACCATTTCAAAAACTGCACCCCTCAAGCTACTCAAAACTACATTCAAGAAGATTATTAACTCTTCAGGTGCTTCACAGGAACTAAAGCAACGTGGAAGGAAAAAATAGACATTTTAATTTTTCCAAAAAAATGTTCTTTTAGCCTCAATTCTTTCATTTTCACATGGTCAACAGGATAAAATGGATCCTAAAATTTGTTGGGCAATTTTCTCCCGAGTACTCCGATACCTCATATGTGGTCATAAACCACTGTTTAAGCGCACGGCACGGCTCAGAAGGGAAAGAGCGCAATTTGACTTTTTGAATGGGAAATTAGCTCCAAAAGTCAAATTGCGCTCCTTTTTTGACTTTTGGAGCTTATTTTCCATTCAAAAAGTGAAAGGACCTGGGGGTTTAAAGTGCTCACTATGCATCTAGATAAGTTCCTTGGGGGGTCTAGTTTCCAAAACGATGTCACTTGTGGGGGAGCACCAATGTTTAGGCACACAGGGGCTCTCCAAACGCGACGTGGCGTCTGCTAACAATTTGAATGGAGAATCAGCTCAAATTGTTAGCGGACACCATGTCGGATTTGCAGAGCCCATGTGTGCCTAAACATTGGAGATCCCCCACAAGTCACCTCATTTTGGAAAACCCATCTTATAGAACTAATTCTAGAAAAAATAATAATGTGGAGCTCCGCCATATTTTTGGTCCAGCCAGGTACAACTTAGCAGCTACCGACTGCCACCAACCCCCAGCTGCCTCATTGTACCTGGCTGGCAACCAAAAATACAGCAAAACCCATTTTGTTTTCTTTTCTAGAACTAATTCTAGGAAAAAAAAAAAAAAGACGTGGGGCTCCGCCATATTTTTGGCCCAGCCAGGTACAACTTGGCAGCTGGGGGCTGGAATCCTCAGCATGGAGAGGCCCAAGTGTTCTGGGCCCCCATGCTGTGAATTGAAGCCCGCAGCCGCCCCAGAAAATGGTGCATTCTTTGAAGCGCCATTTTCTGGCGCTGTATCCCGGCTCTTCCAGTTGCCCTGGTGCCAATGGTAAACTGGGTAATAAAAGGGTTAATGCCATCATTTTTTTGGTAGCTGACACTAAGCCCCAGATTCATAATGTCGGGCCAATGTTAGACCCGGCCATTAGGAATCTCTAGTAAATAGTCAAAAAATACACCACACAGAGAAAAATCTTTTTATTTGAAAAAAAACAAACAAAATTCGGACTCCATCTTTATTATAAAAATCCAACGTAGTCCCACGACACTCGATCGCCTCCGACGTAGTACACAACGAAGATCCCATGACGCTCCATTGCCTCTGCTCAATCCAGAGACTGCAGCAAGGGATCAAGTGTCCTCTTCCTACAGTCTCTGGGGTCAGAGTTATGGCGCACTGTATGGCAATGATCTGTCATACAGTGCACCATGACTATGATCCCAGAGACTACAACAAGAGGACACTTGATCCCTTGTTGCACTCATCCATCTATCCATGCATCCATCCATCCACTCATACACCCATCATTCACCCATGCACGCATCATCCACGCATTCACCACCCACCCACACATGCACGCACACATCCATCCATGCACACATCCATGCACACACCCATCCATGCATGCACACATCCACACACACATATCCAACCATGTACACATCCCTGCACGCACACATCCATCCATGCACACATCCATCTATGCACACATCCATGCACACACACACATCCATCCATGCACACATCCATGCACGCACACATCCATGCAAGCACACATCCATCCATGCACACATCCATCCATGCACACATCCACACACGCACACATCCACGCATGCACACATCCATCCATGCACACATCCATGCATGCACACATCCACGCACGCACACATCCACGCACGCACACATTATCCATGCACACATCCATCCACGCACACATCCATCCATGCACACATCCATGCATGCACACATCTATGCACGCACACATCCACAAGCGCACACATCCACGCACGCACAAATCCATCCATGCACACGTCCATCCATGCACACATCCACACATGCACGCATCCACGGATGCATGCATCCACGCATGCACACATCTATCCATGCAATATCCATGGATGCATCCATCCATGCACACACACATCCATGCACGCACACATCAATCTATGCACACATCCATGCATGCACACTTTTATGCGTGCACCCATCCATCCATCCACCCATAGATGCATGCATGCACCCATGCATCCATCCACCCATGCATGCACCCATCAATCCATCCACCCATGGAGAGGGGAGCCCAGAACACAGGGATCGGATGTGGGGGGGTGGGACGGGGGGTGACACTAACGAGAGGGGGCTGAGGAGCCTGGCCGGCAGATACATACAGATCCGGAGGAAGGGGGTGGATTGGAAGGACGAGGGGAGACCCTGATCTTTACTGGAGTTGGAGGGGACTGAGGATGGGGAGGGCTACTGCCGATCCACCCCTCCAGATCCGATTGGATTGGTCCAATCAGATCTGGAGGGGTGAATCCCTATGATTTGCTCTGATCGGCAGTTTAATTTTAAACTGCCAATCAGTGTGACTTTAGCCACGGGGGAGGGCTAAGTCCCCCCCTGGACTAAAGTATAGGTGCTTGCGATCCTGCAGCTTCGGTGATTTGTCACTGAGCCGGTCACCATACTGTTATTTACAATAACAATTAAATGATCCCCTGATGAAGTGGCTAATGCAGCCTGCATAGCCACGAAACGGTGTCGTGGTCATCCCCTAGCGTTCCTCTGTAACAAGGTGCCTCACACACACACCACCTCGGTTATGGTATCAGCACACTGATGTGCAGCATATTGTGTTCTCTATGATGTAATGTTATGTATATGTACCTCTGTATACCTGTTTGGAGAATCATTGTGAAACTGTTTAAATGTAATGATACTCTATACTCCTGGCTTTCATGTATAGTCTATACCAGGGGTCCCCAACCACCAGGCTGCGGACCAGGACTGGGCCGCGGGGGTCTGCATGCCAGTCTGCACCACCGCAGACCAGCACTACACATAGTGTGCTCTGCGGTGGCTCAGAGCAGCGGCTCCCGGAGTGATGTCATCATCCACCTGCACCTGCTGCATTACGTCCCCTCTCTGTTCTTTTTCTCAGCTGTGTGAACATGAGAAGCCACTGGCGAATCACAGTGCAGCAGCGAGGCCAATCATGGTACAGCAGCCGGGCCATGATTGGCTAGTGGCTTTTGCACTGTGATTGGCCCGGCTGCTCCACTGTGATTGGCTGATAGATTATCATTTACTTCTATGCACACAGCTGAGGAAAAAAACAGAGAGGGGACATAATGCTGCAGGTGACCGAACTGTGTGTGTCTGACAAGAGGAGGCTGGGGGTTGGAAGAGAAGAATGGGAGTTGAAAGAGGAGGATGGGGGCTGGAAGAGGAGGATGAGGCTGCAAGAGGAGGATAGGGGCTGGAAGAGGAGGATGGGGGCTGGAAGATGAGCATAGTGGGGGCTGGAAGAGGAGGATGGGGTCTGGAAGAGGAGGATGGTGGGGGCTGGAAGAGGAGGATGGTGGGGCTGGAAGAGGAGGATGGTGAGGGCTGGAAGAGGAGGATGGGGCTGGAAGCGGAAGAGGGTGGGGGCTGGAAGAGGAGAAGGCTGGGGGCTGGAAGAGGAGACTCGGGGCTGTAAGAGGAGGCTGGGGGATGGAAGAGGAGGATGGGGCTGAAAGAGAAGGATGGGGGCTAGAAGAGGAGGATGGGGGCTGGAAGACAAGAATGGTGGGGGCTGGCAGAGGGGGAGGGGGGCGGGAAGAGGAGGATGGTGGGGGCTGGATGAGGAAAAGGATGATGGCTGGAAGAGGAGGATTGTGGGGGCTGCAAGAGGAGGAGGATGGGGGCTGCAAGAGGAGGAAGATGTGGCTGCAAGAGGAGGAAGATGGGGGCTGCAGGGGGATTATGATGGGGCTGCAAGGGGATTATGATGAGGGATACGGTATTGGGGGCTGCAAGGGGATGATGTGGATATTATGAGCTACAAACGGATGATGGGGAAATTGTGCACTGCAAGGGGATGATGGGGGCTGCAAGGGAATGATGGGAATACCATATTGGGGGCTTCAAGGGGATGGAAAAATAAGACATCCCCTGAAAATAGGATGCAACGCATCTGTCGGGAAAACAGGGTACTAAACTCCACGCCTTCTCCATAGCCCCGCCCCATATGACCTAAGCTCCACCCCCACCAGGCAGCGGAAAAATGGTTTTGCATGAAGACGGTCCCTGATGCAAAAAAGGTTGGGGACCTCTGGTCTATACTCATGAGTCTGTATTGACCTTAGACTTGAAAGCTTGGATTAGTTAATTGTTAGTGTATATAACAGTATGGTGATATTGAGCTTCTCCTTTTGATGGATATAACTATGTACCATTTGATGTAACTTGTAAACGTGCTGTTTATTGATGGTGATGTGTGAGTAGGCACCTGCACGGCCTCCCTCACCAGTGTCCTTTCTATGGTTGTAACAATAAATTCACCTTAAATGTACTAAATTCTGAGTGTCTACTCTCCTTCGTTTATTTTTTATTTAATCTGAGTAGTTTCCAGAGGTCCTACCCAAAAAAATTGGGAGACTCCTGAGGATATATGGAGATTGTTGTATTAATAATTTATTTAAGAGAGCTTAATATTAGAGATGAGCGGTGTTCGATTCGAAATGTTCGCCAATCTCAAATTCAACCTGTTTTGGGCGATGTTCGAGTCATTTGGCGAATGTGAATAATTAGCTTCAAATTTGGCAGTTCGAGGTTATGTATGATAACGGTTCGTTCACCAAAAGCGTAACTGGCTTTTCACAGTAATGCTGTTACTGAATGTTAAGATCCAGTTTCAGTGTGTAGTGTGCGGGGGGAAGAAGTTTAGATCAGTGCTGCTGAAATAATGCTGATCTCCATTTTATTTTCTCCTAACCGCATATACAGTGGGGCGGTGCAGGCTGTCAGCCAATCACACACACACAGCTAAGTGCATTTTTTGCACACAAACAAGGGCATGTGTCATTGGCTGTGTATGTCACATGTTCTTGCCCTATAAGGCCCGGCCATTTTCCCCATCACCACCATTACCTCAGTGCTGCAGTTGTGTGTAAGTCAGGCACCGTTACTGCTGCTGTGGGTGCTATAAAGTGTGACTTAGACAGATAGTTAGCAAATATCAAGTTAGATAGAGAGATAGGTTTAGGGAGTAGTGACTAGTTGGAATATCAGCCCTTTTGAGGGCTAGGTTAGAGCAGTTCCTAGCAGTTTTTGCCAGGCAGGTGTGTGCCAGTTCTGTGCAAGTGTTATTCACAGCTTCTGGCCAAATCTAGCTCAGGCTATCCTTTTGGGCAGGTACTGTAGCACTGCTGTGGAGAAAGCTACCCCACCTGTCTTTAGTAGCCAATTTTTTACTGCAGCTAGTCCAGTCAATCCTTTTGGGCTAGTAGCAGTGTCTGGTAGTCAGTGGTGTAGCCCAGCTGTAAAGTAAGCTACACCACCTGTCTATCCATAACTCACACAACAAAATTAGCAACTCAAATCCTTTTTGAAAATATACAAAATACTTTATTTAATAGGAAAAAGTGCAAAGTGCTCTACATGGTCAGAGTACAGGGATAGGAAAAATTATACCCAGTCAAATCCTATAACAATTGTAATGTTATAATATCATTCACCATATTTGTTCAATATACAGTATATTTGGCAATTGACATTAGCCTAGCTAAATTCAGCTAAAAAAGACTGCAGTTAACTGGCATTGATATAGAAAAGTTCCATATTGTTAAACACACTAGTTTAGGTTCAGTTCTGTGCATTTCACCATATCACCTTATAGATTTAAGCTATGTTCATCTTTCACTAGTAATCGGGTGGGTTTTATTGTTATCTTCCCTGATGTTTAACACTCATAAGATCCTTAATTACTGTGCTCAATGCAGCAGCCCAGCAGTCCACCAACTAGCTACCGTAATTATAGCTGTGTTGGTATAATCATTAAATATCTATGATATACCCGCAGTCTAACAGATTATGGCCACTATGCTGATATTAACCCCTTAGTGATGAAGCCAACTTCCACTTAATGACCAGACCGTTTTTTGTAATTCTGACCACTCTCCCTTTATGAGGTAATAACTCTGGAACGCTCTAACGGATCCTAGCGATTCTGAGATTGTTTATTCGTGACATATTGGGCTTCATGTTAGTGGTAAATTTAGGTCAATAATTTTTGCGTTCATTTGTGAAAAAATAAAAAATTTGGCAAAAATGTAGAAAATTTTGCAATTTTCAAATTTTTAATTTTTCGTCTGTTAAACCAGAGAGTTATGTGACACAAAATAGTTAATAAATAACATTTCCCACATGTCTACTTTACATCAGCACAATTTTGGAAAAAAAATGTTGGGGTTAGGAAGTTATAAGGGTTTAAAATTCATCAGCAATTTTTCATTTTTCCAGCAAAATTTACAAAACCATCTTTTTAGTGACCGCATCACTTTTGAAGTCCCTTTGAGGGGTGTACATGACAGAAAACACCCAAAAGTGACACCATTCCAAAAACTGCACCCTTCAAGCTACTCAAAACTACATTCAAGAAGATTATTAACCCTTCAGGTGCTTCTCAAGAACTAAAGCAAAGTGGAAAAAATAAATTACATTTTAATTTTTCCAACAAAATTGTACTTTTAGCCTCCTCTTTTTTTCCACGCAACATGGTGTCCGCTAACAATTTGAATGGAAAATTAATTCCAATTGTTAGCGGACACTATGTTGTGTATGGAGAGCCCCTGTGTGCCTAAACATTGGAGCTCCCCCACAAGTGACCCCATTTTGGAAACTAGACCCCCCCCAAGGAACTTATCTAGATGCATAGTGAGCACTTTGAACCCCCAGGTGCTTCACAAATGAATCTATAAAAATGAAAAAAAGAAACTTTTTGTGGAAAAAAAGGTACTTTTTCATTTTTATGGATCAATTTGTGAACCACCTTGGGGTTCAAAGTGCTCACTATGCATCTAAATATGTTCCTTGGGTGTCTAGTTTCCAAAATGGGGTCACTTGTGGAGGAGTTCCAATGTTTAGGCACACAGAGGCTCTCCATACACAACATGGTATCCGCTTACAATTCCAATTGTTAGTGGACTCCATGTCGCGTATGGAGAGCCCCTATGTGCCTAAACATTGGGGGGCCCCCACAAGTTACCCATTTTGTAAACTAGATGCCCCAAGGAACTTATCTAGATGCATAGTGAGCACTTTGATCCCCCAGGTGCTTCACAAACTGATCCGTAAAAATGAAAAAGTACTTTTTATTCCACAAAAATCTTCTTTTTTCCTTTTTACAGATTAATTTGTGACGCACCTGGGGTTTGAAAGTGCTCACTATGCATCTAGATAAATTCCTTGGGGGGGTCTAGTTTCCAAAATGGGGTCACTTGTGGGGAGCTCCAATGTTTAGGCACACAGGGGCTCTCCATATGTGACATGGTGTCCGCTAACAATTTGAATGGAAAATTAGCTACAATTGTTAGTGGACACCATGACGCGTATGTGTGTCTAAATTTTGGAGCTTCCCCACAAGTGACCCCATTTTGGTAACTAGACCCCTCAAGGATTATATCTAGGGTATAGTGAGCATTTGGAACCTACAGCTACTTCACAGAGTTTGATAACGTCATATTGAACATTTTCTTTTTTTCACACAATCTCTCGCTTTTAGGGCATGTGCACAAGATCCGAAGGCACCGTGTCCTGGTCGTCTCCTCTCCTGCATCTTTTTTATTATTTCATTATTAAATTAAAAAAATGAAACGACGTGGGGCTTTGCCATATTTTTGGTCCAGCCAGGTACAGCAGGCAGCTACGGGCTGCCACCAACCCCTTCAGTCTAGATTTACCTGGCTGGAAACCAAAAATATAGGGAAGCCCTTTTTTTTAATTATTTCATGAAATAATAATAAAAAAAAAACAGTGTGGGCTTTGCCATATTTTTGGGCCAGCCAGGTACAACTAGGCAGCTGGGGGCTGGAATCCTCAGTGTAGGGAGGCCCAAGCTTTCTGGGCCCCCCCTTCTCTGCCTTGGCTGTGAATTGCGGTCCGCAGCTACCCCAGAAAATGGCGCATTCATAGAAGTGCCATTTTCTGGTGCTGTATCCAGCTCTTCCAACTGCCGTGTATCGGTGGCAGACTGGGTAATATGGGGTTAGTGCCTGCTTTTTGGCAGCTGGCACTAAGCCTGAGATTCATAACATCTGGCCAATAATAGACCGGGCCATTAGGAATCTCTAGTAAATTGTAAAGAAGACACAACACAGAGAAAAATATTTTTAGTGGAAAAAAACCCACAAACACATATTTAGACCCGATCTTTATTACTGTGACGTCCAACGTAGTCCAGTGGGAAGGTCCGACGTAGTCCAGTGGGAAGGTCTGACGTAGTCCAGTGGGAAGGCCTGATGTAGTCCAGCGGAAGGTCTGACGTAGTCCAGTGGTAGGTCCCGCGACGATTCTCATTCAGCATAGGGTGGTAACATAGGGGTTAACTGCAGATCTTCATCCCTGTGTGACCACACAGGGGTGATCTGCAGTTAACCCCCTGTGTGGTCACAAAGAGGTTAACTTCAGATCAACTATCAGTTAACCCATGTGTGACCACACAGGGATGATGATCTGAAGTTAACCCCCTGTGTGGTCACAAAGGGGTTAACTGCAGATCACCCGTGTTGTCACACAGGGGTAAACTGCAGATCAGTTAACCCCTGAATGACCACACAGGGATGATGATCTGCAGTTAACCCCTGTGTGGTCACTCAGGGGGTCCTCACCAGAGGGGTGAGGACTGGGGGGTTTGGGAAAACTCCATCCGCTCTGACATTTGATCTAATCAGATAGAGTTATGGATGAGGCACAGGGAGCGGGGAGCATGGAGCAGGGAGGAGGGGGAGCGGAGATTACTGCGGAAGGGATCAGGGAGGAGGGGTGGAGGGAGTGACATTGGGGGGCCACTGAGGGGTCCCCCAGGGATGGCATCTACATGGGATCTGATCAGGGAGGAGGGGTGGGGGGAGTGACATTGGGGGCCCACTGAGGGGAACCCCAGGGATGGCATCTATATGAGATCTGACCTGCCAGATCGCATGGAGATGCAGCGGAGGTGGCGGGTTTTACCGCCGGCCGCCATCATTTTGAGATGGTCTGGGGGAGGGATGGGGTTGGGGGGGATGATTCCTGGTACCGGGGGTCTTGGGGCAGTTAGGGGTTAATGCTTCACTTTGATCCGACATGTGTTTTCATGTTGGATCAAAGTGAAAGTACTTTTTACCGGCAATGTCACTTTTTGTAATGTGATGATCGGTAAACGGTGCTTACCGGTCATCACATTACTGGTGCCAGTAAAAAAGCAGCCGATTTCTAATCTCTATGGTCTCAGCTATCCCTGGTAGCTGAAACCCCAGAGATTTTTGCTCCACAGGCGGCGCACCTGGGATTATTCCTGCCTTACATCTACAGACGTCGGCTAGGCATAAGTACCCTTTTTTACGACATCTGAAGACGTAAGGCCGTCGTTAAGAGGTTAATCACCACCCAAGTGCCTGATCATCTGTATCTATTAAGGAACCATGGTTTATTTACCTTATCACTTTGAATCTGTGCCACGTCCTATCTCCTGTTTGCCGTGCGCGCCAATGCGCATGTCGGCTCTCCTTCGTCAGGGGCGTGTTAAGTGACAGTGGGTATGGTCTAAAATAGTGCCATCAACCAATCAGAAATCTTCTGTAGTGTAGAAGGATCCATTTTATCCTGTTGCTCATGTGAAAATGAAAAAAATGAAGGCTAAAAGAAAATTTTTGTGAAAAAAAAAAACTTTTTTATTTTTACAGATCAATTTGTGAAGCACCTGGGGGATCAAAGTGCTCACTATGCATCTAGATACGTTCCTTGGGGAGTCTAGTTTCCAAAATGGGGTCACTTGTGGGGGAGCTCCAATGTTTAGGTACACAGGGGCTTTCCATACGTGACATGGTGTCCGCTAACAATTTGAATGGAAAATTAGCTCCAATTATTAGCGGACACTATGTCCGCAAATTACGCTCCTTCCTTTCTGAGCCCTGCCCTACGCCCAAACAGTGGTTTATGACCATATATGAGGTATCAGTGTACTCAGGAGAAATTGCCCAACAAATTTTAGGATCCATTTTATCCTGTTGCCCATGTGAAAATGAAAAAATTGAGGCTAAAAGAATATTTTTGTTGGAAAAATTAAAATGTCCATTTTTTCCTTCCACGTTGCTTTAGTTCCTGAGAAGCATCTGAAGGGTTAATAATCTTCTTGAATGTAGTTTTGAGTAGCTTGAGGGGTGCAGTTTTTGGAATAGTGACACTTTTGGGTGTTTTCTGTCAAAGGGACTTCAAATGTTATGTGGTCACTAAAAAAATGGTTTTATAAATTTTGCTGGAAAAATGAGAAATTGCTGATGAACTTTGAACCCTTCCAACTTCCTAACAAAAAAAAATATAGTTCTTTTGCTGATGCAAAGTAGACATGTGGAAAATATTATTTATTAAATATTTTGTGCTATATAACTCTCTGTTTAACAGAATAAAAGTTAAAAATTTGAAAATTGCTAAATTTCACTGGTCAGAATTGCAAAAAATGGCAAGGTCAGGAAGGCCAAAATAGGCTGGGTGATGAAGGGGTTAAAAGAAAAATCTTTATTTAAATCAGTTTAAAAAAACAATGGCTTTAAAACAGAACCATTTCCTGGGAAAAATTAGTCAGGCTTACGTGTTTCAGATTAAAAATCCTTACTCATATCATGCATAAGTGAGGCTGAATGGCCATTAACTTTAAGAGTGAAATTTTATTCTCGTGGTTGGATGAACGCTTACAATCTATAGTATTGCGATCTCCAAGCTACATAAAAGGCAGCAAACATGTTAAATTTAATGCAGAAAATTAAATGGAATCAGTCTTACATGTGGATAACGTGTGATATATCGACCTTATATTCAGCAATACCACATGAACTAGCCTTACATGCAATAGGTCATCAATTACAGTGCTACACCAAATATTGGATTATATACCGGATTGTCCACCTCTTTCCGTGCACCGCCTGGAATTAAAGGGATCTGGAGTATTGAATATCGAAAGTCAAGGAGAGGGTACTAAAGGGGTGAGCGAAAACAACTTTTTTCTTTTTTACAATTGTATTATTACAGTATTCTTCACAGATAACGAACATAATAAAATGAACGTATGTTAGAGGGCCACCTGATGGCCCTCTCAAAACTGAAGCTGAGGGACACCTATTGGTCCTCTGAAAATTCTGACTAAGGGCCGCATGATGACTTTGTGTATATGTTGGAGGAGGAGGAGGGGGAGTAGGAGGGCAAAGCCCAGAATGCTGAAAAGAATGTTGTAGCAGGTATTGTAAAGTGCTGGGGAATATATTTTGTATGATAGAGGGACCTCCCAAATACGTGGTAGTGGGCCACCTGACAGCCCTCCCAAAACTGAAGTTGAAGGCCACATGTTCAAGTTGGCCCTCTGAAAATTCAGATTAAGCACCACATGATGACTTTGTTGATATGGGGGAGAAGGAGGATGAGGGCATCCATGAAACTTGGTACATGTACAGACTACAAGTAAATGACTGGCTGATATGTCTCTTGACCCAAACTTGACCACCTCATAAGTATGTATATCACTGACGTCTGAATTCAGCCATATTATGTGAAACTGATCCAGAGTCCAAATACAGGAAAAATTTAAATTATTTTTAAGGATTTCCATTGGCAATGTATGCAACCACATTGTGAAAATTTAGACACAAGTTTCATAATAGATGTTTTATAAAATACTGCTTGTTTGACCAGAGAGATTCTTTGTCTGTCTTAATCTTACAGTCAGTGCATTTAATCTTGTTACAGAAGAACATGTTTTTGGCTGCTCTGATAGATTTCCTTCAGGATCAAATAAACACCTACAGCATGTGAAAGTTGAGAGAGAAATCATTACACATGTCCAGATTTCTTTGGAACTAAGAATAAATAGGCCAAAATAAATTTAAAAAAAAATCTCAACCAAGGAATGTGCAAACTGGGAGCAAGTGATTACAGAACTTTGATAAATTGACTGCTGGAGCTGTGTATCTGGTGGTGCAAAATTTAGCAAAAACATACATTGTGAAAGTTTCCTAAAGCAAGCCTATTGTATTCTACATATAGAGTTAAGCCAACCAGTACTCAGGATTCCTTTGACATTACTGTAATAAACAATTATTTCATTAAAGTACTTCTTACAAATGAAACTGTGATTTTGGCTGGAATTTCATGTAAACCTTTGCAAACTTTTTATTATTGTTTACTAGTAAAAAGGCCCGATGCAATTGCATCGGGAGCGCGGTGAAATGAATTGTGTGTATACAGGCAGGTCAGTGGGTAGCAGAGTATACAGGGGGCTCTGTGGGTAGCAGAGTATACAGGCGAGTCTGTGGGTAGCAAAGTATACAGACGGCTCTGTGGGTAGCAGATTAAACAGGCGGCTCTGTGGGTAGCAGAGTATACAGGCGGCTCTGTGGGTAGCAGAGTATACAGGCGGCTCTGTGGGTAGCAGAGTATACAGGCGGCTCTGTGGGTAGCAGAGTATACAGGCGGCTCTGTGGGTAGCAGAGTATACAGGGGGCTCTGTGGGTAGCAGAGTATAGAGGCGGCTCTGTGGGTAGCAGAGTATAGAGGCGGCTCTGTGGTTAGCAGAGTATACAGGCGGCTCTGTGGGTAGCAGAGTATACAGGCGGCTCTGTGGGTAGCAGAGTATACAGGCGTGTCTGTGGGTAGCAGAGTATACAGGCGGCTCTGTGGGTAGCAGAGTATACAGGCGGCTCTGTGGGTAGCAGAGTATACAGGCGGCTCTGTGGGTAGCAGAGTATAGAGGCGGCTCTGTGGGTAGCAGAGTATACAGGGGGCTCTGTGGGTAACAGAGTATACAGGCGGCTCTGTGGGTAGCAGAGTATACAGGTGGGTCTGTGGGTAGTGGAGTATAGAGGCAGCTCTGTAGGTAGCAGAGTATAGAGGCAGCTCTGTGGGTAGCAGAGTATAGAGGCGTCTCTGTGGGTAGCAGAGTATAGAGGCGGCTCTGTGGGTAGCAGAGTAAAGAGGCGGCTCTGTGGGTAGCAGAGTATAGAGGCGGCTGTGTGGGTAGCAGAGTATAGAGGCGGCTTTGTGGGTAGCAGAGTATAGAGGCGGCTTTGTGGGTAGCAGAATATTGAGGGGTCTCTGTAGATAGCAGAGTATGATGTGGCTGGAGGCTGGAGGGGTGAGGAGAGATGCGGCTGGAGCGGCGACATCACCGCTTGTCGGCAGGACGTGGCTGCGTGCTGGGGCTGATCGGCGCCCCACTCACACGCCATTGTCCTCTGCGGTGGGGTGGGGGCTGCAGAGAGGGATCAGTCCCTCCTCTCAGGTCACATGTGTGACCTGAGGGGAAGGAGCGGATTGGGCACTCTGTCGTAAAGACAGGACGAGCATCCGATTGGTTCAGGACGCCGAGTGCGAAATAGGCCCGATGCTATACCATCGGGAGCGCGGTGAAATGAACAGGTGCCGTAGAAATAGCCGCTCAATAGTACAGTCCTCTCTGCAGAAAGTACACTGTTGTTGCGGGAATAATATGGTGTATATGGTGGGTCAGTGGTTAGCACTGTATAGTGGGTCAGTGGTTAGCACTGTATGGTGGTTCAGTGTTTAGCACTTTATACAGTGGCTGTGTGGTTAGCACAGTATGCGCTGGCTCAGTGGTTAGCACACTATACGGTGGGTCAGTGGTTAGCACAGCATATGGTGGGTGAGTGGTTAGCACAGTATATGGTGGGTCAGTGGTTAGCACAGTATATGTGGAGTGGGGGTAGAGTGGAATGGGGCAGAGCGGAGGCAGAATGGAGTGGGGCAGAGTGGAGTGAGGCAGATGAAGGGTAGAATGTAGTGGAGCAGAGCAGGGGCAGAATGGAGTGGGGGCAGAGTGGAGTGGGGCAGAGTGGAGTGAGGCAGATGAGGGGTAGAATGTAGTGGGGACAGAGCAGAGGCAGAAATGGAGTGGGGGCAGAGTGAAGTGAGGCAGAATAGACAGAAGCAGATCAGGGGAAGAATGTAGTGGGGGCAGACAGGGGCAGCTGCAGGTTTTTGGTGGGCCCCGGGCGAAACAGTATGAGTGGGCCCCTTTAGCACAAACCATGATACATAAATATAATATAGAAGCTGCAGGCAGTGTATATATAATATAGAGGCTCGTGGGTGGGCTGTACATATAATATAGAGGCTGTTCAGGGCTGTATATATAATATGGAGACTGCAGGGCTGTATATATCATATAGAGACTGCGGGTTGTATATATAATTTGGAGGCTGTGCTGGCCTGCATATAGTATTTGGAGGCTGTGGCAGGCTGTATATATTATTTGGAAGCTGTGGCAGCACAGCCGCAGGTTTCAAATAATATATACAGGCCAGCACAGCTTCCATATTATATATACGGCACAGCAGCAGGCTCCGTATACCACAGCACAGTCTCCATATACATCAGCAAAGCCTCCATATACCTCTGCAGCAGCCTCGATGTAGCAGAGCAGCAGCCTCTGCATACCCCAGCAGCAGCCTTCATATGCCGCAATATACAGTCAGCACAGCCTCCATATACACCCAGGACAGCCTGTATATACCCCAGCACAGCCTCTATATACCCCTGCACAGTCTTTATATACCCCAGCACAGCCTCTATATACCCCAGCACAGCCTCTATATACCCCAGCAAAGTGCCTCTATATAGCCCAGGACCCAGCCTCTGTATACCCCAGCACACAGCCTGTGTATACCCCAGCACACAGGCTCTATAGACCCCAGCACACAGCCTGTATATACCTCAGGACACAGCCTTTGTATACCCCAGCAGCACAGCCTCTATATACCCCAGCACACAGCCTCTGTATACCCCAGCAGCACAGCCTGTGTATACCGCAGCACACAGGCTCTATGTGACGACCATCCACCGTGAGGCCGAGCTGCTGGTAGGCAGCACCCCGAGAAACCCCGAGACCCTTAACCCCTATACAGGGATCTGGAATTACAGCGGAGCCCAGGGGGTAGCTGCCTATATGAGCAACAGAGCCGGGGAGGTCGCCAGGGGAAAATCAAGACCCGAAAAACGAAGTCAGAAGTCCGAGTCAAAACCGAGAGGGCAGCGAAGGTACAAAAGCGTCAGGCAGTAGCAGAGTCAAAAATCCAGGCAAAGGTCAAGGGCAAAAACCAAGAGGGCAGCTGAGGTACATAATCAATAGGCAGAGGCAGAGTCAGAAATCCAGGCAAGGTCAGACACGAAACTAAACACACACACTATCACTGGGGAACCAAAACTATATCTGGCGGCCTGCAAGCCAGGCTCCAATGTACTTGAAGGGCACGGCTACCTCCCATAGGCTGGAGCTCACAACCTGATGACCTCATCCGGACCGCCCCTAGATCCAGGCCAGATGGAGATGCACGACTGGCTCCACCCACGCCACCTCTGACAGAAGAACGCAGGCTGCGCCTAACGGACACCTCTGCAGGGCCCTTTCCTCTGTGACCAACACCACCCAGAGGGGAAACACAGCGGCGCTCAGCGACAGAGGCAGACGTCGCGGGAGCAGTTCCATATGAGGACAAGGCCCTCCCATCACCGGCGCCACCAGCCGAAGGAATCCGGCTCCTCCCAGCGGCCGAGGCAGGAACACCAGCCACCGAGCCCAATGGCGATGTGACACTCTATATACCCCAGCACACAGCCTCTATATACCCCAGCACACAGCCTCTATATACCCGAGCACAGAGCCTCTATATACCCCAGCACAGAGCCTGTATATACCCCAGCACACAGCCTCGATATACCCCACTACACAGCCTTTGTATACCCCAGCAGCACAGCCTCTGTATACCCTAGCTCACAGCCTCTGTATACCCCAGCACACAGCCTCTGTATACCCCAGCACACAGCCTTTGCATACCCCAGCAGCACAGCCTCTGTATACCCCAGCACACAGCCTCTGTATACCCCAGCACACAGCCTCTGTATACCCCAGCACACAGCCTGTGTATACCCCAGCACACAGCCTCTGTATACCCCAGCACACAGCCTCTGTATACCCCAGCACAGAGCTTCTGTATACCCCAGCAGCACAGCCTCTGTATACCCCAGCACACAGCCTCTGTATACCCCAGCAGCACAGCCTCTGTATACCCTAGAAAACAGCCTCTGTATATGCCGGCAGCACAGCCTGTGTATACCCCAGAACACAGCCTGTGTATACCCCAGCACACAGCCTCTGTATACCCCAGAACACAGCCTCTGTATATGCCAGCAGCACAGCCTGTGTATACCCCAGAACACAGCCTCTGTATACCCCAGCAGCACAGCCTCTGTATACCCCAGCTCACAGGCTGTGTATACCCCAGCAGATTAGGGGCAGAATGGAGTGGGGGCAGAGCAGGGGTAGAATGTAGAGGGGCAGAATGCCCTCCCCCCCCCGGTGTTTCCCCTGGCCTGTATTTGCCCCTGCAGTGTGTTTGGTGCCCCTGCCCCCTCTGTGGCTTCTTACCCTTCTTGGGAGCAGTGATCGATGAACAGAGGGGCTGTAGTGATGTGTGAGTCATGTGAATGATCACATGACTCTGACATCACCAAAGGTCCTTTAGACTTGGTGATCGTAGCAGCATGTGACAGGGCAGCATGAGAGGTGAGGGGTGTATGACAGGAGAGCTGCGGGGGCAGCAGGAAAGGTGGAGGGGCAGCAGGAGAGGTGGGGGTCTATTGGTGATAGGAGAGCTGCGGGGGCAGCAGGAGAGGTGGAGGGGCAGCAGGAGAGGTGGGGGGTCTATTGGTGATAGGAGAGCTGCGGGGGCAGCAGGAGAGGTGGAGGGGCAGCAGGAGAGGTGGGGGGTGTATTGGTGATAGGAGAGCTGCGGGGGCAGCAGGAGAGGTTGGTGGTGTATGGCTGATAGGAGAGTTGCGGCGGCGGGTGGGCAGTGGAGACTGCTCGCGATGACGCTACGCGTCATCGCTCGCAGTGGTGGCGCAAAGCATTTTGGGATTGGGCTACAGTGCCCGAATTCCAAACTGCCAATTATATAAGTAGATGTGTTTCCTAAATTCAAAATAGAACTACTTTCAAATCAGTCCTAATTAAAAGGGTTCTATCATTTTGTTGTAGAGACTGTGTGTGCTATCACAATTGTAGAGTATGGGCAAGGGGACATTTTATCAATATAACACTATACAGAAACATGCCTCCAAAATAGTTGTGCTCAAACCTGATTCTCCATGCTACAGACAAAAAGTTAAATAGATGGATAAACATAGGGAAGAGAGAACACAGGGAGGAAACAGCGCAAAGGTGAGAGAATGCAAAGGGGTGAGACAGTACATGGGGGAAAAGAGCATATGGGGGAGACTGTGCATTGGGGGAGACAGCACATAGGGGAAGAGAGCACACATGGTGGGGACAGTGCAAAGGGTAGAGAGCGCATGGTGCAGAGACAGCACACATTGGAAGAGAGTGCACAAGGGGAACAGGGCATAGTGGAGAGTGTGCACAGGTGGAGAGCGTGCACAAGGGAGACAGCGCAGAGGAAAAGAGTACACAAGGAAAGAGCATACAGGGAGGAGATGGCACACAGGCGAAGAGAGCGCATGAGGGGAGAGTACACACTCGGGGCATTATATTTACAGGGTATGTATTATATACTGTATATACAGTCATATGAAAAAGTTTGGGCACCCCTCTTAATCTTACTCTTTTTTTTTAAGTTGTTTTTTTGCAACACTCTATTTCAGTGTGATATATGTAATAACTGATGGACACAGTAATATTTCTGGATTGAAATGAGGTTTATTGTACTAACCGAAAATGTGAAATATGCATTATTTCAAAACTTGATAGGTGCAAAAGTATGGGCACCCTTCTGATTTTCATGATTTGAATACTCCTAACTACTTTTTACTGACTTACTGAACCACTAAATTGGTTTGGTAACCTCATTGAGCTTTGTACTTCATAGCCCAGTGTATCCAATCATGAGAAAAGCTATTTCAGGTGTCCACTTGCAAGTCGTTCTCCTAGTTGCATCTCCTCTGAGAAGTGGCATCATGGGCTCCTCAAAACAGCTCTCAAATTATCTTAAAAAAAAGATTGTTCAACATAGTTGTTCAGGGGAAGGATACACAAAGTTGTCTCAGAGATTTAACCTGTCAGTTTCCACTGTGAGGAACATAGTAAGGAAATGGAAGACCACAGGGACAGTTCTTGTAAAGGCCAGAAGTGGCAGGCCAATAAAAATATCAGAAAGGCAGAGAAGAAGAATGGTGAGAACAGTCAAGAACAATCCACAGACCACCTCCAAAGACCTGCAGCATCACCTTGCTGCAGATGGTGTCACTGTGCATCGGTCAACAATACAGCGCACACTGCACAAGGAGAAGCTGTATGGGAGAGTGATGTGAAAGAAGCCGTTTCTGCATGCACGCCACAAACAGAGTCGCCTGAGGTATGCAAAAGCACATTTGGACAAGCCAGTTTCATTTTGAAAGAAGGTCCTGTGGACTGATGAAACAAAGATTGAGTTGTTTGGTCATACAACAAGGCGTTATGCATGGCACCACAAAAACACAGCATTCCAAGAAAAACACTTGCTACCCACTGTCAAATTTGGGGGAGGGTCCTTCATGCTTTGGGGCTGTGTGGCCAATGATGGCACCGGGAATCTTGTTAAAGTTGAGGGTCGCATGGATTCCACTCAGTATCAGCAGATTCTTGAGACTAATGTTCAAGAATCAGTGTCAAAGTTGAAGTTACGCCGGGGATGGATCTTTCAGCAAGACAATGATCCAAAACACCGCTCCAAATCTACTCAGGCATTCATGCAGAGGAACAATTACAATGATCTGGAATGGCCATCCCAGTCCCCAGACCTGAATATCATTGAACATCTGTGGGATGTTTTGAAGCGGGCTGTCCATGCTCTGCAACCATCAAACTTAACTGAACTGGAATTGTTTTGTAAAGAGGAATGGTCAAAAATACCTTCATCCAGGATCCAGGAACTCATTAACAGCTACAGGAAGAGACTAGAGGCTGTTATTTTTGCAAATGGTGGATCTACTAAATATTAATGTCACTTTTCTGTTGAGGTGCCCATACTTTTGCACCTGTCAATTTTTGAAATAATGCATATTTCACATTCTCGGTTAGTACAATAAACCTCATTTCAATCCTGAAATATTACTGTGTCCATCAGTTATTACATATATCCACTGAAATAGCTGTTGCAAAAAAACAATAAAAAAAAAAAAAAAGAGGGGTGCCCAAACTTTTCCATATGACTGTATATACACAGAGTTGTGAAAAAGTTTTTTCCCCCTCTCTGATTTCTTATTGTTTTGCATGTTTGTCACACTGGAATGTTTCAGATCACCAGGCAAATTTAAATATTAGACAAAGATGACACAAGTAATCACAAAATGCAGTTTATAAGTGGAGGTCTATATTATTAAGGGGAAAAGAAATCTAAACCTACAGGGTGCTGTGTGAAAACATGATTGCCCCTAAAAATATCTGGTTGGACCTCCCTTAGCAGCAACAACTGCAATCAAGCATTTGCGCTTACTGACAATGAGTCTTTTACAACGTTCTGGAGTAATTTTGTCTCACTCATCTTTGCAAAATTGTTGCATTTCAGCCACTTTGGAGCCATTCCAAAGTCTTCATTTTGTTTTTCTTAAGCCTTTCAGAGGTGGACTTGCTGGTGTGCTTTGGATCATTGTCCAGCTGTACAACCCAAGTGTTCTTCATCTTAAGGCCATGAATAGATGGCCAGACAGTCTCCTTTAATATTTCCTGGTAGACAGCAGAATTCATGGTTCCGTTTACCACAGAAAGTATTCCAGGTCCTGAAGCCGCAAAACAGCTCCAGACTATCACACTACCATCACCGTATTTTACTGTTGATATTGTGTTCTTTTTCTAAAAAGCTGTGTTATTTCCACACCAGATGTAATGGGACATACAGTTGTGGTGAAAAGTATTGACACCCTGCAATTCTGTTAGATAATACTCAGTTTCTTCCTGAAAATGATTGCAATCATAAATTCTTTGGTATTATTATCTTCATTTAATTTGTCTTCAATGAAAAAACACAAAAAGAATTGTCCTAAAGCCAAATTGGATATAATTCCACACCAAACATAAAAAAGGGGGTGGACAAAAGTATTGGCACTGTTAGAAAAATCATGTGATGCTTCTCTAATTTGTGTAATTAACAGCACCTGTAACTTACCTGTGGCACCTAACAGGTGTTGGCAACAACTAAATCACACTTGCAGCCAGTTGACATAGATTAAAGTTGACTCAACCTCTGCCCTGTGTCCTTAGGTGTACCACATTGTGCATGGAGAAAAGAAAGAAGACCAAAAACTGTCTGATACCTTGAGAAACCAAATTGTGAGGAAGCATGAGCAATCTCAAGGCTACAAGTCCATCTCCAAAGACCTGAATGTTCCTGTGTCTACCATGCGTAGTGTCATCAAGAAGTTTAAAGCCCATGGCACTGTGGCTAACCTCCCTAGATGTGGACGGAAGAGAAAAATTGACAAGGGATTTCAATGCAAGATTGTGCGTATGGTGGATAAAGAACCTCAACTAACATCCAAACAAGTTCAAGCTGCCTGCAGTCCAAGGGTACAGCAGTGTCAACCCATGCTATCTGTCGGCGTCTGAATGAAAAGGGACTGTATGGTAGGATACCCAGGAAGACCCCACTTCTTACCCCGAGGCATAAAAAAGCCAGGCTGGAGTTTGCCAAAACTTAACTGAGAAAGCCTACAACGTTTTGGAAGAATGTTCTCTGGTCAATTGAGACAAAAGTAGAGCTTTTTGGGCAAAGGCATCAACATAGAGTTTACAGGAGAGAAAAAAAGAGGCATTCAAAGAAAAGAACACGGTCTCTACAGTCAAATATGGCGGAGGTTCCCTGATGTTTTGGGGTTGCTTTGCTGCCTCTGGCACTGGACTGCTTGACTGTGTGCATGGCATTATGAAGTCTGAAGACTACCAACAAATTTTGCAGCATTGTGTAGGGCCCAGTGTGAGAAAGCTGGGTCTCCCTCAGAGGTCATGGGTCTTCCAGCAGGACAATGACCCAAAACACACTTCAAAAAGCACTAGAAAATAGTTTGAGAGAAAGCACTGGAGACTTCTAAGGTGGCCAGCAATGAGTCCAGACCTGAATCCCATAGAACACCTGTGGAGAGATCTAAAAATGGCAGTTTGGAGAAGGCACCCTTCAAATATCAGGGACCTGGAGCAGTTTGCCAAAGAAGAATGGTCTAAAATTCCAGCAGAGCATTGTAAGAAACTCATTGATGGTTACCGGAAGCGGTTGATCGCAGTTATTTTGGCTGAAGGTTGTGCAACCAAGTTTTAGGGTGAGGGTGCCAATACTTTTGTCCGGCCCATTTTTGGAGTTTTGTGTGAAATGATCAATATTTTGCTTTTTGCTTCATTTTCTTTTGTGTTTTTTCATTGAAGACAAATTAAATGAAGATAATAATACCAAAGAATTTGTGATTGCAATCATTTTCAGGATGAAACTGAGTATTATCTGACAGAATTGCAGGGGTGTCAATACTTTTGGCCACAACTGTACACCTACTAAAAAGTTAAACTTTTGTCTTGTTAGTCCACAGAATACTCTCCCAAATGACTTGAGGACCATCAAGATGTTTTCTGGCAAAAGACGATATGTTCTTTTTGCGCAGCAGTGGTTTTCATCTTGGAACTATGCCATCCAGGCCATTTTTGACCAATCTCTTTCTTATGGTGGAGTCATGAACAGTGACCTTAACTGAACCAAGAGAGACCTGCAGTTCTTTGGATGTTGTTATGGGGTCTTTTGTAACCTCTTGGAATCATGGTTGAGCTGTAGGGGTGCTTTTGGTCACTCAGCCACTCCTGGAAAGGTACACCACTGTTCCATGTTTTCGCCTATTGCTAATAATGGCTCTCACGGTGTTTAGCTTGAGTACCAAAGGTTTAGAAGTTGCTTAATAACTTTATCCAGACTGATAGATCTCAATTATTTTGTTTCTCATTTGTTTCTAAATTTGTTTGGATTGCAGCATAATTTCTAGCTTTTGAGAATCTTTGGTGTACTTTACTACTTAACGACTAAGGAGTTTTTACTCTGAAACACGTTGTGTTTTTGCCCTTAGGGGGCACCTGTATCACTATTTTTATTGAATAAAGGACATAAACCGCATCGGTGGCACCGGAATTATTCTTTTTGTGCTTTACTTTGTCAGGTTGGTTTTATTTAAAGGGAACCAACCACCTCAGATCACCCTAATACACAGTTAGTACATGTCCCTGCACCCTAAGGATACCTTTCCAGCACTGTTTTTGTGTAAAATCTTGCATTAGTATAACTGATATAAAGAGTTTATAAAGTTACTAGCCTGATGACTTCTGGGCGTATCCCTCCTTCTGTTATACTTCAGGGCTGTGCATTGCATGTCTGTGCTCCCCCTCCCTCCGTGCCTGCTGCCTTGCCCTGATGGGCGTGATCGTTATCTCCTCTGCACAGAGGGAGGGGGAGCGCAGCCATGCAATGCACAGCCCTGAAGTATAACAGAAGGAGGGATACGCCCAGAAGTCTCCAGGCTAGTAACTTTATAAACTCTTTATATCAGTTATACTAATGCAAGATTTTACACAAAAACAGTGCTGGAAAGGTATCCTTAGGGTGCAGGGACATGTACTAACTGTGTATTAGGGTGATCTGAGGTGGTTGGTTCCCTTTAAGTGATTTCTTGAATGACAACAGATGTGGCAATAATCAGGCCTAGCTGTAACTAGGGAAATTCAACTCAGCCTCCCAAAGATGTGACATGCCACAGTTCATTTATGTTTTAAGGGGGGGGGGGGGCAATACATTTTCACACATGGACCTGTATGTCTGGATTTCTTTTTCCCTTAATAATAAAGACCTTCATTTAAAAACTTAATTTTGTGTTTACTTGTCTTTTCTTTGTGTAATATGTACATTTGTTCTGTGATCTGAAACTTTTAAGTGTGACAAGGATGAAAAAGAATAAGAAATACAGGGACATTCAAAAGTTTCTGCCCCCTTGGTCAAAATGACTTTTATTATGGACAGTTAGGTTAGTTGAAAATGAATTAATCTCTATAAGGCATAACGTCAATGATGACGCATTTCCTTTGTTTTTTAATATATGTATATACAGTATATATATACAGTTGTGCCCACAATTTTACATATCCCGGCAGATTTTTTGCTTACTTGGCCCTTTTTCAGAGAATATGAATGCAATGAACACGGAAAACTTTTTCTTTTCCACTTATGGTTAGTGGTTGGTTAGTAAAGCCATTTATTGTTAAACTACTGAGTATTCTCTTTTTAAATCATAATGACAACCAAAAACATCCAAATGTCCCTGATCAAAAGTTCACATATATAATTTCTTAATACCGTGTATTGCTCCCTCTACCATCAATGACAAAAACTACTCAAAAAAGGCAGCATTTGAAAAACTTACTATCAGCATATTAGGTTTGTGAATGGCGTACTATGCAAACCTAAAATATGCATAGCAAGTCACCTCCCACATGTCTTTGTAGGTAGATGGTGATTTTATCTGCTCCGTGCACCTGGGTTTGCTCTATTTAATGAGGGTCTGATTGCATCCTGCTAAGTGCTGTGTTGGTTTTTTGTTTTTTGGCTGCAGATGGTAAGTTTTTCTGATGCTGTCTTTTTTGAGTAGTTTTTGTCATTGATGGTAGAGGGAGCAATACACGGTATTAAGAAATGATATATGTGAACTTTTGATCAGGGACATTTGGATGTTTTTGGTTGTCAGTGAGGCGCTCACTTCCCATTCTGATACATGGAGGACTTTGAGTTTCAAATTTACCGCTGTAAGTGAGGCGCTATGCTCATTGGTCGCTGTGTGCTGGCGCCGACCAATGAGCATAGCGCCTCACTTCCCATTGAGATACATGGAGGACTTTGAGTTTCAAATTTACCGCTGTAAGTGAGGCGCGAAGCTCATTGGTCGCTGTGTGCTGGCGCCGACCAATGAGCATAGCGCCTCACTTCCCATTGAGATACATGGAGGACTTTGAGTTTCAAATTTACTCAAAGTCAAACTCAAAGTCCTCCATGTATCCCAATGGCCAGTGAGGCGCTTCTCTCATTATACTCATGACAGTAGCAACATTAACCCCTTACATTCCGTTTTATCTGTAATTTCTATAACACAGTGTGTAGTTGTACTGCCACTGCGAAGTTAACCCCTTATATACCATTTCTGCCTTAACTCCATACTTTGTAGTCTCTATTACTACTGCCAGTAGGAACATTAACCCCTTATATTCCATTATTGTTGTTATTTCTATTACACAGTGTATAGTTGTAATGACACTGCGAAATTAACCCATTATATACCAGTTCAGCATTAACTGCATATTTGGTAGTGTTTATAACTACTGCCACTGGTACATTAACCCCTTGAACACCATTTTGGATATAATTTACAGCGCACTCCTTCAATAACATTTTTGATATCATTATAAGTTCCTACTCTGTTATAGTCCTGTTAGTCGGACATTAACTCTTTCTACACCTCCACTATATTGCTACCCTCACAGTTCTGCCTACATCGGCTACTTAGTCATATATCTGGTGTTTAAGTCTATTATTTAAAACTCTTTAAAAAAATTATATACAGATTCTAGACTCCCGATTCTTTAGAATCGGGCTCACAGCTAGTATGGTACATAAATCTCTTAATCTGTCCTACATGAGCATAAGTCAGTTAATAGAGAAAGCCATAAAAAGCATTTCTCACAATTATTAAAAAGCACCAGTTGGATAAGCAATCGATATAATTACCACTGAAACCACCGGTGGGAGGCACCTGGGGCAGGGGAAGGTTGGGGCCGCGGACCCCGACGGCGTTTTGTGGCCTAGGTGCCACCCATGGCCACTTCATCAGGGAAGGTGTCACTAGGCAGTCTGAGCCCCCCTCTCTTATACCGCTGCCGGGTCGCGTTACCGCGAACCGGAAGTGACGCACACACAAGCGGTCGCCTGACCGGAAGCGACGCGTCGGCATGATCCGCTTGACCGCGGGGCTGGCCCTGTGCGGCACACCAAATCACGTGACTGCAAGTGCCGCGTTGCCATGACAACCACATACCACACGCCCCCACCTAGCACATCAGCCCTGCCGCTCAGTATATTCCTGGGACGTGTCACCAGAGTAACGAGCGGCGGCAAGAAGACTGCCTGGTGGGGGCGAGTGGCGGGCAGTGGCAGTGCAGCACCATTACCAATGTGACAGGATCCAGATAGAATATATAATAACAGCAGATAGTAGTGTATCTCTATATAAGTCCTCACTGTATCAGATCCAATGCAGTTCACTCCTTCTAGAGTTTGATACATCTTCCAGTTATTTTGCATATTTTGTTCATTATGAATCACAATGACCATTGTTCAAAACTTAAGAGTAACAGCAGCAAGAGGGGTTCCTCCGGGCAAACAACAGCCTGTAAACCACAGAGTAAACACCCATTGTATCACATAAAAGCAAGTCCAAAGGACCATTAAAATGGTAAACCTTGGGTAAAAATGACCCCAGCTGGACACAGGCGGCGACAGCTAAAGAAAGGAGGCAAAGCTAAGGTGCTCATTGTGGCCAAATGGTAACATAGTATTGAGGGACACAATCCACTGCGTTTCTCGTTGTGCCAATACTTTCCTGGTATCACCCCCCCTGATGCCAACATGAATGGCATCTATCCCCCTAAACATCAGGGAAGCAGGGTCACTATCATGATGTTCCAGGAAATGGCGTGGCAGTGTCTTTAATGTGGCCTTGTCCTTCACTTGTGGTGCTGCCAGGACGTCCTTTACATGGTCCCTCACTCTCTTCCTTAGCTCCCTAGATGTCATGCCTATATATATCAGCTGGCAAGAACATGTAGCATGGTAAATCACATTGCTTGACCCGCATGATATATATTCTCTGATGTTGTACATCCGGGAGCCATCGGAGGAGGCGAAGGCATTGAAGTGTAGGACGTTCGGGCAGGCCACACAATGGCCAAAGGGAAAACACCCACGGCGGGGACCTACTGAGCGAAAGGGGTTTTGTGGAGCAGGGATATGACTCCTGACCAAAATATCAAGAGATTCCGTGAACATCGTGCGGTCAAAAGGGGCCTATCGGGCAGGGATTCCCTTAGTATTGGGTCTGATTGGAGGATTAGCCAGTGTCTATTCAACACGTCACGTAATGAATCCCAGCTCTGATTGAAAGTAGAGATAAACCGAGTCAGCCGTGCAGAATCTGCAACTACCGATCGTTGACCATAGAGTAATTCATCACGTGATACGTGTTTAGCTCTTAGATAGACCCTCTTGACTGACCTGTTACTGTACCCCCTCTCTCTAAAGCATTGGTTTAAATCCGCAAATGCCTCTTCGGAAGAGCAAATGCATCTCATCCAGAGGAATTAACCAGGGGGGACGGCTTTAATTGTTGATGTTGTATGGGCCGAACTCGCATGTAAAAGAGAGTTTACGGAAGTGGATTTCCGGTACACATCCGTGTGTAGGATGTGATCAGAACCCAAATTCATACAGATATCCAAAAACTCAATCTGTCTCGCATCAGACTTAGATGTACTGTAAGTCTGACGTTGATGTTATTGTTTGCGAGACAGCCCATAAAATCCTCGAGCTGCTCCACAGTGCCCCCCACAAGATCAGCAGGTCATCTATATACCTCCGCCAGCACTGCACATGGGCGTTGCCCGGCCCAGCCATCCCGTACAGCAAACCTCTCTCCCAGTACTCCAAGAAGAGGTTTGAGTACGAGGGGGCACAGGTCGCGTCCATGGCAGTGCCACGGACTTTCTCTATTAACTGACTTATGCTCATGTGGGACAGATTAAGAGATTTATGTACCATATACTCATATACATATGAATACTGCATGAAAAATCATGATGAAGGTAGACAGCTCTATGTAATAGAACTTAAACTGTTATCTATTGGCATTTTGAACAATTTGTATGGTGCTTCGCCTAGATGGGGCACATACCTGGTAGCACCAGAAAAACCATATACGGTATATGCACTGTATAAATGTATAGTCCTGAGGGACTAATTGTACCATTGTACTACCGGTGACGGGGCGCTGTCCACTGCCCTTACCTTGTCCTCCAAGCCAGTTTAATAAAATCCCTTTTGATAGTACCATAAGCGTTTACTCTTTTTCTTTGTTTGTATATCTTGTACATACCGTATATACTCGTGTATAAGCCGACCCGTGTATAAGCCGACCCCCCTACTTTTGCCCCCAAAACCTGGGAAAACCTATTGACTCGTGTATAAGCCGAGGGTGGACTCCAGCACAGGTATACAGCCCCCAGCAGTGTGGTATATAGGCCCCCCAATGGTAGTATACAGCAGCCTCCCCAGTGGTAGTATACAGCAGCAGCCCCAGTGGTATATACAGCAGCAGCTCCAGTAGTTAGTATACAGCAGCCCCAGAGGTATATACAGCCCCAGTGGTAGTATACAGAATCCCCAGAGGTATATACAGCCCCAGTGGTAGTATACAGCATCCCCAGAGGTAGTATACAGCAGCCCCAGAGGTAGTATACAGCTGCCCCAAAGGTATATACAGCAGCCCCAGTGGTAGTATACAGCAGCCCCAGAGGTAGTATACAGCCCCAGTGGTAGTATACAGCAGCCCCAGAGGTAGTATACAGCAGCCCCAGAGGTATATACAGCCCCATTGGTAGTATACAGCAGCCCCAGAGGTATATACAGCCCCAGTGGAAGCATCCAGCAGCCCCAGAGGTATATACAGCCCCAGTGGTAGTATCCAGCAGCCCCACAGGTATATACAGCCCCAGTGGTAGTATACAGCAGCCCCAGAGGTAAATACAGCCCCAGTGTAGTATACAGCAGCCCCAGAGGTATATACAGCCCCAGTGGTAGTATACAGCAGCCCCACAGGTATATACAGCCCCAGTAGTAGTATACAGCAGCCCCACAGGTATATACAGCCCCAGTGGTAGTATACAGCAGCCCCAGAGGTATATACAGCCCCAGTGTAGTATACAGCAGCCCCAGAGGTATATACAGCCCCAGTGTAGTATACAGCAGCCCCACAGGTATATACAGCCCCAGTGGTAGTATACAGCAGCCCCACAGGTATATACAGCCCCAGTGTAGTATACAGCAGCCCCACAGGTATATACAGCCCCAGTGGTAGTATACAGCAGCCCCAGAGGTAAATACAGCCCCAGTGTAGTATACAGCAGCCCCAGAGGTATATACAGCCCCAGTGGTAGTATACAGCAGCCCCACAGGTATATACAGCCCCAGTAGTAGTATACAGCAGCCCCACAGGTATATCCAGCCCCAGTGGTAGTATACAGCAGCCCCAGAGGTATATACAGCCCCAGTGTAGTATACAGCAGCCCCAGAGGTATATACAGCCCCAGTGTAGTATACAGCAGCCCCACAGGTATATACAGCCCCAGTGGTAGTATACAGCAGCCCCACAGGTATATACAGCCCCAGTGGTAGTATACAGCAGCCCCAGAGGTATATACAGCCCCAGTGTAGTATCCAGCAGCCCCAGTGGTAGTATACAGGGCCCCAGAGGTATATACAGCCCCAGTGTAGTATCCAGCAGCCCCAGTGGTAGTATACAGCACCCCCCCCCCTCCTTATCATGTCCCCCCCAGGCGGCGGCAGCTCTCAAAATAACAAACACTTTATACATCACCTTCCGGCGCAGCTCCTCCGCTCCTCCGCTCGCCGGCTTCTTCTTCCTTGTTGTGCCGGCTTCTGTGACCGCGCGCAGGAAATGACGTCATCTCCTGCGCCCGGTCACATGACACCGGCACAACAAGGAAGAAGAAGCTGGCGAGCGGAGGAGCGGAGGACCGGAGGAGCGGAGGAGCTGCGCCGGAAGGTGATGTATAAAGTGTTTGTTATTTTGAGAGCTGCCGCAGCCTGGGTGGGACATGATAAGGAGGGGGGGCTGTTTATTACTACTGGGGACCCATATTAAGGAGGGGGGGCTGTGTAGTGCAATATGCACGGCATCCCCCCGCCGCTGATGGACGGGGGGATGCCGTGCATATTCATTGCACTAATGAGGCGGCCCCACTTGACCGCCTGCGGTCACCGCGGCCTCCTCCTGCCTCCTCCAGCCCCCGGTCACAGCCCCCCCCCCACAGCATACCGTATGACCCGTGTATAAGCCGAGGGGGGGACTTTTCAGCCCAATTTTTGGGCTGAAAAACTCGGCTTATACACGAGTATATACGGTAAGTTTTGCTTGCAACTGTTTTTGCATTTTATTACTTATGCAGATTCTTGTCATATCACTGCATTGTTGCTGTTTTGCTCGTAAAAATCTAAATTTTCATTTTTATTTTGTTAGTGTTTTGTAAATCAAACTTTGGCTTTTAACACTATCTGAATCCTTATTGGCATGCTCTCGATCAGATTCAAGCATGTCTCAACCGACATTCAAGCTCCTGCCTCATGTGACCTACCCCCACACACAGCAAACCAGGTTAATCCAGACTATAACATGACATATTAGTTGTACATTACTTGTATTTAGCTATTTACATTGTTATTTGTTTAGCTTATTCCAAATAGCAGAAAATTTGTACATTTTGCTCATAAATCTATTTTGTAATGGGTGGGTGGGAATAATTTTGATTGCAATTGGACATGGAAACAAACTTAAATCTAAAATCCAGCTGTTACTTGAGGAATATTATATTTTTGGTGCCTTAATTAGAATGATGTTTATATTCATATTGATGCTAAGATTGTAATTGGTCGCCTAAACAGTTTCACAACAATCAATATAAATTATTATTCCTGATCTCAATTAATTTTTGAAATGGCAAGTAGCTAATAATATTTTTAGGCAGGTGACAGGAGCCAAGATGGAGTTCGACCAGGCAGCAATAGTAAGTGTCAAGCTGCCAACTGAATCTCTACATTGGATGCTTTCCGATGGACTTTGGTCTAGAAAACAGTACAAGAGAGAGTCGGATGAATCAAGTTTAATAACTCCACTTGTAATTGTTTTCCCAATGCTCTCTTCTAATTACTTGAAGAACTAGCTTGTCACTAAATATTAAGCTATGCGTAGTCTGAATGAAGAGCAGTGTGCTAATCAATAAACATGTATTGGGGACAAGACTCAAGATTATTTTAAGAACTGCAGGACCCAGAGCCACATTAATGTAACAGCTACCAGAGGACAATCATTGTAATTGTACAAATGCAATCTGTATATTTGTCTTTAGGCCTTGAGTCAACTGTGGATTTTCGACCGGTTGGGGAAAGATGAAAAAATAGAGGTTAAGGTAGTCAGCCTAATTACAGACGGCTCTCACATACATTCACGTAGCAGCTAAAGACAAGCCAATTACGTGGAAGGAGATAAGGAAGTTTTATTTGTATACTAAATTAAACCCCTGATGAAATTAAAAAACACACACACATAGCTCTGTAATTGTGTCTGAGAGAGGTCACATCGGGTTCAGTTATCACAACAGCACAGCCTTGAGATATTTCTCTTAATCCATTGCATTGGCCATATTACGCTCCCTTGGTCCTTTTATTCACAAAAAGTGAAAAATTTCAAAGACTGATAGTCTTTATCAAATGTATTTTACTAAATGATTTTTTTTTTCTGCTAAGCATAGAATTGAATATGATAACAAACAAGGGAAGGTGGATTAGAAGATATGCTGTTTAAAGATCTAGTGTTCTTTATAAGTATGTGAACTGTGAAATTATTAATTAGTGTTGCTTGTTTTAAAACTTTGGGGTCAACAACATGAATAAAAAAATAAATAAAAAAATGAAAACCTTTTTATCTTCAGTTTAATTCTCTTGTTTAAAAACTTAAAAAAATATCAAATATGCTTAATATTAATGAACAGTAATACATGCACTCACTTGAAGACTTAATAGTTTGGGCTTTCATGCATGCAAAAAAATTATTGAAAAAAGCCTTACCTGTAGTAAATCGATATATTGTATTAACTGTTTGGTAAACAATATTATAACATATGACAAATAACATTTTTTTAAGCAGTGAATACATTTCCATAGCTGTTAGCATATTATTTAACTTTTTAATGGCATTTTTGAATAAAGTAATACTTGTTTTGATGCCCTCTAAGTAATTCCACAGCCACAACTACTTCTTGTTTAGACTTGTTTTATACATCATATAGTTGGTTATACATAGGGGTCTTCACTGAAATAGCAATTGCATATAATAAAAACCCTTCATTTTTATTTCAAACTGCAAACTCACAAAAAACTTTTAAAACTATGGAGCACAGTTGAAAAAGAGACGAAGGAAGATATAGGCCCTGTACACTATTCTCCTTCCCCACCTCTAGCTACCAGCAGGGGTTGGTACCCTAATTTGAAAATGTGGCGCCCTCACTCCACAGCGCACTTATCTGTTGTTTCCAGGGTAAACACTACCCCTATTTCTGCCTCGACGCATTTCACTTTGTCCAGATCATCAGGAGACTTGTCTCCTGCAAAACATATCAGGTGGACACCACTTGATGAAGACTGTTTTATACAGTTGAAACGCGTATTGGAGCTGTGAGGGGAGCTGAGAAATTAATAAAAGCTTTGCCATTTATTAAAACATCTTACATGTCTGCTTGATCCTTAGAGTGCTCCTAATCAGACCGCCATTACTATTTTTTGAATGAAAACTACTCCCTTTGTGAGGGACTGGTGGCTGGAGCAGCTCAGGAACAGCACAATCGATCTGCCTTGAGGACCTGGCGTTTCCATCGTAACCCACAGCAAAGAGCGGTGATGCAAATTCGGTTTCGCGGTCACGTGACCAGATAGGTCTTGTTCCGAGGACCAGGAGAGAGGAGAGCAGAGAGGCAGCGCACATACCGCCGGACTTGCACAACCCGATAAGGTGAGTGGCCACCTACCAACGCCACTTAGACGTTTTTAATAAGGGGATCCTACACATTTGCGCCCCTCTTCCTTTTTGTTTTGCAGATCCTCTTTACTGTCACACTCAGAAGTATTAACAGAGCCATATATTTACTCCTTATTTAGTCATTTTTCTTTATATTGATATGCTTCTTCCTACTACAAAAATAACTGTCAAGATCACAATTGCATCAAAACTGTCATCTATTTTTGCATTTTGTGATGAGTTAACGTATATTGCTGTGCTTGTTCTGTATTTGTTGCCTTTATTGTATGGTTAATATCTGTATTGAGTATCAGATATCTGTACTATGTATTTTTGTCTGTCAGTATTGTGTATTTTCTGTGTGTATTTGTTATGTGTATTTAATGTGTTATTGCATATTTAATGCATGGATTGTTACCTTTTAGTCTGTATTGTGTATTTTATGTCTATATTGTGTATTTGATATTCATTTCGTATATGTTGTGTGTTCTTTGTATTTTATGCTTAAATTGTGTTAGGTCCCCTGGCACCGCTCCCCAGCTCTTCTGGGTCTGCATCCTCTGCTTGTCTATCGATCGGGAATCCAGTGTCCAGGCGTGCTGTGTCTTGGAGCCATCGCCATCGCTGGGTCCCCTTCCAATCTGCTGACCACTGGGCTCACATGTAAGCACACTACAATGGTCGGAGTCATGAACCTAATCAGCAGTGCACTAGGCGCGGTCGCACTCCTCCCCTCTGAATGTAGGGGCCACCACAGCTCCACCTGACACTCCCCTTAACCAATAGCTGTCCATCCTCCGGTATATCAGGCCACCTCCACTGATGGGAGGTGCCTGATTATAACAGGCAGTCAGGCCCTCCTTGTGCTCTTCTCTGTTAGACCCATTCCTGCTCTCCTAGCCTCAGGCTCTGATCCCTCGAATCCTCCTTAGCTATACTGTAGTATAGGCTAACCCTACGAGCCGCCCACCGGTACTAGCAGCTGTGGTATTTAGACCCCCTGGGTTTGCCCCTGACAATCCCTATATAGATGTTGGTTAAACTAGGACCAGCTCACCCAGGGGAGTTCGTTACCACGGCCCATTGGGTCCACTCTAGGGAGCCTTCCCCAGGAAGCATAACAGAAAAATCAGGCCATGGACCCCTCTGGTACCTCGTTCTCAGCTGAAAAGGAGATGGCTTTTCTTCAGGAAAATCAGAACCATATTATGGCTTTCTTTCAGTCCACGGATACCCATTTATCCTCCCTTCAGACTTCCGACCCAGTGTCCGCCACTTAGCTAGCGAGCTTAGAGCAGGAGCTGTCCCCGCAACGAGACACGCAATCTTGCATGCTGTTTTATATGTCCTCGGTGAATGATCGTCTGGTCTCCCTGCAGTCTGCAACCACGGCTTCGGCTTCAGCCGCAGCCTATGACAGGTCTCCAGCAGGCGTCCCGAATCCTCCGTCTCACTTTGGAAAACCGCCTAGATACAGCGGTGACCCTAAGTTGTTGGCTTCCTCAACCAGTGTCGTCTACACTTTGAACTGCTGCCACAGCAGTATCCCGCCAATTGGGCCAGGGTGGCCTTTGCTGTGTCCCACCTGGAGGGCAAGGCCCTGGCGTGGGTTAACCCTCTATGGGAGCGTAATGACCCCGTGGTCTCTCACTTGTCGACCTTTTTGGAGACATTTCTTAAGGTCTTTGATAAACCTGGCCGGGTCACATCTATTACAGAATCCCTCTTCAACCTCTGTCAAGGGACCCTCACCTCTGAGTTGAGATGGAATAACGAGGCACTGACTAGAGCTTTCTGGCGTGGCCTGTTGGGCAGGATAAAGGACGGACCCATGGTTTGGGATATACCAGCTGAGCTGGAGGACTTGATTTCGCTAGCCACTAGCATCGATTTGCGTTTCCAGGAACGCTCCCGTGAATCTGCCAGGGAGAGGAGATCAGTCCGGCTGCTTCCCTCTGAACGCAGTCCGCCCAGTCCATGGGCCGTGATATCTGCCGCCGCCCCCTTTTCCGAACCTATGCAAGTGGATCGAGTCAGGATGGCGGAATAATACCGAGAGGAGAGGCTGGCTCACGGCCTATGCCTGTACTGCAGAGACGCATCCCATCAGCGCCGGTATTGTCCTGAAAGACCGGGAAACTCCTCCACCTAGGACAAGTAAGAGAGGCCATCCTAGGCAAGAGCAATGCCTCTCAACCCCTCACCCTACCCGTGCAGGTAATACGTTTGCAGAGATGCTTCTCTGAGCTGGCCTACGTGGATTCTGGGGCAGCAGGAAACTTCATTCGGGCTTGGAATCCCCATAATACTTCTGTTGACGCCTCGTGTAATTGTGTTGGTGGATGGCAGACCGCTGAAGGAGATTGTCACCAAGGTGACAGAAAAGGTGGAGGTGCAGATCGGGGCTCTACACTGTGAAAGAATTGCCTTCTACGTCCTGCCCGGTCTCTGCCATGCCCTGCTCCTCAGGCTTCCCTGGCTCTGGACTTAAGAACCTGCCCTGGACTGACACTCTGGGGATGTGCTGCGGTGGGGTGCTCTCTGCCAAAAGAGATGCCTGCAGTTCATTCTGCCACCTTGTTCTCCGCAACCGGATTCTGTTCTTCCTGGTTTACCGGCAGCCTATTGGCAGTACGCGGATATCTTCAACAAGACAGAGGCAGAAGTCCTCCCGCCTCATCGGCCATATGATTGCCCTATAGACCTGGTTCCCAGTGCTACACCACCCAGGGGACAAATCTACCCGTTGTCGCCAGCCGAGTCGCAAGCCATGTCTGATTATATCACGGACAATTTTGCTAGGGGCTTCATCCGAAAGTCCACATCCCCTGCTGGAGCAGGGTTTTTCCTTGTGAAGAAGAAGGAGGGCACCCTTCGACCCTGTATAGATTACAGGAGCTTGAATGCGATCACCGTCAAGAACAAATACCTCCTGCCGCTGATTCCGGAGCTCTTTGACAAGCTCTAAGAGGCTCGCATCTTCATGAAATTGGACTTACGAGGAGCCTACAACCTGGTTCGCATACGTGCCGAGGACGAATGGAAGACTGCTTTCAACACCAGGGACGGCCATTATGAGTATTTAATCATGCCATGTGGGGTATAATGCCCCCTTGGTGTTCCAAAAGTTCATCAATGACATCTTCCATGATCTGTTGTACACGTGTGTGGTGGTATATTTGGATGACATTCTCATCTTCTCCCCGTATTTATCCTCCCATATACAGGACATGCGGCAATTCCTCCTGCGACTGAGGAGGAATCAGTTGTACACCAAGGTGGAGAAATGTGTCTTTGAGCAGACCTCTTTGTTCTTTCTCGGATACATTATCTCTGATTCCGAATTCCGGATGGACCCTGAGAAGCTCTCCGCCATTCTGAAGTGGCCCCGTCCTGTGGGGACTAAGGCTATCCAGCGGTTCCTTGGCTTTGCAAATTATTACAGGCAATTCATTCCCCATTTCTCTTACTTGATTAAACCCATCATGGTTCTCATCTCTAAGGGAGCAAAGTCCTGCAACTGGACCCCGGAGGCTGAAAAAGCCTTCTCCACCTTAAAGCGCTCCTTCTCTGAGGCTCCTACCTTGCACCGACCAGAGGTAAACAGATAGGAGCAGGGGTTGTCCTCTCCCAGAAATCCTCTTCGGGTCGGTTAGTCACCTGCAGGTTTTTCTCCAAAGTATTTACCGCGTCGAAGCGCAAGTATTCTATTGGGGATTGTGAATTGCTGGCCATGAAATTGGCATTAGAGGAGTGGCTGATGCCCTGTCAAAGTCCTTCCAGCCATCGGATGTGGAGGAGGAGTCTTTCCATATCATTGACCCTACCAAGATAATCACTGTGGCTCCATTACGTATAGCTGGACATCCGCCGGTTAAGACCTTCGCAGCACAGGAAAAGAGGAAGACGGTCCTGTCATGGGGCCACTCGTCGTGAATTGCCAGCAATGTTGCAGTTAAAGAGTCTTTCTCTTTGATCTCTCTTCAGTATTGGTTGCTTACTATCCGTCAAAATGTCCACGATTTTGTTGTTTCATGTCCGTCTTGTGCTAGAAATAAGGTGTCCAGGAAGTTGCCAGCTGGACATCTACTGCCTCTCCCAGTTGCGTCTGCTCCTTGGCAACACATAGCCATGAATTTCATTACGGATCTTCCCTGCTCCTCTGGCTGTATTGTCATATGGGTAGTTGTGGATCGCTTCTCTAAAATCGCCCACTTCGTTCCTTTGCCCAGTCTACCATCCATTCCTGAGTTGGCCAAGATATTCATCGAACACATCTTCCGGCTTCACGGATTTCCTCGTCATATCGTGTCCAATAGGGGAGTCCAGTTCATTTCCCGGTTCTGGAGGGCTCTGTGAAAGCATATGGACATCATGTTAGACTTCTCCTCTGCCTATCATTCTCTGTCCAATGGGCAGGTGGAGCGCATTAACCAAGTCCTCACCACCTATCTTCGGCACTTCGCCAACGCTCATCACGATAACTGGACCTGTCTCCTCCCTTGGGCGGAATTAGCTTACAACAATCACTCTCTAGTGAGTCGTCAGCTAAATCTCCTTTTGCCGTGGTATTCGGGCAACATCCTGGTTTGCTTTTTTCGATCTCCTCAGTGTCCGGCAACCCGGTGGCTGATGCATTGTCTGTGAACTTCTCCAAGGTCTGGAGAGAGACCAGAGATGCTCTCACACAAGCCTCTTGCAGGATGAAGAGACATGCCGATTAGAGATATCTGGATTCTCCATCTTTCTTCCAGGGTGATAAAGTGTGGTTTTCTTCCAGATATGTCAGGTTGAAGATGCCATCCTACAAGTTAGGGCTGCGTTATATCGGTCCCTTCGAAGTCCTGGAATGCATCAACGACGTTGCCTACAAGCTGAGACTGCCTGCCTCGCTTCGCGTCATTCTCCTTTCATGTCTCGTTGTTGAAACCAGTAGTGCTTAATCATTTTCATCCATCCTCCGGTACTGTTCCATGGCCTTTCAGCTCCGAGAATGTCTATGAAGTCAGGGACATCCTTGCCATGAAGAAATGTAGAGGCAAAACCCTCTTCCTAATTGACTGGGTTGGCTTCGGTCCTGAGAAAAGATCTTGGGAGCCACTGGAGAACATTGATGTGCCACGCATTCTGGCGAGGTTCTTAGCCCACCTTCGGAGGAAGGGCATAAGGGAGGGAGTACTGTTAGGTCCCCTGGCACCGCACCCCAGCTCACCTCTCCTGGGTCTGCATCCTTTTCTCCTCTGCCAATTGGACATCCGGAATCCAGGCGTGCTGTGTCTCGGAGCCATCGCCATATCCCTTTCCTGTCTGATGACCACGGGGCTCACACATCAGCACACACTACAATGGTCGGAGTCATGAACCTAATCAGCGGTGCACAAGGCGCGGTCACGCTCCTCCCCTGTAAATGTAGGGGTCGGCACGACTCCACCTGACACTACCCTAGACCAATAGCTGTCCATCCTTCGGTATATCAGGCCACCTCCACTGATGGGAGGTGCCTGATTATTGAGCTAGTAAGCTTCTGCTTCTCTGGCTGTTAGTCAGGCCCTCCTTGTGCTCTCCTCTGGTAGACCCATTCCTGCTCTCCTAGCCTCAGGCTCTGATCCCTCGAATCCTCCTTAGCTATACCGTAGTATAGGCTAATCCTACGAGCTTCCCCCTGGTACTAGCAGCTGTGGTATTTAGACCCCCTGAGTTTGCCCCTGACAATCCCTGTATAGGTGTTGGTTAAACTAGGACCAGCTCACCCAGGGGAGTTCAGTGCTACGGCCCATTGGGTCCACTCTAGGGTGCCTTCCCCAGAAGCGTGACATATTGTATATTTGATGTCTGTATTCTGAATCTATTTTGCCATCAGGGATGCCTCAGGTGGAAAGGTTTCAACTGAGATGCCAAACTAAGCATACTGCCCAGTGCCAGTATTGGCAATAGGATGATGTACAATAAGGCATTTTTTTATTACAAAATACAACTTTGATTCAGTGTAGCTACATCACGGGTGTCACACTACTGTGTGGAAGAAAGGACTGACAATCTACTTCTGTTTCATGTAAAGAAAACTTGATGGAGAGTACAACTAAATGAATTTGATATAGTTCTGGGAGATGCTCTTCTGGGTCGGAAGGCAAATAACAAACTGTTGGGGAAGAGCTGATGATCGACCTGAGTTTGATCAAGTCTCATGATGTGCCAGGATCAAAGCTGCAAGAATGTCTAGATGCTGATATCACTTGGTTGAAAGGGAAGATCAAAAGCTGCAGAGATATCATGAAGTTTGAAACTTTGAATGTTCAAACTATGAACTAAGGCTAATTCGACGTCATCAAAACTGAAATGGACAGAACAGGACTCAACTTACTCATAATTAGTGAGCTAAAATGGACTCAATCCAGACATTTCCAGACAAACGGACATTGTGTCTACTATTTTGGCAATGATAACTGAAGAAGAAATGGTGTCGCTTTTATTTCAAATTAAAAATTGGCCACAACTGTCCTGAAGCACAATGCAGTCAGTAAGAGTCTTTCGATATAACTACAAGGAGCGCCAATCCATGTCACAATTATACAAGTTTACTCCCCAACTACAGATGCCGAGGAGGAAGTCGTTAATCTATTCTACGATCAAGATCAAGAAAAAATCGATAAGACACCAAAAAAAGAATTGCGTATTATCAAGGGAGTCTGAAATGCAAAAGAAGGTCCTGGCAAATATGGCACTGTTGTTGGAGACTTTGGAATTGTGAGAGAAAATGAGGCTGGAGATTCATTGACTTTTGAATGACTAATCAACTGTCCATCATGAGCACTTTATTCCATTATTATAATTACATTATTATTATAAAGGGAGTCTCTACACACAGACATCACTGAATGTTGCCTATAAGAATCAGAATGACTACATATGTGTGTGCCAAAGATGGAAGTCGTCGATCATTACTGCAAAAATAAGGCCAGGAGCTGACTGTGGAATTGATCCTGAACTTTTGATAGCAAAGATTAGCGTCAAGCTGCGCAAACAAACAAGACAACAGAGAGTTTCTAATTTTAATTTGATCAAAATACCTGAAGTTCTCTGGAATAGTCTGCAAAACAGTTATTAGTTACTAGACACAAATGAAAGGAAGCGTGAGGAATTATAGACAAATAGAAAGACTATTGTTACTGAACAAGTTAGAAAGACAATAAACAAGAGACAGAAGAGATCCCCGCAGCCATGGTTAACAGAAGAGACCCTAAAGATCATCGAAGAAAGAAGAAAGGCAAAAGCAAAAGATAACAAGCAGGAAACAGACAATACCAGTAAAAGACTAAAGAGAGCCATTTGAGCATACAAAGAACTTTATTAACTGAAGATATGTACAAAGGTTGAAAATGGACATCTGAAGGACAAAACCAAGAAGGCATACCAAAAAATCAAAGAGTTAAGATGAAAGTTTCAACCAAGAGTGGGAATGCTGAAGAACACCAACGGGAACCAACTAACTGAGCCACAACAGACCAAGAAAAGATTAAAGGAATACACAGAGCATGTCTACATAAACAAGTCTTTGATACAGGAAGAATGTAAGACTGGACATGATAGCGAACCGAACATCTTGAAAGAAGTCTTTGCTGCCTGCAATAATGGTTCTGTTAAAAAAGAAAGGCACCTGGATGGAACAGTTACCAACAGATCTAATAAAGTCTTCGGAAACTGCAGTAGAAATCATCACATGCCTGTGTCAACAGATATGGACTACTGATAAATAGCCCAAGGACTTGACAATATCTGTGTTTATTGCTATTCTGAAAAAGAGGGATACTACTAATTATGGAAACTATCGGACTATTGTCCCCATACCTCATGCCAGCAAAATTCTGTTGAATATCCAAAAAGACGGCTACAGCCTTACTTTGACAAAGAGTGGCCAAAGGAACAAGCAGGATTGATAAAAGGCAGTGGAATCAGAGATGTAATTGCTAACATGAGATTAATAATGGAAAAGGCTAAATAATACAAGGAGCTCTATTTTTTTTTCATCGACTACAGCAATGGCTTCGCCTGTGTTAATCACCAGAAACTCCGGAGTACCATGAAGGAAATGGGTGAGCCAAACCATATGACCGGCCTCAGTGGGATTCTTTACATTGATTAACAAGAAACATTCCAAACAAAATACATTGACACAGCATGGTTCAAAGTAGAGTGCAGCGTCAGACCCTACATCCTGTAACCATTTTTCTTCAATTTATACACAGGAGCTATTTTCAGGAATACTAGACTTGCCTAAAAAGAAGAAGAAATCAAAATTGGTGGATAAATCATCAATAAGCTAAAATATGCAGATGATACAACACTGACAGCAACAAACATAAGTGGAATGAAGGACTTAATATGGAATGTCAAAATAGAAAGCTTGAACATGGGACTGCTACTCAACAAAAAGAATACAAAGATTTTGACTACTGCAGGACAAGGATACATTTGGGATGGATGGCAACAAACTAGAAGTGGTAAAGAACTTCAACCTACTCGGATCAATGATTACTCAAAATGCAGTGACGACACTGGAAGTCAATAGGAGAATAGCTATGGTAAATTCAACAATGAGGTCACTGGGCAAGGTTTCAAATCAAGGAATATTTCACATGCAATAAAGACACAGTTTGTACATAGTCTGATCTTAGTAACATACGGAAGGTAAACATGGATGATAAAGAAACAAGGCAGAAGAAGAATCAACGCCTTTGAAATGTGGTGCTGGACAAGGACCATAGACGGCAAGAAGAACTTACAAATCCATTTTGGAACAAATCAAGCCAGACAGGTCACTTGAGGCAAGGATCACCAAGCTATGACTTGCTTACTTTGGACACATCATAAGAAGAGAAAAATCACCAGAGAAGGACATTATGGTAAGAAGAATAGAAGATACAAGGTGAAGAAGATCAGCAACTCAATGGGTTGATACTGTCACTCTGCCACTCACAAAGATGGACACACCCTGGACTTCATCTTCACCCGCCTATGTTCTCTCACTAACCAAACTCACCCCTCCCCCTGTCTGACCATGATCTCCTGACTTTCTACTCCCTCTCCTCCCCCTTCTTCACTTCCTCCACCCTGCAATCTTATCCATCCTCTCTGAAACCTATAGCATATAGATCTACACTCATTCTCATAATCCCCTCTCCTTCTGTACCTGTATGCCATATGTTGTCCATGTACCCTGTACTTGTCTTTGTATACCCTTCCATATGTAAAGCACCATGGAATTAATGGCCCTATAATAATAATAATATTACTAATAATAATAACAATAATAATGGTGGAGAAGACCCTGGTGAACCCATCTAGGCTCGCGCAAAATCGATCTTCCTACAAAGCGTTCAGCCATCAAGTCGCCATGGATTGAGATTGAGCTCAAGGCCAATAAATAAGTATAAAAATGTTTTCTTTCATCATAATAAATAAAATGTAATGCAAAAAATGAATCATCTCTTTATAAGAATTGTATACATAAATTTACTTCTCCCTTAATTTGTTTGTTTTGGAGTTGATAAAACAGCTTATATTTTTAAATTAAAATAAATGTTACCACTATTTTTATACATTTTGAAAAAATATCATGCACAAACCGCACTTGAACTGTGACTATAACCAAGTACCGTATATACTCGTGTATAAGCCGACTTTTTCAGCCCAAAAATTGGGCTGAAAAGTCCCCCCCTCGGCTTATACACGAGTCATATACGTGGGGGCTGTGTCCGGGAGCAGGAGGAGGCAGGAGGAGGCTGGAGGAGGTGGGGGGAAGGCTGCAATATGAGCGGCTCGTGACGTGGAGCCGCTCATAACTTATTCATGATATGCACTGCATCCCCCGCCCATCCGCGGGGGGAGCAGTGCATATCGCCTTACAGCCCCCCCCCCCCGGGGTATCCAGGGCCCCCCGTATATACAGCCCCCCCGTGGTATCCAGGGCCCCCCGTATATACAGCCCCCCCCCCCGTGGTATCCAGGGCCCCCCGTATATACAGCCCCCCCCGTGGTAACCAGGGCCCCCCGTATATACAGCCCCCCGTGGTATCCAGGGCCCCCCGTGGTAACCAGGGCCCCCCTTGCTGCACCTGTAAAGGAAGAAGTCAGTATACTTATCCGCCGCCGCCGTCGCCGCTCCGCTTCTCGGTCACCGCGCTGCTCCGGGTCTTCACGCTTCCTGTTCCTTCTCCGGCCTCAGGAAATGACGTCATTGTTCGAGCGCCGGAGAAGGAACAGGAAGCGTGAAGACCCGGAGCAGCGCGGTGACCGAGAAGCGGAGCGGCGGCGGCGGCAGCAGCGATAAGTATACTGACTTCTTCCTTTACAGGTGCAGCAAGGGGGGCCCTGGTTACCACGGGGGGGCTGTATACAGCTGGGGCCCTGGATACCACGGGGGGGCTGTATACAGCTGGGGCTGCTGTATACAGCTGGGGCCCCTGTATACTACCTATGGGGGGGTCTGTATACCTCTGGAGCTGCTGCTGTATATACCCCCTGGGGCTGCTGCTGTATATACCCCCTGGGGCTGCTGTATACTACTACTGGGGCTTCTGTATACTACTACTGGGGCTGCCGTATACTACCACTGGGGCTTCTGTATACTACTACTGGGGCTGCTGTGTATATACCCCCTGGGGCTGCTGTATACTACCACTGGGGCTTCTGTATACTACCACTGGGGCTTCTGTATACTACAACTGGGGCTTCTGTATACTACCACTGGGGCTGCTGTATACTACTACTGGGGCTGCTGTATACTACTACTGGGGCTGCTGTATACTACTACTGGGGCTGCTGTATACTACTACTGGGGCTGCTGTATACTACCACTGGGGCTTCTGTATACTACCACTGGGGCTGCTGTATACTACCACTGGGGCTGCTGTATACTACCACTGGGGCTGCTGTATACTACTACTGGGGCTGCTGTATACTACTATTGGGGCTGCTGTATACTACTACTGGGGCTGCTGTATACTACCACTGGGGCTTCTGTATACTACTACTGGGGCTGCTGCTGTATATACCACTGAGGCTGCTGTATACTACTATTGGGGCTGCTGTATACTACCACTGGGGCTGCTGTATATACCTCTGGGGCTGCTGTATACTACCACTGGGGCTGCTGTATATATCTCTGGGGCTGCTGTATACTACCACTGGGGCTGCTGTATATATCTCTGGGGCTGCTGCTGTGTATACCACTGGGGAGGCTGCTGTAACACTGCTGGGGCCTGTATGTACCACTTGGGAGGCTGCTTTATACCACACTTCTGGGGGCTGTATACTACCACTGGGGAGGCCTGTACACCACTGCGGGGGCCTGTATACCACACTGCTGGGGGCTGTATACCTGTGCTGGGGTCCACCCTCGGCTTATACACGAGTCAATAGGTTTTCCCAGATTTTGGGGGCAAAAGTAGGGGGGTCGGCTTATACACGGGTCGGCTTATACACGAGTATATACGGTAATTCTTCTTCTCTTGCATTAGGTTGACCAGATTTAATACACATCAGAACACAGGGCAGCATTATTTTCTCAAGGCCTTCTTATTTAGTTTATATTACTCCAGCATGTTAAACATTAAACATGTTAAGGCTCTACAAATTATAAAACAAGCATTAATTCACATTAAAATCTGCAGTATCAAGCTGAATAAACAAACATATAATAAGTACAGCGTTTGTGAACTCCCATGTTAATTCCTTGACCTGTAACACAAGCTGCAGCAAATTCTAGCTACATTATGTCTCCTGCACTTTCCAGTCAAAACCGCTGAGCCTCAGCAGCACAATGCCACTGTTTATATTCCAAGACAAGAGAATATAATTTACCCTATTCCGAGGCAATTAAAATTCTACAACTACAATTACTTATATCCCAGCAGGATTTCCCTAATCATCCTTCATATAATAGACTTACGGCCCCAGAACACCCAACGTGTCCTACTTACTGCTAGATTTGTCAGGTCTGTAATTAATAATTGTGTTTAATGTTGATAAATAAAATTGTCAGTGCTCCTTCTACTAATTGCTAATCCAGATAATATTTAATAGGTTTATTTACGCCTTAATAAAAGTCCTTGTTATTTCGTTTTCCCCTACTAGACAGGTCTTAATCTGTCATTACTTGTCTGACAATGCTAGCAATACGAAATGACAAGCCAGGGTAAAGCTTATCCATTCAAATTTTATCTAAAATATTCTTCCTCTGAAAGCCCAATATTGCACATCATTTCTGCAATTTGCTAATGAATGATTTGTGGTGATAATAGGAAAATTGTAGCAAATGTATTACCGTATATACTCGTGTATAAGCCGACCCGTGTATAAGCCGACCCCCCTACTTTTGCCCCCAAAATCTGGGAAAACCTATTGACTCGTGTATAAGCCGAGGGTGGACCCCAGCACAGGTATACAGCCCCCAGCAGTGTGGTATACAGGCCCCCGCAGTGGTATACAGGCCTCCCCAGTGGTAGTATACAGCCCCCAGAAGTGTGGTATACAGCAGCCTCCCCAGTGGTACATACAGGCCCCAGCAGTGTTACAGCAGCCTCCCCAGTGGTATATACAGCAGCAGCCCCAGTGGTAGTATACAGCAGCCCCAGAGATATATACAGCAGCCCCAGTGGTAGTATACAGCAGCCCCAGAGGTATATACAGCAGCCTCCCCAGTGGTATATACAGCAGCAGCCCCAGTGGTAGTATACAGCAGCCCCAGAGATATATACAGCAGCCCCAGAGGTATATACAGCAGCCCCAGAGGTATATACAGCAGCCCCAGTGGTAGTATACAGAAGCCCCAGAGGTAGTATACAGAAGCCCCAGTAGTAGTATACAGAAGCCTCAGTGGTATATACAGCAGCAGCCCCAGTAGTAGTATACAGAAGCCCCAGTAGTAGTATACAGCAGCCCCAGTAGTAGCTTACAGCAGCAGCCCCAGTGGTAGTATACAGCAGCAGCAGCAGGGGGTATATACAGCAGCAGCCCCACGGGGTATATACAGCAGCAGCCCCAGTGGTAGTATACAGAAGCCCCAGTAGTAGTATACAGCAGCAGCCCCAGGGGGTATATACAGCAGCAGCCCCAGGGGGTATATACAGCAGCAGCCCCAGGGGGTATATACAGCAGCAGCCCCAGGGGGGGTATATACAGCAGCAGCCCCAGGGGGTATATACAGCAGCAGCCCCAGGGGGTATATACAGCAGCAGCCCCAGGGGTATACAGACCCCCCCCATTAGTATACAGGGGCCCCAGCTGTATACAGCAGCCCCAGCTGTATACAGCCCCCCCGTGGTATCCAGGGCCCCCCTTGCTGCACCTGTAAGGGAAGATGTCAGTATACTTATCGCTGCCGCCGCCGCTCCGCTTCTCGGTCACCGCGATGCTCCGGGTCTTCATGTTTCCTGTTCCTTCTCCGACGCTCGAACAATGACGTCATTTCCTGAGCGCCGGAGAAGGAACAGGAAACATGAAGACCCGGCCGGAGCAGCGCGGTGACCGAGAAGCGGAGCGGCGGCGGCGGCGGCAGCGATAAGTATACTGATATCTTCCTTTACAGGTGCAGCAAGGGGGGGCCCTGGATACCACGGGGGGGCTGTATATACGGGGGGGGCGGGATACCACGGGGGGCTGTATATACGGGGGGGGGGCGGGATACCACGGGGGGGGGCTGTATATACGGGGGGTGGCGGGATACCACGGGGGGGGCTGTATATACGGGGGGGTCGGCATACCACGGGGGGGGGGCGCTGTAAAGCCGAAATCCCTCAAGGCTGATGATGATTATAATAAGTGTCAGATCTCACAGTAAATTACCGTATATACCCGTGTATAAGCCGAGGGGGGACTTTTCAGCACATTTTATGTGCTGAAAAACTCGGCTTATACACGAGTATATACGGTACTTGTTTGAAAAGATCAATATATCAATATAAGTGTAGAATAAGATACATTTTCTTAAAAGAAAGGAGATTTCATGATTTGGCTTCTTCACAATTATCGCACCTTAAAAATGTATTTCTACCCCATGAACTTTCTAATGGTGGGTTTACACACACCAATTTATCTGTTCAATCTCTGAACCAATCTCTGGTTGCAGTGAAATCATGGATACATTGCTCCATGTTGTACACAGCCACAAAATGGAGCAATATATCCATGATTTCACTGCAACCAGAGATTGGTTCAGAGATTGAACAGATAAATTGGTGTGTGTAAACCCACCATAACTTTTTTCACCTTACACTCCCAAGCTAAAATGTATTTTATTGATATTTTACGTGCTATTACATCACAAAGTAGCAAGTATTTGTGAAGTGAAAATGAAATGATGGTTTTCTAAATGTTTTCAAAATATAAATCTGAAAATTGTGATGTGCATTTGTATGCATTCCCCTGTAATCTGCCACTCCTAATTAAAATCCTGAGTGACATTTTCCTCGAGAAGTCACCAATTAGTCCAACTGTTTGTAATTTATCGTCTGTATACCTACACATGTTCTGTGAAGGCCTCGCAGGTTTGCTTGAGAGCATTAGGGATAAAACATTATTATGAAAACCAAGGAACACACCAGACAGTTCTGAAATAAAGTTGTGGGGAAGACTAAAGCAGAGTTAGGTTTTTAAAAAATAGCCCAACCTCTGAGCATTTTATGGCGCACTGCTCAATCCATCATCCATAAACGGAAGAAGTATGGCACAACTACAAACCTCTCAAGACATGACCATTAGAGCTGTCCTAAATGCAAGCAAAAAATTATATTTTAAATTTTTTGATTAGGCACCCTTTAAAATTATTAATTTGGGTAAAGAGTAAATAAACTGCAAATATTTAAAAAATCTTTTCAGTTTTACAGGTGCTTACCAATCATGTAATTTAAACATATTTTAGCAAAAATTAACCGTTATGATCGACAATTATAAATCATGTTTATTTTTCAACAAAAACAGTTACTTTTGTTGCCTGACAGTTCAATGCTTCGTTTACAGTGTCATTATTTGCAGTCCATGAGTGTATTTTTGTTCTATCTCCATATCTCAATACTCCTTGACTACCAGCAGCAGAAATTGTTTCTGTTCTTCATTCAATGTTTGCAACTTGCTATATTTTTCCATCAGTGCTACTCCTCCTTATGCAGTACCATTAATCACTCTCATGCCACTGACTGTTTTCTTGGCATCCTAGTAGCCTTCACATGAAAACAATAGATCTGCATCTTTGGACAGAAACGTCAATGACATGCCAGTGATGTTAAAGAACCTGTAGGTTTCCTGAGTGACAGTCTTCCAAGTTCTTTGTCACAACTAATGCTCTCAGACAAGTACCATAAGAGTCTTCATCACGACGACTGATTAGTAGTGGATGAACCTGCCGATGCTCGGGATCGGCGTCTTTGCATCGTCTTTTCGTAAAGTCCGATCTCGGAGCCGAATATGACACAAACTTGAGTCTAAACCCTGAACTTGGACTTTACAGTTATGGGATCTGGTGCGGGAAGCTGTAAAAGAAAGCATATAGTTAATAATAAACATTGTCATTATACTTACTGCTCCCACGACGCGTCCTGTCATCCCACTGTCCTGGCCTCTTCCACATTAAAGGTCATTCCTTACATTTTCGGGGTTATTTACTGCTTGTGTCCTTCGGCAGTTATTGGCTGGCTGCCGACACCAGCGAAAAACTGGCGACGTGTTCGCGCTAATGTCAGAGTTCACCCAAATTCATGGTTCAGTCATGAACCCAATTAAGCTCTGACTGTCAGTGTCAGCCTGGTTCTCGCTCTGTACAGACAATTGTTTTACAGAGCGATGAAGCAGAGCTGATCTTGCTTCTCGCCTGTGGACTACATCGGACTCAAGATTTTTTAAAATAAAGATAGTCTTTAAATGTGTTTTTTTTTATTTATAATGAAAAAAAAATTTCTGTGTTGTTTTTTTTTTACTGTTTACTAGAAATTCATGGTGGCCATGTCTAATTTGGGGTGACGCCATGAATTTCGGGCTTAGTAACAGCTGAGAATACAAAGCTTGTATTAACCCCATCATTACCCAGCATGACACCCCCATCAGGGCTGTTGGATAATCCGGTTAAAGCGCCTAGAAATGACGCTATAATGAATGTGGCATTTTTAGGGGCGGCTACGCTTTTTGACGTTGGGGGACCAAAATGCTTGGGTCTTACCACTCTGAGAATCCCAGCCCTTAGTTGCCTGGTTTTACCTGGCTGGCAATCAATATATGGCGGGAGCCAATGCTTTTTTTTAATTATATTTTTAAATAATTTAAAAAAATTAATGGGCTTCCCTGTATTTTAATTGCCAGCCAAGGTAAAGCCTGGCAGCTAGGGGTGGTAGCCCATAGCTGTCTGCTTTATCTGTGCTGAGAATCAAAAATACACATTTTATTTTTTATTATTATATCCGTAGTATTTTTAGATATCAGTGCAAATGAAGTGGACAGCTATAGGCTGCCACCCCCATCTGCATGGCTTTACCTTGGCTGCCAATCAAAATAAAGGAAGCTCATCAATTTTTTAATTATTTCAAAAAATGTAAAAAAAATTGTGTGGGCTCCCGCCGTATTTTGATCGCCAGCCAGGTAAAACTTGCCATGGTGGGATAGCTTTTAAATTTTTTTTTATAAAATAAATTCACCAAGTTCCCTTTTTTTATGCACTTTTGCAATTATTTATTTACTTATTTTAGGGTATATGCGTATTTTTGTTTCTTTTCTTTGGTTTTCCTGTAGTATGTATTCGCATGATCAGCAGGATCTTCTCTCTCTTCTGTAGAGTGTAATTTCTTACGGCCAGCAGGGTCCTCTCTTTCTCTTTTGTAATGTATGTATGTAAGCTCTTATGGTCACTGAGGTCCTCTCCACTGTTATTCCCGGCATTGTGATGAGCAGCAACAGACAAAGGTTACCAGAGTTCACAATCACAGAGTTGCGTATTGGGTATCCCGTGACTATAAACTCTGTGAAATCTTTTAAACGTAGTCATGTTGTCGCATGCCACATGAGCTGTCTTGGGATACCTGCAAGATCGCACTAGAGGCAGCTAGTGAGTGCCACAGTGACGTCATGAGGTGACTGTAGTTCACAATTGCAGGATATCTGCTACGTGACTCAACAATTGTGAACTCTGGTCACTGTTGTCTGTTACCGCTCATCACAATGCTAGGATTAGGACAGTGGCTGTTCTCCCGCCATATGGGGGAAGTCTTCACTGACCGTGACCCTCATGTGTTGGGAAACTTTGATCTATCTATCTACTCTGTCTTCTCTATTTATCATCATTAATCATTTTCTTATCTTAGGACATTTTAAACACATAAAAACATTTATTACAGTGACATGCATTTTTCTCTAACACGTATCACACGGATCACATCTATGTGTGGTCCATGTCTCATCCGTGCTGCTGGCAAAAAATGTGTCTAGGTAGTGGAGCACATGGACACATGTATAGTCCACACGGACACATGATCCATGTTAAAACACGTACACTTGATGATTCCTATACAATTTAATGTGTCTGCGTGTGTATGTGTCTCCGGTATGTGTAAAAACGAATGCCAAACGTACAAAACATAGGCATGTGGCGCTAGCTTTATAAAGTGTAAGCGTTAATGATCAGCAGAATTTTCTCTCTCCTGTAGAGTGCAAGCTCTCATGATCAGTAAAGTTCTCCCTCCTTTGTAGAGTGTAAGCTCTTATGGGCAGTGAGGTCCTTTCAGTCCTGTATGAGGTCCTTTCAATCCTGTAAAGTGTAAGCTGTTACTATTAGTAGGGTTCTTTCTCTCTCATCTGAAGTGTGTAATCTCTTATTATAAGTATGGTTCTATTATTCTTTTATATCTCGAATGTGTATTTTTTGAGCAATTACAAACTTTCTAATATTAAGATTAGTACATATTTATTAGCTGCAAATTAAATTTATAGGTAAAATTTGGCAAAGTCTGCAAACTCAAACGATCTGCTCCTCTGTATCCATTAGGATTTGTTAGTTTTGTGTTTGAAAATCCATTATAAAGTCTTAACAGTAACCTGAACACAATGTTATACTCTTTTAGTTTCTTACACAGGAGCCTGAGGCCTGACCCAACCAGTTCCTGTACAGTCTAAGGTTCCTAGCTGTGCAGTTCCTAGTGGCCCCATGGCTTGAATAACCCTTTCCACAGCAATAGGAAAAGACAACTCAGATTTTACTTCACGATGCGCTGTTTTGTGTACCTCGTACCTCCATCTAGGAACTGGAGCAAAGAGGAAGAACACTAAAACCCTGAATCAGGAAGGAGTGCAGAAATAGATAAAAAGCCTGAGAAAATATGAAACCAGAAAAAGAAAGTGAAATAGTGAAGAGATCTACTATAAAGAAATGCCTCCTTCCTCCTAAGAAATACAATTTACCATGTTTTTATTTACTTCCAAAAATTCACAAGAGCCTGACCCATCCCTCTTGCAAACTCATCACCTCAGGGGTCAAATTATTGATTGCAAACATGTTACACGATGTAGATTTATTCCTACAAAAATATGTTGTGCCTTGAATTCATATCTGCGTGACTACTCCCAACTGATCAGTCTACTTGAGAATCTATCACTGATGTTAGTGTGCTTAATTCTAGAATCGAACATGCTTTGCGTCTGGTAAGTGTAGACCATTTTCTTACTGGGGACATTGATAGGCCTCCTGACCAAAAAAAATTATATTAGACAGTATTCATTTTGTCATTTTGTATTCTCATTTGAGGATTTTATTTTTCGTCAAGTGAAGGGCTGTTGCGAGGAAAACGAGATTTGCCCCTAGTTACTCTTATCTGTTCATGAGGTGTTTCGATTCCCTTTTCATTGCACTGTCTTGCGCTCCCATTGGTCCGATCCAATTTTATAAACGGTTCATTGATGACCTCTTCCTTATATTGACTGAAGTCCTTGAGTTTGTACATTATCTTAAACAGAACATATGGGGTATTAAATTTACAGCCACCTGTTTAAAGGACCAAATTTAATTCTTGGACCTTAATATAAAAAAAGGACGAGACTGATAATATTTACACATCCATTTTCTTTAAGAAGGTCGACGTCAATAGCTATTTGGAGTTTTCAAGAGGACGTCTTTCTACGTGGATAAGGAATATCTCGTACGGCCAATCTTGGTGCACACGAAAAAATTGCACAAAAAAAAATCAGAATTCATTAGTGAGATAAATATCCTACAAAATCATTTTAAAGAAAAGGGATATCCAAAACACATTTTGGTTGATGCCTAAAGAAAATCCAAAGATTTGGAACAGAGTAAATGTTTAGGAAAAATAAAAGAATGGGAGTCAATTAAAGGTGTAGAAATTAAAAATGGGCATAATAGTTGTTTGGTCACAACTATTAGTAAATTGTGTAATAATATAAAATCTTTGATCATGAAACATTGGCACATATTGAAATGTGACCCTGTTCTTTCTTCTGCTCTCCCATCAGTCCCCTCAATAATTTTCAGAAAAAATTCGAATTTAAAAAACTTAGTTGCTCCAAGTCGATCCTGTCAAACTGATGGTACACCATTGAACATCACTACAGTAGACCCTATGGGCAACTTTTCCTGTTGCCTCCCTAGGTGCATCTGTTGTAAGGTCCTCCAACATGGGGCCAATTCATTTATTTCTACCACTAGCTGTGAGCCCGATGCAAATGCATCGGGATTCTAGAACGTGCATTAATTTGATTATAGTAGTTATAGCTGTTAGCCTGATGCAAATGCATCGGGTATGTAAAATATGTTTATTGTTTTTTAAAAATTTTTAAATAATAATCGCATCATCAATAGCAATAATATAAGCCATAGCATTATTATTAGCAGTAATAGCAGTATTAATAGCATTATTAGCAGTATTATGAGCATTAATAACAGTATTAATAGCATTAATAGCATTATTATTAGCATTAATAGCATTATTAATAGCATTATTAGCATTAATAATAGCATTATTAGCATTAATAATAGGATTAATAACATTATTAATAGCATTAATAATGCCATTAATAGGATAAATATTAGCATTGATAGCATTAATAGCATAATTAATAGCATTAATAGCATTATTAATAGCATTAATAGTATTATTATTAGCATTAATAGCATTAATAATAGCATTATTAGCATTAATAATAGGATTAATAACATTATTAATAGCATTAATAGCATTATTATTAGCATTAATAGCATTAATAATAGCATTATTAGCATTAATAATAGCATTAATAACATTATAATTAGCATTAATAGCATTATTATTAGCATTAATAGCAATATTAATAGCATTAATAGGATAAATATTAGCATTAATAGCATTAATAGCATAATTAATAGCATTAATAGCAATATTAATAGCATTAATAGTATTATTATTAGCATTAATAGCATTAATAATAGCATTATTAGCATTAATAATAGCATTAATAACATTATTAATAGCATTAATAGCATTATTATTAGCATTAATAGCATTAATAATAGCATTATTACCATTAATAATAGCATTAATAACATTATTAATAGCATTAATAGCATTATTATTAGCATTAATAGCATTAATAATAACATTATTAGCATTAATAATAGCATTAATAACATTATTAATAGCATTAATAGTATTATTAATAGCATTAATAGCATAAATAATAGCATTATTATCATTAATAATAGGATTAATAACATTATTAATAGCATTAATAGCATTATTATTAGCATTAATAATAGCATTATTAGCATTAATAATAGCATTAATAACATTATTAATAGCATTAATAGCATTATTATTAGCATTAATAGCAATATTAATAGCATTAATAGGATAAATATTAGCATTAATAGCATTAATAGCATAATTAATAGTATTAATAGCATTATTAATAGCATTAATAGCATTATTATTAGCATTAATAGCATTAATAATAGCATTAATAGCATTAATAATAGCATTAATAACATTATTAATAGCATTAATAGCATTATTATTAGCATTAATAGCATTAATAGCATTATTATTAGCATTAATAGCATTAATAATGCCATTAATAGGATAAATATTAGCATTCATAGCATTAATAGCATAATTAATAGCATTAATAGCATTATTAATAGCATTAATAGTATTATTATTAGCATTAATAGAATTAATAATAGCATTATTAGCATTAATAATAGGATTAATAACATTATTAATAGCATTAATAGCATTATTATTAGCATTAATAGCATAATTATTAACATTAATAGCATAGTTATTAGCATTAATAGCATAAATATTAGCATTAATAGCATAATTATTAGTATTAATAACAAATATTAGTATTAATAGCATAATTAATAGCATTAATAGCATTATTATTTGCAGTAATATTATTAGTATTAGCATATTTTTTTTTAATCGTATTTTTTATGAATTATTTATTTATGTATTGTTTTTAATTATTTTTTATTGAATTTTTTATTATTTTTAAATAATTTTTTTTATTATTTTTTAATTATTTTTATTATTAAATTTATTATTTATTTTAAGTGACACAGTTCTCCTTCAGGTCCGCGAAGGGGCTCATGTTATTAGCATATTATATTTTTTTAATATTATTTTTATTGAATTTTTTTATTATTTTTAAATTATTTTTTTATTATTTTTTTATATTTTTTTAATTATTTTTTTTATTATTACATTTATTATTTATTTTAAGTGACACAGTTCTCCTTCAGGTCCGCAAAGGGGCTCATGTTATTAGCATATTATATTTTTTTTAATATTATTTTTATTGAATTTTTTATTATTTTTAAATTATTTTTTTATTATTTTTTTATTATATTTTAATTATTTTTTTTATTATTAAATTTATTATTTATTTTAAGTGACACAGTTCTCCTTCAGGTCCGCAAAGGGGCTCATGTTATTAGCATATTATATTTTTTTTAATATTATTTTTATTGAATTTTTTATTATTTTTAAATTATTTTTTTATTATTTTTTTATTATTTTTTAATTATTTTTTTTATTATTAAATTTATTATTTATTTTAAGTGACACAGTTCTCCTTCAGGTCCGCAAAAGGGCTCATGTTATTAGCATATTATATTTTTTTTAATATTATTTTTATTGAATTTTTTATTATTTTTAAATTATTTTTTTATTATTTTTTTATTATTTTTTAATTATTTTTTTTATTATTAAATTTATTATTTATTTTAAGTGACACAGTTCTCATTCAGGTCCGCAAAGGGGCTCATGTTATTAGCATATTATATTTTTTTTAATATTATTTTTATTGAATTTTTTATTATTTTTAAATTATTTTTTTATTATTTTTTATTATTTTTTAATTATTTTTTTTATTATTAAATTTATTATTTATTTTAAGTGACACAGTTCTCATTCAGGTCCGCAAAGGGGCTCATGTTATTAGCATATTATATTTTTTTTAATATTATTTTTATTGAATTTTTTATTATTTTTAAATTATTTTTTTATTATTTTTTTATTATTTTTTAATTATTTTTTTTATTATTAAATTTATTATTTATTTAAAGTGACACAGTTCTCATTCAGGTCCGCTCTAACTCCTCATAGAGATACATGGCGGATAATACTGGACGCTGATTGGTCGCGTTTCAAGCATGTTTGTCTATGGGAAAAAAGGACCAATCAGTGTGCAGGATTATGAGCGATGTATGTTAATGAGGCTGTAGAGCGGAGCAGAATGGAGACAGCGAGCCGGAGGTCGGTGGAGGAATAGAGAAGAGCGGCGGATGGAAGAGTCGTGAAGGAAGAGGATGTCGGGGCCGTAGGGAGGAGTGTAGGTGAGGAAGCAGACGTGATGAAGACAGGTAAGGACTCGGTCCATGGTTCCCGGGGTGGGAGTTGTGTTTAGCGGGGACCGGAGTCGGCTGTGCGGCCTCCGTTGTATAGTAGCGGGGGGTGGGAGTTTGGTTTAGCGGGGAGCGGAGGATGCTGTGCCGCTTCCGCTCCATAGTCACCGGGGGTGGGAGTTGGGTTTAGCGGGGAGCGGAGGCGGGTGTGGTGCCTCCGGTCCATGGTCTGAGGGCAAGTGGGTTGATGGTCCCTGGGGAGTGGAGGCGGCTGGGACGCCTCCGTTCCATAGTCTCCGGGGGTGGGAGTTGGTTTTATCGGGGAGCGGAGTCGGCTGTGGCGGCTCCGCTCTATAGTTCCTGGGGTGGCGGTGAGCGGGCATTAGTGGAGGCGGCTGTGGCGGCAGCGGTCCATGCGGCCTCCGACTGGCTCCATGGTCCCGGGGGTCGCAATGGGCGGTGAGCGGGCATTAGTGGAGGCGGCTGTGCCGGCACCGCTCCATGCCGCCTCTGACTGGCTCCATGGTCCCGGGGGTCGCAAGGGGCGGTGAGCGGGCATTAGTGGAGGCGGCTGTGCCGGCACCGCTCCATGCGCCTCCGAGTGGCTCCATGGTCCCGAGGGTCGGAATGGGCGCTGAGCGTGCATTTGTGTACGCGGCTGTGCCGGCACCGGTCCATGGCGGCTGGGAATGTCTCCATGGTCCCGGGGGTGGTAATGGGAGATGAGCGGGCATAGGGAATCATTGTGTTTAGCGGGGAGCGGAGGCGGCTGTGCCGCCTCCGCTCCATGGTCCCCGGGGAGCGAGTTGCGGCTCAGGCAGCGACTCGCAATGGCCTCGCGGCCATTGCTCGCGCTACCTGAGCGGTAAATCGCTAAGGTTATGGCCGAGCCTGTGGATGGATTTTGGGCCAGCGACTCGCAATGGCCGCTTCGCGGCCATTGCTCGCCCTGGGCCAGCGACTCGCAATGGCCTCGCGGCCATTGCTCGCGCAGCATTGGGCGCTTCGCGCCCAATGTTAAATTCGTATCCACATGACCACGCCGGAAGTAGCGCGCGGAGGGGCGCTTTTTTCCGATTCGCGATTATATAATAGATTACCCAAAAACGTTTTCAGATAAATGAATCCTTTAGAAGCGACTCATCGTATGTATTTATATGATGGAGTGTAGCTGCGGTCTGCGGTATATTGGGCGTACTATTCAAAAAATGTGCAAAAGACTGAATACACATCGCCACAATATTAAAGAGGAAATCTTGCACCATACAGTATCTATACTGTGTGCAGAATTATTAGGCAAATGAGTATTTTGATCACGATACTTTTTATACATGTTGTCCTACTCCAAGCTGTATAGGCTTGAGAGCCAACTACCAATTAAGTAAATCAGGTGATGTGCATCTCTGTAATGAGGAGGGGTGTGTTGTAATGACATCAACACCCTATATCAGGAGTGCTTAATTATTAGGCAAATGCCTTTCCTTAGGCAAAATGGGTCAGAAGAGAGATTTGACGGGCTCTGAAAAGTCCAACATTGTAAGATGTCTTGCAGAGGGATGCATCAGTCTTGAAATTGGCAAACTTTTGAAGCGTGATAACCGAACAATCAAGCGTTTCATGGCAAATAGCCAACAGGGTTGCAAGAAGCATGTTGGGCAAAAAAGGCGCAAAATAACTGCCCATGAATTGAGGAAAATCAAGCGTGAAGCTGCCAAGACGCCATGTGCCACCAGCTTTTCCATATTTCAGAGCTATAATATTACTGGAGTATCAAAAAGCACAAGGTGTGCTATACTCAGGGACATGGCCATGTAAGGAATGCTGAAAAACAACCACTTTTGAACAAGAAACACGAGATAAAACGTCAAGACTGGGCCAAGAAATATCTTAAGACTGATTTTTCAAAGGTATTATGAACTGATGAAATGAGAGTGACCCTTGATGGGCCAGATGGATGGGCCAGAGGCTGGATCAGTAGAGGGCAGAGAGCTCCACTCCGACTCAGACACCAGCGAGGTGGAGGTGGGGAACTGGTATGGGCTGGTATCATCAAAGATGAACTTGTGGGACCTTTTCGGGTTGAGGATGGAGTGAAACTCAACTCCCAGACCTACTGCCAGTTTCTGGAAGACTACTTCTTCAAGCAGTGGTACAGGAAGAAGTTGGTATCGTTCACGAAAAACATGATTTTCATGCAGGACAATGCTCCATCCCATGCATCCAACTACTCCACAGCGTGACTAGCCAGTAAAGTTCTAAAGGAAGAAAAAATAATGACATTGCCCCCTTGTTCACCTGATCTGAACCCCATAGAGAACCTGTGGTCCCTCCTAAAATGTGAGATCTAAAGGGAGGGAAAACAATACACCTCTCGGAATAGTGTCTGGGAGGCTGTGGTGGTTGCTGCACGCAATATTGATCGTACACAGATCAAGCAAATGACAGAATCTATGGATGGAAGGCTGTTGAGTGTCATCATAAAGAAAGGTGGCTATATTTGTCACTAATTTTTTTTGTATTTTGTTTTTGCATGTCAGAAATGTTTTTTTTTCTAATTTTTGTGCAGCTATATTAGTTTACCTGGTGAAAATAAACAAGTGAGATGGGAATATATTTGGTTTTTATTAAGCTGCCTAATAATTCTGCACAGTAATGGTTACTTGCACAAACAGATATCCTCCTAAGATAGCCAAATCTAAAAGAAAAACCACTCCAACTTCCAAAAATATTAAGCTTTGATATTTATGAGTCTTGTGGGCTGATTGAGAACATAGTTGTAGATCAATAATAAAAATAATCCGCTAAAATACTACTTGCTTAATAATTCTGCACACAGTGTAGACACTTTAATAGTGTACTCTAAAGGGATCCCATTAATATGAACCTTTACATTATTTAAAAAAAAAACCTTGACTGTACAATATAGATTTGATATATTGATATTAAGAGAACCCTACTGGTATACAAACTTGTTGCATTATATCCAGAGGGATTGAATATCAATACTGAGAAAATAAAAGAAAAATCTAAATAAATATAAAAAATCATAATACAACCAAATGGCAAAAGAGTAAAGGGGAGAACAGGAAATAAAAAGCAGATGATACTAAACCAATTTATTAATACATATTTTACTGAAAACTCAAGAAATTGATGTATATGTACATATGCCTCTAAACTCTATCACTTGGGACAATTAATTATATCGGGAGTGTAATAATAACAACAAACAACAACAAAAAGTTTTGTTTAGGTTTTTAACTGAATTCATTTATTATAACATTTTTATAATTTTTTTATTTATTTTTTTAATAATAAGCACTTTATGCAGTTTCTGATATATTATGGATCTATTCAGTGGCGTAACTTCAAGCTCAGGGGCCCCGATGCGAAAGTTCCAATCGGGCCCCCAATTATTGGAAATCTTTATTAGTATTAGTCTCTTTCTATGGGACTTTTGGGGCCCCCCTAAGCTGCAGGGCCCGGGTGCGATCGCAACCCCTGCACCTACTATAGTTATGCCCCTGGATGTATTGTTATCCTACAGGCTCTTTTTCACATATATGAATATTGGGTCATTCCATGTCAAGTGAACCAATGATTATTACCTCTATATTTTTAATTCTTTTGAGATTTTGTTATTTGATAATAGCATGTCAGACAATGCAAAATGTGAAGAGAAAAATTTTTTAAAAAATTTATTTTTTTTTAAAATGATTTTCAAAGTTCGGAAAAAGTGTGAATTTCGCTGTTGCCTGCCTTTACGTTTCTCCTCATAACTCAGGCTAGGAATAAGATAGAGAGACAAAATAAACACCATTCTACTCAGAACTATACAGGCTTTCATCAGATATGTCACAAGAGGATCTTTGTTAATATTTTACCCATGTGATCGCAAGCGCAAAACTTTAAAACGTATTTCCGAAAAATCGGCGCGCTTTAAATATTTCAAAAACTGCCCAAGTGTCTGCTTTGCTCTTAGCCACATCTGTACCAAATTTCAAGTTGGGATCACAATGGGATCATATTTTAACATATTTTACTATTAATAGCGTCAATGGGTCATTCCATATCAAGTGATCTAAATATGAATATTTTTTTTTACCTGACGTCTTTAGATTTTTTTTTTTTTTTTCCTTTATGAAGTACTACTTTAGTTAATTACAAATTAAAAGTTTGGAATTTTTTTCTTCATCAGTTACCGTATATACTCGTGTATAAGCCGAGTTTTTCAGCACAAAAATTGTGCTGAAAAGTGCCCCCCTCGGCTTATACACGAGTCACTATACAGCTGAGTGGGGGGGGGCCGGTGTCCGGGGGCTGGAGGAGGCAGGGGGAGGCTGCACTATGAGCGGCCGGTCACGTGGGGCCGCTCATTAGTGCAATGCAATATGCACGGCATCCCCCTGTCCATCAGCGGCAGGGGGAGCCGTGCATATTACATTGCTCTCCCCCAGTAGTTTATACAGGCCCCCGATCCCCCCCCCCCCCGTAGTTTATACAGGCCCCCCGATCCCCCCCGCCCCGTAGTATATACAGGCCCCCCGTAGTTTATGCAGGCCACCCGATCCCCCCCCCCGTAGTATATACAGGCCCCCCGATTCCCACCCTCTATGTAGTATATACAGGCCCCCCGCGCTCTATATACAGGCCCCCGGTTGCAGCCACAGACCTGTAAGAGAATCGCTTTCATACTTACCCTCCTCGCTGTTACCCGCGCTCCTCCGGTCTCCTTCCCGCTTGTACCCGGCGCGTCCACAATGACGTCATTGTGGATGCGCCGGGAAGAAGCTGGAAGGAGACGAGGACGCGCGATGACAGTGAGGAGGGTAAGTATGAAAGCGATTCTCTTACAGGTCTGTGGCTGCAACCGGGGGCCTGTATATAGAGCGCGGGGGCCTGTATATACTACAGGGAGGGTGGGAATCGGGGGGCCTGTATATACTACGGGGGGGGGGGATCGGGTGGCCTGCATAAACTACGGGGGTGGGTAATCGGGGGGCCTGTATATACCACACTGCTGGGGGCTGCTGCCTGTATATACCACACTGCTGGGGCTGCTGCCTGTATATACCACACTGCTGGGGAGGCTGCTGTATACCACACTGCTGGGGAGGCTGCTGTATACCACACTGCTGGGGGCTGCTGCCTGTATATACCTCACTGCTGGGGGCTGCTGCCTGTATATACCACACTGCTGGGGGCTGCTGCCTGTATATACCACACTGCTGGGGGCTGCTGCCTGTATATACCACACTGCTGGGGGCTGCTGCCTGTATATACCACACTGCTGGGGGCTGCTGCCTGTATATACCTCACTGCTGGGGGCTGCTGCCTGTATATACCACACTGCTGGGGGCTGCTGCCTGTATATACCACACTGCTGGGGGCTGCTGCCTGTATATACCAACACTGCTGGGGGCTGCTGCCTGTATATACCACACTGCTGGGGGCTGCTGCCTGTATATACCACACTGCTGGGGGCTGCTGCCTGTATATACCACACTGCTGGGGGCTGCTGCCTGTATATACCACACTGCTGGGGGCTGCTGCCTGTATATACCTCACTGCTGGGGGCTGCTGCCTGTATATACCACACTGCTGGGGGCTGCTGCCTGTATATACCACACTGCTGGGGGCTGCTGCCTGTATATACCACACTGCTGGGGGCTGCTGCCTGTATATACCACACTGCTGGGGGCTGCTGCCTGTATATACCACACTGCTGGGGGCTGCTGCCTGTATATACCACACTGCTGGGGGCTGCTGCCTGTATATACCTCACTGCTGGGGGCTGCTGCCTGTATATACCACACTGCTGGGGGCTGCTGCCTGTATATACCACACTGCTGGGGGCTGTATACCTGTGCTGGAGTCCACCCTCGGCTTATACACGAGTCAATAGGTTTTCCCAGGTTTTGGGGGCAAAAGTAGGGGGGTCGGCTTATACACGGGTCGGCTTATACACGAGTATATACGGTAATTTTTTACAGATTTTTAAAGATTAAAAAAAGGGTGAATTTTGGCCTGGTATGACTTTAAATTTTTTTATCTCGGGCTAGAAATAAGATAGAGAAACAAAATAAACACCATTCTACTCAGAACTGTCCAGGCTTTCACCAGATATGTCACAAGAGTATTTGTTAATTTTAATTTTTTACCCATGTGAATGCAAATGCAACATTTTGAAACGCATTTCCGAAAAAAACATTTTAATAAAAATTTTCCAAAACTGCCCATGTGTCTTTTATGCTCTTAGCCACATCTGTGCCAAATTTCAAGTTGGGATCGTGATGGGATCATATTTTAAAATATTTAACTATGGTTAATCTCATTTTTATTAAATTTTGAAAAAACATATGAAAGACATACATTCAATCTTTTAACAAAATCTTGAGACATATAAAATATACAAAAAGAGAATTCACAAAGTTATTAGTAACTTTAAGATAAGCTGCAAATTTACTTTTGCGCTTATCTCTGGTGCAATATATACTACAATCTAAATATAATTCCAAACACTCAAGTATACAACCTTTCTCAGGGTTTTGAGATGTTCTGATGTCAAGGGGACAAGCAGCCCCAGCAGAATGATTTTTATCACTTGGCCCCTTCTAACAGATTGACCACGTAAGTGGGTCATTACCCGTTGAGGCCTAGTTGGAATAGTCTATCGACTGGTGTACCGGAAAGGAAGGCCGAAATATTAATGATCTACTCACAGCTCAGAGTTTCCGATACCTGTCTAATGTTCACTAGAATTCTGAAGGTATAGGTATAGAAAGGAAATACCTAGCCTGAATGTATCAGATGGGAAGAAAAGAGAGATAGAAAAGAAGAGAGAGAGAAGAGAAACAAAAACCATTAGATAAAGTTATACTGGGAAAGAAAAGCCACGTAAGAAAAACAGAAAAAAAGTAGGGGGGGGGGACGGGTGAGGTATGGGAAGGAGAAAGGGTACTCATCCACTGGCTCCCCATCAGCCAGAGGTCGAGTCATATTATCTGTGCTGGAAAAGATACTCCTAAATTCTGCAGAGTCGTGAAAAAGAATCCATTCAACCCAAATCCCTAAGAATTTGTTCCGAGATCCCGACGCATCAGCTGCGAGCTCCTCCATTCGATATATGTCCATCAATTCTTTGAACCAATCAAGTAGAATGGAGCCCGGCTTGATTTCCAGAACCTCGGGATCACAGCACGAGCAGCCGAGATGCAAAAGCGGAGAATATCCCTCTTCTGTAGCCCAATAGGACCTGGAAAAATGGATAACATTGCCGATTCTGGGCAGCATTCGGCTTGTTTACCTGTTATCCGGGCGTATGCATTGAAAACCTCAGACCAGAACCGCCGGATTTCCCCACAACTCCACCAAATGTGTATCATTGTACCCTTCTCTTCCCCACAGCGCCAGCAGGTATCAGGGGTTCCAGGGAACAAGTTCCGGAGTGTCGTCGTGCACAAGTACCATCTAGTGAGCAGCTTATAGCTTCTTTCTTGTGCAGAACAAGCGCTAGCTAGTGAGTGAGTAAATATAAAGCATTTCTGCCAATTAGCTTCTGAAATGCTACACCCCAATTCCCTCTCCCAAGCACGTTGGAAGTAAAGGGTGCCCTGCTCTCTCATGGACCCTAAGGCCTGGTATAGAAATGATATTTTGCGCCTTGGTGGAGCCTCCAGTTGGAATAACCTCTCCAATACGTTGGGCGTCAATCTTACCCTGCAAGAGTGGTCAGCTGAATATAAGTATGCTCTGTATTGGAGAAATTCGAATCACTTAAGAGGTCTCGTAGGTTCTTTGAGTTGTAGCTCTGCCATCGAGGGCAAACCACCACTGGACAGAGTCTGTCCTACTCGGGTGTCATCCACAATCCGCCAACATAAAAATCTCAGCCTGTCAAATCTGGGTGGGAAAGATGAGTTGGAAAAAAGGGGAGTCAAAGGGCTAAGTCTGTCGTTTAAGCGGAGGGTTTTTGTCACTAGGTGCCATACCTTCAAGGTGTTTCTGGTCATGTCTGTCAAAGGTACTAGGTCTGTGGAGTCTTTAGGGAAATCCAAAGCAGGTGTTTCAGCGGAATCCCCAAACCCTCTTGCTCCACCCCTACCCATTTCTTGGAGGACGCATGATAATGCCAATCTAGAGCTCTAACAAGAGAGGAAGCCACAAAGTACGCTCGTATGTTGGGTAGTCCAACCCCTCCTCTGGTCTCGGGCAAGGATAGGATATTCATTCGCAATCTGGACCTCTTGTTCCCCCAGACAAATCTAAGGATCATAGATTGCATTTTGGAGAGGAAGCCTCTATCCAATAGAACAGGAACTGTCTGAAAAGTATATAAGAGTCGGGGCAAGACATCCATCTTGACTACGTTTATTCTCCCGAACCAGGATAGCTTTAATTGTCTATAGGAGGTAAATGCCGATTCCGCGTTAGTCAAAAGGGGTTGATAATTTAAATTGAATATTTGTTTAAGATCTTTTGGTATAAGGACTCCCAAGTACTTAATGGCTTCTACTTTCCATTTAAATGGGAACTGTTTAGATAGATGAGAAACCAATTCTCCAGGCAAAGAAATATTGAGTGCCTCGGTTTTGGAGCAATTCACTTTAAAGTTGCTCAATTGTCCGAATCGTTCAAACTCCATTAAGACTGAAGGGATGGAGACCAGGGGCTGGGAGATGTAAAGTAGCAGGTCATCTGCAAATAAGGCTAATTTGTGATGACTCTGTCCCAGCTTGACCCCATGGACGCATTCATTGGACCTAAGTGCAAAATATTTAACTATTTATAGTGTCAATTCAAAAATCACCAAGAACACAATCAGTCATTTTTTCACAATTGCCCGTCAATAGTTTGAATTTGATATAAAGAAACATAGTCTTGTAACATCTCAAATGAAAGCTGTTACCGTTCTGAGTAAAATGATGCCTCTCCCACTTCATTATCTTATTTCTAGCCTGAGATAAAAAAATGTAAAGTCATACCAGGCCAAAATTCACCCTTTTTTTAAACTTTAAAAATCTGTAAAAAATTAACTGATGAAGAAAAAAATTCCAAACTTTTAATTTGTAATTAACTAAAGTAGTACTTCATACAGGAAAAAAAAAAAAAAATCTAAAGACGTCAGGTAAAAAAAAATATTCATATTTAGATCACTTGATATGGAATGACCCATTGACGCTATTAATAGTAAAATATGTTAAAATATGATCCCATTGCGATCCCAACTTGAAATTTGGTACAGATGTGGCTAAGAGCAAAGCAGACACATGGGCAGTTTTTGAAATATTTAAAGCGCGCCGATTTTTCGGAAATGCATTTTAAAGTTTTGCGCTTGCGATCACATGGGTAAAATATTAACAAAGATCCTCTTGTGACATATCTGGTGAAAGCCTGCACAGTTCTGAGTAGATTGGTGTTTATTTTGTTTCTCTATCTTATTTCTAGCCCGAGATATGATAGAAAATGTAAAGCCATACCAGGCCAAAATTCGCACTTTTTTAAAACTTTAAAAATCTGTAAAAAATTAACAGATAAAGAAAAAAATTCAAAACTTTTTTTTTGTAATTAGATAAAGTTGTTCTTCATATAGAAAAAAAATTTAAAAAATCTGAGGACGTCAGGGAAAAAAAATATTCATTTTTGGATCACTTGACATGGAATGACCCTATTGTAATTAACCCTATCATTGAGATAAGTAATCGTAGCTGAGTATTTGTTTTAATTGTATATATAGGGTTGGCACACAACCATCTATATACACCTGAGGAAGGGGACAATCCATCTCTGAAATGCACATTGTGCACCTAATTTTTATTTCTTATTTTGTTTTAATTAAATCAGTTAACACCATATTTACCTTGTATTAATTCTGCACATTTTCCTTGTATTAATTCTGCACATTTTCCTTGTATTAATTCTGGTCCTAAACTTTGCAGCGCTCTATAACCCAGTTTTTTTTTTATTTCCTTCTCCCTACCTCCTAGCTAAAAAAAAGCAGAAAGGAGTAAAACAGAAATGAGAAACAGCAAAGAATATACCCTAGCAGATCTCATTCCGACTGGCAGAAATACAACGGCAGTATGGCTTAACTCCAAATAGTATACACAAAGAACATCACTAGCAGCAAATACAAGCCAGGAATAAGTTTAAATAGCTGCAGCCAAAAGGTGATAGGGCAGATTCAATTAACAAAATAACTGTTGTCCAGAGGAATGAAAACACAGACAGCAGATAATGAAAACCCAGATCAAAACAGAACCTACAGTGCCTCAGAGGTGAAGGAAGAAGATCACACAACACAGGCTCACTGGTTTGAATATAAGGCATGACACCAAACATAAGTTACAATGATGCCTCACTTTCACTTTTATTTGTTTATTAGTCTAGATAGATAGATAGATAGTTAGATAGATAGATAGATAGATCTTAAATTAAACTGTTGTGTGCATATGCCAGCTGACATATGTGCAAAGGCATAACTTGAAGCTCTTGGGCCTAGATCCAAATATATAGATATGCTAATCAGCACTTACAGGAACCCTGTCACCTCCAGCATTCTATCACCATTCTCACACTCCATTTGTCTCCTACAAGCATCCTGTCAAAGTAGATAAAAACGATTTTATACTTACTCATTAGGCATTATAATTAGTAGGGGCTATATTCTTTAGCCCTTAGGGCGTGTGTGTTTTGCAGGCTCCAGGATCCACCCTCTCTTTTTCTCTGTGCTGCTTTGCTTGTGCAGGCTTTGCCCTCCCCCTCTCTGTCACTCACAGAATGCAAATCATTAGTCCTGACTTCAGCTCCACATCACAGCAGCACAGACAGAGAGAGGCTGGATCCTGGAGCCTGCAAAACGACACGCCCAAAAGGCAATTTCATATAGCCCCTACATCATCATCATCCTAATGAGTAAGTATCAAAGTGTTTAATTCAACTTTGAAAGGATGCATTTAGCACAGAGAAGGATGGTTATAATGCTAATAGGAAGGTGCAAGGACATGTATTGATAGGTTAGGTGGCTTCTAGGAGGTGACAGGTCTAGTCTGAAATGGTGCCGAACAATATACAGAAAAAAGCTCACAGCAGCACACAGTCACTGCCTTTCATGTGTGTATATATACATATAGATCGAGAAAAGTAAAACACCTATGCATTTGAGAAAAACATGCATTTTTTCAAAAAAACTTAATTTTGTTTTAAAGAACATAATTTAGGCGCAGTGAACATCTGTGCTGAGTTTTGCACTTTGAACGTATTGCATTTTTGCTTGTATTTTTACCGAAAGCACAGTAAAAACGCATGCATTTTTACACCCATCGATTTGCATTGTAAAAATGGATACAAACGTGGTAGAAATGCATCAAAGATGCAAAATACATCCAAACTGCAAAAAGGCAAACAGCGTGTCTGCTGCATTCAAAGAAGGGGTCTCACATGTTTCTAACCGCCCTGTAAGCTGTAAAGAACACTTTATAAACTTTAGAGATAACGAGTCCGGATGGACTTACTGTTTATGGAGTCCTCGTTGTTCCCGAGGGTCCTCTCCACCTCCTGCCTCTCTGTGCCACCTCCTGCCTCTCTGTGCTGCCTCCTGCCTGTAACGTCAGAGCCGAAGCCCGCCCTGCTACAGATTATGCTGTATGCATTGGAAAGCACCAGGGAGGTGACAGGTCCTCTTTAAAACACCATGAAAAAACACATAACCCCTAGTAATTAATTGCAATTTACACAATTCTAAAACACACATCTGGGTACTGCATTGTGCTATTTTATTTCCTATTCAGTAAATAACTCTAAAGTGTTAAAATGTTTAAAACCCAACAAATTGTAAATATATAAATTAGCTTGCATTAAAGTCTCAAGCTGAGTAAAAAGACACACAATAATACTACAGTGTTTGTAGTCTCCATTTCTTGATTATATGATTCCCGCAACACAAGCTGTGGCTTTTGCTAGATAGGTCTATATGCACGTTTAAATTGTAAAGGTAAACTAGCATAGTGCCACTTTATATTGTGCCTTGAGGTAATCAGTCCTTTTGGTCTCCAAAGGCTTTCCGTTCTTAGTTATCTCATCTTTTCTGAATTTTCCAATCCCCTCTGCTGTAAATGCTTGTGGAGACACGGGGTCAGTGGGTGCTCTTGTCCGCTGGCCCAGCTACCTTTAGAAAGACAACATGGACCAGGGTTCATCCCAACTGAACGCCCGAGCTCTTACCCGTGGGCAGAACACTACTCAGACTACACAGGGTGAAGGAACCACAATATTAAGGCTTTATTGGATCCCCAAACAGTTAACCGCATATAACACATAACCAGCAAAAATAAAATGTAACAGGCAACAGTTTCTCACCCTTCCGCTGGCTCAACAGGGATTAGAATATTCGTGCCTCTGAGTTTCCAGGGCTACTTACTCCAAACTAGCAGCATCCCGCTTTGGCGGGCACCCACCAAGAAAGAAATAATGCCAGATTTATGAAGCTGAGCTATCACAACAAAGTCTGTAGCCAGGTGACTGGATTGTCCCAACCTGTGTTGTTGTCTTATATAGTCTTTGATATTGTAGCATTCGATGCTGAAGTCCATGTAGTATTATAATCCAGGTTCTGATCCCCTTGGTCAGCACCAAAGGTCCTAGGCCTAGGGTTATGGCCTGCCAATTGGATCCATAGATCCTACATTAGCAGCATGTATCAAGTCTCATGCACCTCTAGTTGGGACTGAAATCCCTAGACTGAGGCCACAAAAAAATTACTCTGGTTAATGAGCAGGTCTGCTTATATCCCCCCTGACCACTCAATGCAAACATTGGGAACTTCATGATTGGTTTACTAAGGCTCTCATTGGCTAGATTTCAAGCCGCATACATAATATCTCTAGTAGTATTGGATTGCTGGCAGGGTAGACTCAAAGACAGATAATTTGCATAGAATTTAGCAGCATACATAGTAATACAATGCACGGTTAGCATAATTAAGTTCTCTGAGCCTCTGACCTTCTCTGACTAAGGGGTGAGATAATTACATTACAAACGTTAAAGAGAACCTGTCACCCCCCAAAGATTTCAATCTAAATGCAGCACTGAATGCAGCATGTATGCTGCATTCCAGCAAGGGGTCCCCCATGTGTTTCTGATGTATAAATAATTAAATACAGCCTTTTAAAATGTGTAAAACAAGGTCAGGAGTGCCTTACCAGATCCATGAATCAGCTCCTTCTCCGGGGGCTATTCCCGACCCTGCTTCTCTGTTACTCCCTCCTCCCTGTCCTTGATGTGTTATACATGGAGTAGGGTGGGAACAAGTGCTGACGTCAGGATAGGAGGCGGGTCAGGAGTGCAGGTCCTCAGCACTTGTTCATGCCCTGCTCCATGTTATACATGGAGCAGGGCGGGAACAATTGCTGCTGTAAGGGCAGGAGGCGGGAGCAGGAGCAAGGGGTCCACAGTAGTAACAACTCGCTCTGCGCCTGTGTGAGCTAGTACAAGAGATGCAGGCGCAGAGTGAAGAGAAATGACAGGCATCAAGGAGGCAGCAAGGACAGGGAGGAGGGAGGAACAGAGAAGCAGGGGGCGGGAATAGCCCCCGGAGAAGGAGCTGAATCATGGATCTTATAATGCCCTCCTGACTTTGTTTTACACATTTTAAAAGGCTGTATTTAATGATTTATACATCAGAAACACATGGGGAACCCTGTTGTGAATTCATTGGAGCTCCCTCCGGTGGTTGTTGCTTGTGATGCAGCTGACTGTGTGGGCTTCACCGCTGATGGTGATGATTGGCAATCTGGTTCTTGGAGCATATAATGATTTGAAGTGGATCAATCCTTGCCAGTTGTCTTTGGTTCCTGGAGGAGTTCACATCTCTCTGGTTTCTTCTGCTCTGTGGAATTCTTTGCAAGCTAAGTGGATGGTTTTTTGATATGTTGTGGCACACTTTTGTGTACTTAAGGTTCTGCTTATGTTTTGTTTTATTCTGAGCTGTGGGTTTGCAATTTAGTCTGTATATTTGTTTATCTGCTCTCAGATAGGAAGTTTTTTCCCTTGTAATTTTACCATTCACTATTATCTGTTATTTCCAGTTCTGCTGGCTTTGCTTTACAGAAGTCTGCAGATATAGAGAGCGCCGAGTCTTAGTGACTCAGGGTAATTTTTGTTCTATCTGCTGTTGGAGGTGTTTTGATAATGTTTTATACTGACCGGAATAGAATTCTATCCTGTCTTTCCTATATAGCTAGTTTGGTCTCTTTTGCTAAACCTTTTACTCTGACTGTGTTTTTCTTTCTCTGGTTTCCCAGTTACTATCTGTGGGGGCTTGCTATTCTTTTGTGGTTCTTCTCTGAGGTAAGATAGTTTTTTTCTACATCCATCTTTAGGAGCAAATAGTTCTCCGGCTGTGTAGAGGTGTCTAGGTGATGAGTTACATCCCATGGCTACTTCTAGTTGTGGTGTGCAGTCAGGGATTGTGGTCAGTACAGTTACCAATGACTTCTATGGAATCTGAATGTTACTCCTGAGTCATCGGTTCATAACAGGAGCCTTGCCTGAATGCAGCATATATGCTGCATTCAGTGCTACCTTTAGATTGAAATCTTTGGGGGGGGGGGGGGGTGACAGGTCCTCTTTAAACACCAGCAGGCATCTACAAGTCTTGTAGGAACAATGAGTGGCTTATCACAAGGTAGCAAACAAAATACAAATATTGTCTGGCTACATAAGAAATCATCTTATGTTGTACATTAAAAGAGTCCATGTCATCACATTCCTCCCCCTTCTTATTTAGCCAGACAGGGGAGTTAGATGTGATAAGTCTCTCTTCATCCTTCTCCTCTTGGTGGCATTGTCTTTTTTAAAGGTGAAGTCAGCAATCGAGGCTTCCATCTATACACCTCCCCCATATTACCTCCCCCAGGATGGACAGACAAGCACTAAGATGGGATTCAGGAGTTGGGCTCCCATAAACTTCTTGCTATCAATTTTCCCCTGGTCAATGACTACAGACTGGTTAGGTTTACTCACTGTTGATGGCTCAGAGGAGAATGATGGGGGCTGGGAACATGGTAAATTGTCTGGGGACACAATAGCTGGGCTTACCAGGGTGTTGACAGAATCAGTTTCTTGTAATACCGGGGCTTGTATGTCACTGACCTGGACTAGCTGTGCTGGCAGATGAGCTCCAGGCATTGTGCCCTGGCTTTAGAGATAATCTTTATCCATATGAACAAGGCATCCACATGTATAACAGTGCTGTGGATTGGCAAGTCATGGATCCTCTTTGTATACCTTTGCCCTGGCTTGGGCTTCTGCTGGGTAGCGGAACCATCCTTCTAGAGTGGTTGGTGCTAGCAGTCGGGTAAATGGAATTCCATAAACATATTCCAGAACAGCAGCCCTCTCTTCTCTTGAGGAGTTGGGCCCCAATGCTGCCAACCACATCTTGGCTTGGGCTGCTTGAGACCAGGTTGATTCACGATTGTCACTGGATACATGATGTGACACATAATTTAAATCCTCTGGTTCACTCTCTGTGAGGTCCTCATAACCCTCCAGATAATTCTGGGCATATCAACAGACCAATTTCTGGATCAAATCCAACCGAGTATCACTGGTCCTGTATTCAATCTTTCGCCGCTGCACCATTCCTGTAGCATCCATTTACTGCTGAGGCTATATCTCCTCTCTGTCCTCGTCCCATGGCTGAGCTGGTGGAGATGAACACGGCAGCATCCGAAACCTGTATGCCTAACCTATGGCCTGCTGGGTATGCTTATATGCCTCCCTGGCTGTTGAGCCCCTGGACAGTGTCCACAAATACCAGTCCCTTGCAGCTCACCTGGATAAACAAGGCTGAGTAATATCCCACCGCTGCCACCAATTGTGGAAACACGGGGGTCAGTGGGTGCTCTTGTCTGCTGGCCCAGTCACCTTTAGGAAGACAACATGGACCAGGGCTCATCCCAACTCAACGCCCAAGCTCCTTACTCATGGGCAGAATACTACTCAGACAACACAGGGTGAGGTAACCACAATGTTAAGGCTTTATTGGATCCCCAAGCAGTTAACAGCATATAACACATAAGCAGGAAAACACAAAATTTAACAGGCAAAAGTTTCTCACCTTTCCGCTGGCTCACCGGGGATTAGAATATTCGTGCCTCCGAGCTTCCAGGGCTACTTACTCCAAATCAGCAGCACCCCACTTTTGGTTGGCACCCAACGAGAAAGGAATAATGCCAGATTCAGTAAGCTGAGCTATCACAGCAAAGTCTGTAGCCAGGTGACTGGATTGTCCCAACCTGTGTCGCTTTCTTATATAGTCTTTGATGTCCCAGCCAAATCCTAGCATTCGATGCTGAAGTCCATGTAGTATTATGTGGCGCCCCGCAACGAGTGCGTCACAAGAGGGTATTGCAGCCATAAATTCAGCCGCAATACTCTCTGACACAGCAGTGATCTGGTTAACTTTGAGATCCAACCCTGCATGCATCACCTACAACAGAGGGCCAACCCAGGGTCCTGGTGGGCGGAGTGCTAGGGAAGTGTGTAGGGAGAACAGACCCTTAGTCTAAGAGAAGGAGTCTAGAACTTGACCTGAGAAGTCTAGAACTTGGAGTAGGAGCGGGGGCTCCGAACCCCGTGCAGCCCCCGGGCCGTCACCGGTCGGGTGTCAGCACCTGAGGCCTCAACAACCGGGATCGGGCATCATTAACCACGGGTTCCAAAAGACTCCCGTCCCCAAAAACTTCACAGCCGGTTCACTGGTACCGAAGCTGGCAGCAGTTCACCTCTGCTACACAAACCAGAAGAGTGGAGGAGCAGCTTAACAGAAGCACCCCACCACCAGCCAACTTCCAGTCGTCTAACCAGCGGTGTACCCACCGAGGGACCCAAGGCTCCCCAGAACATCCATAACATATAGCTTGGATAGGGATTGAAGCAGCCTCCCCGTACCTGATCTGGTATTCCTGGGCGACAATGGCAAAACACTTAGCTAGAATGGAGGAACACTTGCCACATCCAGCCTCCGGGGATCACCGCTCAGCCTGTGGGGAGCGTTCCATCTTGCTGCTGTCCATCCCCCGGAGGTTTCGCAGTGTCGGTAACGATTACCAAAACTACTCATAGGTGGCGTCACGAATAAATTAAACCCCTTTTAATCTGTTCCTACAAAACGTCTTCAACTTTTGATCTGCACTCAACCGGGCCCCACTACCGGCAGGCGCAGCCCACCCGTGACAAGGAGGAAGGAGCTTCAGCCTGTCTAAACCGGAGTCCCGGCCACGGTGAGTCAGAAAATGGCGTCACGAACAGGATACGAGCAGGCTGTTCCCTAACGGGTATAATGTGCTTAAAAATGACTTTATTGTCTACAATTTGGACTTTGTTCGTCCCTAAAAGAACTTTCCCGCCTTTTCACCGTGGGCCAAGATGGCGCCCAAGATGGCGTTCCCGCCACAAGAATCCGCCACGTGCAAGCCCAGGGGTGAGCCACCGCCCCTCATCGTGGGAGGGCTAAAGGCAAAGGCGCCAAACTCTTTGTCCGCCCTGATTGCTCGAATCAACCATGGGGGCGGACCCCAAAGACTTTTCCCACCATTGGACTACAAAAGCCAAGAGGAAATGGGAGTGTCGCAGACCTTTCTTCACCAGCTCTCTACCAGAACGGTTACCGGTTGAACGGGTGTGGTTCCCTCTAAAGAAGAGAATGGCCAGCACGAGACTCCAAGACCTAATGCGGGAGGTCGAGGCGGAGGCCAGAGCAGCCATAAGCCAACCGGGTCCGGGTCCTGCCCTTACTATAGACGGCAGCCCCGACTTTTGGCTAGAGGCTCTACAAGACCTCCGGGTGCGGTTACTTGAGACTGTGGAGTGGACGATTCGCAGCTGGAGTGCGACCCTAGGCAGAAGACTCCATCATGCGATGCAGCAGAGCCAACCGGGTACAGCTTCTCCAGGCCCAGACGGCATCGCCAGCTTCTCAACCGCCTCACCGTCGCCCACCACCTGTCCTGCTTCGTCACCGGAGCCCATAGACTGTATCATTCCTGTGGAGGCCACAGCTCAGCTCGTTCCAGCGATTGAAACCGCAGCCGACCCCGTTCCTAAGCCGGAGCTTCCAATACGCTACACAGAAGAAGCCGACACATACCTGGTTCCACTTGCGGAACCTGCGACTAGTTTCCACACTACTGAGACTGTCGCCTGTTTCTCCCCTGAACCGGAGGCCTCCTCTGCAATTACCGAGGCCTACCTGGTGACCAGGATCGAAACACCACTTCCCGCTGCTACAGAAGAAATGGCAGGCAGCCTGGAAGTCCTGCAAGACGACCTCGAGGAGAACTTTGCAGCACAGCCACCCATCGACCCAGAGTATTCCGTTCCATCATCTCCGTTAGCCAAGCAGCCCGACGTAGTCATCGAAGAAGAGATCGAGGATGATGACGACGAGACCTACAGCCCCGCTGAGGACCTCTACACCGGGTTCGCCTGGGGAGACACCAAGGATCCTTCTGCCGGGCAATCTGCTTGGGTACACTGGTCGGGTGCCGCCGCAGCAACATCTTCTCTGGTTCCGTTAAACCGGGCTCTGCTCCAGACTGCCCACCAAGCTCGAGCTGTTCAACAACCATCACGCCGTAGTGACTGTATCCACACGCCGCACCACTCCGACGAAGAGGTACGTCGCATCCGAAGGGAGGAGTGGCACACTTGGCTGCGCGCCAACATGCAGGCCCGCGCTGAAGCCCGCCACCAATCTCCATTGCCTGATGAGTTCCGTAAAACCGGACGGGTGAGCACCTTTAACTTATCCACCGGGTGGGGATTCGTAAGGGAGGAGGGTGTGAGTACTGAAGTATTCGTGGGGCGCCGTGATGTGGAGTCTCACCTACCGCGAGGGCATCCTAACCGAGACTTATATAGAGGGGACATTGTAACCTATGAGCGACATATATGCTGTGACGGGTGGTTCGCTATACGAGTCCGGAACACTGCCCTCCATAAGTGACTTGTTGTTTGAACTTTTCACCAAGAGACTTCTCCTGTTTGCAAATAACACCGCGACTTGGCGGCTACAGCCTGAACTTTTACCTAAGGACAGCCGACCGCCCGCCGGGTCCGCACAATGTGTTAACCTGTTTATTCTACTGTTTCACTTTTATGCAACATAATGACCTGTTATTAATAAAAGTGTATTACCTGTTATAAAATATAAAAACCTCTGTAATGCGGGTAGTGTGACGCTTGGGGACAAGCGTATTAAACCAAGGGGGAGTGTGGCGCCCCGCAACGAGTGCGTCACAAGAGGGTATTGCAGCCATAAATGCAGCCGCAATACTCTTTGACACAGCAGTGATCTGGTTAACTTTGAGATCCAACCCTGCATGCATCACCTACAACAGAGGGCCAACCCAGGGTCCTGGTGGGCGGAGTGCTAGGGAAGTGTGTAGGGAGAACAGACCCTTAGTCGAAGAGAAGGAGTCTAGAACTTGACCTGAGAAGTCTAGAACTTGGAGTAGGAGCGGGGGCTCCGCACCCCGTGCAGCCCTCGGGCCGTCACCGGTCGGGTGTCAGCACCTGAGGCCTCAACAACTTGGATCGGGCATCATTAACCACGGGTTCCAAAAGACTCCCGTGCCCAAAAACTTCACAGCCGGTTCACTGGTACCGAAGCTGGCAGCAGTTCACCTCTGCTACGCGAACCAGAAGAGTGGAGGAGCAGCTTCACAGGAGCACCCCACCACCAGCCAACTTCCAGTCGTCTAACCAGCGGTGTACCCACCGAGGGACCCAAGGCTCCCAGAACATCCATAACATATAGCTTGGATAGGGATTGAAGCAGCCTCCCCGTACCTGATCTGGTATTCCTGGGCGACAATGGCAAAACACTTAGCTAGAATGGAGGAACACTTGCGGATCTTTGAGGGACACCATCACTGCTGAGTCCACCCGGTCCACTACCCGTAAACTGTATACTATGTACTGCCTGCTGGTTACAGTAAAGACCCGTTGCAGAGACTTTCTGTGTCCGTGCTTCCTTATGAACTGTCCGTCCGCACTACAAGGTAACCGCAGCTGCCGCACAACATCTTAAGCAGCTCCAGCCTCCGGGGATCACCGCTCAGCCTGTGGGGAGCGTTCCATCTTGCTGCTGTCCATCCCCCGGAGGTTTCGCAGCGTCGGTAACGATTACCGAAACTACTCATGGGTGGCGTCACGAATAAATTAAACCCCTTTTAATCTGTTCCTACAAGACGTCTTCAACTTTTGATCTGCACTCAACCGGGCCCCACGACCGGCAGGCGCGGCCCACCCATGACAAGGAAGAAGGAGCTTCAGCCTGTCTAAACCGGAGTCCCGGCCACGGTGAGTCAATTATAATCCAGGTTCTGATGTCCTTGTTCGGCACCAAAGTGCCTAGGCCTTGGGTTATGGCCTGCCAATCGGATCCGTAGATCCTAGATTAGCAGCATGTATCAAGTCTCGTGCACCTCTAGTCGTGACCGAAAACCCTAGACTGAGGCCACAAAACAAATCACCCTGATTAATGAACAGGTCTGCTTATATCCCCTCTGATCACAACTGAAACATTGGGAACTTCACAAATGGTTTACTAAGACTGTGCTCTCATTGGCTAGATTTCAAGCCGCATACTTAATATCTCTAGTAGCATTGCATTGCTGGCAGGAGACAATTTACATAGAATCTAGCAGTATGCATGATAATACAATGGACGATTAGCATAATTAAGTTCTCTGAACCTCTGACCTTCGCTGCCAAAGGGGTGAGATAATTACATTACAAACTTTAAACACTAGCAGGCATCTACAAGTCTTGTAGGAACAATGAGTGGCTTAACACAAGGTAGCAAACAAAATACAAATATTGTCAGGCTACATAAGAAACCATCCTGTGTTATACATTAAAAGAGTCCATGTTTTCACAATGCTCACCTCTCAGCTTGGACAATTTTCAGTGATAGTTTGCTATAGCTTGGTTGTGGTGGGTATTTGTGAGGTGTTGACAAATAGGTCTTCTAATGAGCTGTCTCTGGAGATAGTTACTTGGAAATTTGTTTGGTGTCATCCCATCCTTTATTCCCTTTTTGGCTTGCTTCACTTATCTTTTCCCTTTACTCCTACCTGTAGTCTGTATGCATTGTACAATTGCAGTTTCTTTTTCCCTTGCCTGTATTTTCTCCTTTGTGTCTTTATCCTAGAGTGGGAATAGTGTTGCTGCTGCCTCACACACTTGTCAGGGATGGGCTTAGAGATAGGTATAAAAATGTTATTTCCGCATGGGTTGAAACAACCCATCTAGGAGTATTAGGGAGCTCAGAGTTGCTCAGGGTAAAGAGTCAGGGAATGCCCCTCCCTTTTCTTCCATAGTAGTAGTTCATCCTTTCCTCAGGTCTTGCCTTAGTGGAATATGACAACCTGGAGCTGCCCTGAAGTGGTACCTGGTGCCTATTGTCAGCCACGTCCAACTTCACTATCAGAGGCTTTGTTGAATACTGGTATGCACTTAGTCAAACCCCTCTTGAGAAAACCTGTTTCTGGGAGCAGTGGGTTTATATCCCTCTCTCCTCTCCATCTTGTAGTATGACATCATTATTTTACTGCCTTTTACCCACTACTATTCAGAAAAATGGTACCCACCTGACTACCATTTTGCTGAATCGGCATGAAATAAATTGCAAAAAATGAGAACTTTGGAAAATTAAAATGTTTCTAATATTTGTGTTGATATCAGTTCCATCGAGGCTTGCAGGGGGCTATTTGATACAATATACTACAGGAATATCTCTTAACAGATAGTTTTTATTGCGTATTAAAATGTCCTGTGTGGACCGCTATTTGATATCATCAAGCCTGAAAAGACTCTTCTTTTTTCAAAAATGTTGCTACAATATGAATTCTGCAACTCTAAAGTGATTATTGTGATTTATCACTGTTTGATTATTGTATGTTTTTTGGAAACCACATGGGTCAGGTCCAACCTTAAAATATTTTGTAATTCTCAGCAGCAGTCACATGTTGTAATTAGATATCACCTTGTCAACAAAAAACTGGGGAGAGGCAGATTTGAGACTTTTGGCCCCCAAAGGGTAAGCTATGCAATTTTTTATATTTTCATTAGTGAAAATGAGCTAATCAATATATAATTCACTGGTCTATTGGCCATGTCACTATTTCATGGCCACCATATGGGAGTCCTGTGCACCAACTCTTACCTTCCAGCATCCATGATGCATCTTCCATAGTCCCAGCACAATATCAAGTGCTTGCTCTATGCATTGATGATATCACATCAGGTCTTCAAATCAGAAGAGACATGATGGATTCCAGCAGGTAGAAGACAGTTCACATGATAAGGGTCTTGTGATTTTTTTTAAATCATCTTTATTTACCGTAAATACATAGCCAAAACATATGGCCAATTATGTTTTTTTTAAAACAGAAAGTCCCCTTACCAGAACATTTAAATTTTAGATGTGCACCTAGTCTACAGGTCAAGCAAGAAGTCTATATTGTGACATCGAAGACAGGCAGAGAGATACATCAATAACTATTTGTTTTATTTCAATGCGATGTGATTTAGACCAAAAACCTTCACATATCTACTGTTAGTTCAGAAAAGATTTTTTTGAGAATGCTAGTGTGTATTCCAAGTCCAAACATGATGTCCTGCTGACTCTCCTGTGGTTATAAGTAGGGCCAAAATCTTAAATGTTACACTAATAGGGGTATTGCTATTATATAACAATGAGGATATTCTTTTGCAGTTTTAGCTATTTTTCTGAGATGACACAAGTATAAATTTACTAGAGACACTAGACTTAAAATATTCAATATAGAAATACTAATTTAGAATACAACATTTATTTTTTTCCAAGCTCAGATCAATAGCATGTATAAGTAGGAATGACAAGCTAAACTAGATAGTTGCACGTTGAGTAAAAGGAAACAAATCTGTTATGCTTTCTTGAAGAGGACTTTTTACACCCGGTAGACTAAAATATTGATTGTTCTGTAAAGAGCCCCGATGAGTTATTAACAAAGACATGTTTAAATTCACTCCATGGAGTCATTTGTATGATGCATTTCGCTTATAATGGCTACTGTCATTTTACTTAGTCACAAATTAATGTTATTGAGAAAGATCTCAAACACACTTGAGGCATAAAGGTAATTAAAGAATGTATCAAAAGTCACTACTCAGCATTAGATTATAAGCAAACTCTGCAAAATGTACAACTAAAAATCCCTAAGAATTGTCTATCAGACTTTTATAACATTTTTGTAAGGTAAGTAGTATCTATGATAATATGAGAAAACCTACAGATGGTATATCAGATAAATATGAAAGATTAAGTTCTACAAAAGAAAAAAACTGCTTACCGTATATACTCGCGTATAAGCCGACCCGGTGTATAAGCCGACCCCCCTACTTTTGCCCCAAAAATCTGGAAAAACCTATTGACTCGTGTATAAGCCGAGGGTGGACCCCAGCACAGGTATACAGCCCCCAGCAGTGTGGTATACAGGCCTCCCCAGTGGTAGTATACAGCAGCCCCAGTGGTAGTATACAGCAGCCCCAGTGGTAGTATATAGCATCCCCAGCAGCCCCAGTGGTACTATATAGCATCCCCAGTGGTAGTATATAGCATCCCCAGCAGCCCCAGTGGTAGTATACAGCAGCCCCAGTGGTAGTATATAGCATCCCCAGCAGCCCCAGTGGTACTATATAGCATCCCCAGTGGTAGTATATAGCAGCCCCAGCAGCCCCAGTGGTAGTATACAGCAGCCCCAGTGGTAGTATATAGCATCCCCAGCAGCCCCAGTGGTAGTATACAGCAGCCCCAGTGGTAGTATATAGCAGCCCCAGTGGTAGTATATAGCAGCCCCAGCAGCCCCAGTGGTAGTATACAGCAGCCCCAGTGGTAGTATATAGCATCCCCAGCAGCCCCAGTGGTAGTATACAGCAGCCCCAGTGGTAGTATATAGGAGCCCCAGCAGCCCCAGTGGTAGTATACAGCAGCCCCAGTGGTAGTATATAGCAGCCCCAGTGGTAGTATATAGGAGCCCCAGCAGCCCCAGTGGTAGTATACAGGAGCCCAAGCAGCCCCAGTGGTAGTATACATCAGCCCCAGAGGTATATACAGCCCCAGTGGTAGTATACAGCCCCAGTGGTAGTATACATCAGCCCCAGAGGTATATGCAGCCCCAGTGGTAGTATACAGCCCCAGTGGTAGTATCCAGCAGCCCCAGAGGTATATACAGCCCCAGTGGTAGTATGCAGCCCCAGTGGTAGTATACATCAGCCCCAGAGGTATATGCAGCCCCAGTGGTAGTATACAACCCCAGTGGTAGTATACAGGCCCCCCAGAGGTATATACAGCCCCAGTGGTAGTATACAGCCCCAGTGGTAGTATACAGCCCCAGTGGTAGTAAACAGCCCCCTCCCCTCCTTAATATGGGTCCCCCAGTATTAATAAACAGCCCCCCCCCTCCTTATCATGTCCCCCCAGGCTGCGGCAGCTGTCAAAATAACAAACAGTTGATACATCACCTTCCGGCGCAGCTCTCCGCTCCTCCCGTCCTCCGCTCCTCCGCTCGACGGCTTCTTCTTCTTCTTGTGCCGACTTCTGTGACCGCGCGCAGGAAATGACGTCATCTCCTGCGCCCGGTCACATGACACCGGCACAAGAAGAAAGAAGAAGCCGGCGAGCGGAGGAGCGGAGGACGGGAGGAGCGGAGAGCTGCGCCGGAAGGTGATGTATCAACTGTTTGTTATTTTGACAGCTGCCACAGCCTGGGAGGACATGATAAGGAGGGGGGGGGCTGTTTATTAATACTGGGGGACCCATATTAAGGAGGGGGGCTGCGTAGTGAAATATGCACGGCATCCCCCCGCGGTTGATGGACGGGGGGATACCGTGCATATTCATTGCACTAATGAGGCGGCCCCACGTGACCGCCTGCGGTCACCGCGGCCCCCTCCTGCCTCCTCCAGCTCCCGGTCACAGCCCCCCCCCACAGCATACCGTATGACCCGTGTATAAGCCGAGGGGGGGACTTTTCAGCCCAATTTTTGGGCTGAAAAACTCGGCTTATACACGAGTATATACGGTAGTTTGTAGTGGAATTTTAAACAAAATATAAAATATAAATAGTAAGGCCAACATTTATCTTATCGACTTTGGTCATTTTGACACTGCTATAAGGTTCTCAGACCACCTAGATTTTTTCATTATTTCAATTTATGTGTCTGTATATAGCAGTGTTCCCCAATTTGAGTCCTCAGGACCCTCCAAGAGAGCAACAGTTCAGGTTTTCAGGATTTCCTTAGCATGGTATATATAGGTGTTGGAATGATCACATGTACAATACGAGGAAGCCCTGAAAAAGTGCACTGTTGGTGGCTCCTGAGGACTGGCGTTGGGGAATACTGCAATATAGTATACTATTTCATAGTATAATACCGACTTGATTACATAATGCTTTTCTTGTCCAAACACTGGTAAACATTACAGTTATGGACTAAAATCAAATAAGCTGAAAAATTAAGCTAATGTTTTGATTAATACTGACAAGAAAATTGAGACCCAAAAGTATACTGCCTAAAAATTAACTTTTATATATACAGAAGTTATAAAATATACAAAAGTACATAAAAAATATGTATAGGTATCAGGTGAAAGAAAGCAAACAGATATTGACCTGCAATTAAATTGTATGCAAATACAATTAATTATAATTCCTATCTATAGCCTATATAACTACTAGTAGAAGGTACTGTATATCTACTACATATTCCATTCACTTATTTACAAGCAATACATTATTGGTTTGTAGTCAACAGTTCCTACAGTGGGGTGAAAGCCTAGGTGCATAATACAATAGGAATATGTCAGACATATAAATTAGCTATAAAAGACTATGTGCACATAGGCAGATTTTATTCTATAAGTCTTATTTGTATGGTGCATAAACATGTGCATCTTAATGGAGATTTTTAATGCACATAGAGGCATTTCAGATTAGGGTCCGACTGTATTGAGTTGCACCTTGTCGCTGGTTATTGGCCAATACATTAGCAAAACATCTCCTTTATTTATATATAATTAGAGCAGTAATGTCAAGTCATATTTTCTCCATTCAATGTTACATTAAGCTAAGTGACAAAGAAGGTAATATTGTTGCGCCACTCTGTAATTGTCATCGGTTGCAGGTTATTTGAATGGGAACCTCACCTGTGCTTGTTGTGCTGTCTGCACAACAAGAATTAGTGCATTGATGTTTATCTCCCTGTGTCCTCGGCTAATAAGCGGCTGTGGATGATGAAGATTTTGCTGCGTCCTTAATCCCAGCACCTCACATGTGAGTCGTCACGTGGTGGGTCCGTGGGCGTGTTCAGGACGTCATCCAAGGTCCTAATGCCCGGAGCTGCTCCATACCTCACTCCGCATAGCGGAGGAACGAATGTATTTCAAAAAGAGTAATAGGTATTTGTGTGAGCGCTGGGGAATCAACCGGCACCAAGGCTATTATGAATTGTTACCTCTCGGCTTTATTTGTACAATAAAAAGGCAGGGTACTTTAGGCCACAACGCGTTTCTACGCTCTCCAAGCGTCTTCCTCAAGTGGAATTCCACTTGAGGAAGACGCTTGGAGAGCGTAGAAACGCGTTGTGGCCTAAAGGACCCTGCCTTTTTATTGTACAAATAAAGCCGAGAGGTAACTATTCATAATAGCCTTGGTGCCGGTTGATTCCCCAGCGCTCACACAAATACCTATTACTCTTTTTGAAATACATTAAGCTAAGTGTATTTTTCCCTTTTTCTATAAAACTCCTACCGCAGTAATGTGCGAGCATAGTTTCCTTATTTATTTAATCCCAAGTGTTCGAGTGTGCAGCTGTATATCTCTTTGTAGTCTTGTTTTATACTAATTCAAAAGACACCTTCAGTGAAGAAATTAATATCCTGGTTATTGTTTAGTCATAATTAAATATACAGTGCTCATTCCGGATCCTCCTTGTTATCACTTATGAATTTTACCACCTTTTATCACATTTTTAGTGTCTGTAAAATGTGTAAATTATGATGATTTGGATTAATATTCATTTTTGCAACATATCTTGTGTAGTCATTTTTTAAAATTAGAAATTGGCACTAATGTTCTCATGTCCCCTCCCTGAGTAATTTCATATACACCAATTATTTTACTTTGAAACATCCTGGCTAAAAAGTTGCAAAACCATTCAAAGACAGAAAAAGACAATTTTGGTTTTGCACAGAAATCTTGAGTAGCATGAACCACTTTGCCAAAGAAACCACCAGCATAAAAAAAAGTCAAAAAACAAAAAGTGACAAAAAAGAATTGCTATATTCTACATTGGCCTAAAATTCAGGCTTAAAATAACGATGAAAAGTCAAAAAGGAAAATACTTATTACTCTGGTTATTGCAACAACTATTTTACAGTGCCCGTCTCTATTTCATGCTCATAGCTATAATTATTTTTCTTCCTCAGTCTTGCCCAGTGTAATAGTAATAAAATGAACTGTCCTCACGGACACAGATCCAATGCTGCCTCTCTGGAACTCTCCCTGGACTTTGTTGACAGGGTATAACAATGACATCACAGCTAACGCACTTCTAAATATTGAAACTAATAACTGGTTTCATCTGTGATGCTGAAGTAGTTTATATGAGAGCACTGAGTCCAGTTATTGCTTGCAGCAGTAATGGCCACTTTACACGTCCCGATATTGGCGTCCAACTCCAACCAAAAGTCACGTGGTTCGTGCGTTGGCCCCTAAATCGTTCGTGCGTTGTATGGTATAAATGTCCAATACGATGCACGAATGATGCCAAAATGATATCGGGGATCAAATGAGCCTGCTCTCCAACGGGCCTATATTGGATGGGCGCTGTGGCCGGATCGTGCTGTGTAAAAGCCCAACTACGATGTGGAGTACAACTTCCCCTATCCTGTCCCATGTTCAATGGTCGTTCTTGGGTCGGCCATACAAGGGGGCGTACACATCGTAGTGGCATTGCCTGCCGATATCGCACTGTGTAACATCTCCTATGTGATCTTGGAATTCTGCCCAGAAAAAGCGCCCTCCCACGCAGTTGGATCCAATATCGGACCGACGTTGGGACGTGTAAAGTGGCCATTACATGCAATGTAGTCATGGTGTAACCGGAGCAGCTCATCAACAAAGACAGGAGGCAAAAGTGAAGAGCCCATGAAGTTTGTTGGTACACTGAGCAAGTCATTGAAAGAAATATCTGAAGAGAACTGAAAAGCACAAAGCTCAATTTAACATGTAACTACCGCTGTCAAGGAATAGCTCTTATTTTCCTAAATAGAAACTGGTCTGCAGTTTTGGCAGTGGCCTCTACAAATTGAATGGAGCTACTGAAATCAACACATTAGCTCCTTAGGATGGTCATCAATATTATTATTATTATTATTATTATTATTTATACAGCGCCATTAGGTTCCATGGCGCTTTACATGAGGATAAGGGAGACATGAACAAGTACACTAAATCTAGGCAATCAGGACGTACAGGTACAGGAGGGGCAGGGACCCTGTCCACGAGGGCTCACAGTCTATGAGGGGCGGGTCAGGATACAGTAGGATGGGGGAATAGTGGTGGTTCCAGCACCTCCACCAATTAGCTATTGATGACCTATAAATAATCCATAGGTCGCAAATATAAAATGACTGAAAAATCCACTTAATACATGAAAATGTATGTGGGCCCATATACTGCTCATCCATTTGAAAGAACAAATATTTTTAATGATTGTTATTTAAAAAGATCTAGGCCATTTATCTTTGTTGATATCGGATCAAATAGGAGAAAAAATTAAGCAAATATGCAGTTATTTTTCCAATTGGCAAATAATTACATACCTTTAAAAGGGCTAGTAACAGCAATTTGTATTGTATTGACAGTGGCATTTTATTTCTGTATTTATTTTCAATGGGTTAACTTCTATTTTTATTTTATTTTACACATTGTGCCCCCTATAAAATAATAAAAAATAATTTGGTTGTGGTGAGGGGCATTTTAATATTAAATTGTTTTTACTTTCATCTTATTTCCTTCGCAACTAGGGCCGGCAGGTGCTGAAAGTGTAAGAAGTACAGTATTTACCAAAGAGCCATTGAAGTGAAGAAATAGTTACAACTTGTCATCTATACAACAGACTACCAGGTGTCGACGCCACTCACTGTGTGATGCATTAGACTTTGTGTGTGTTCCAGATTAAATTATAGAAACTATGTTTGTATAGGAGAACCTCCCTGAGGCAGTCATGTATCACAAGTAACTCTTCATCTCAAAATAATTAGTGTTTATTACATATTCGCCTCAAAGTTATATAAGCATTTCTTGGACATAAATTATTTCTCATCTCTTAAATTGGGCTACCATTGGTTAAATGTTGGTATCCCATACACCCAGAGTGTAAAGGCAGGTTTACACTCTGCGATGTCCCAGCGATCCGACCAACGATCGGGATCGCTGGGACACGCTATATGATCGCTGGTGAGCTCTCACACAGGCAGACTCACCAGTGACCAGCAACCAGCGAGAACGCTAGTAACCAGGGTACATTGGGTAACTAAGCATAGCACTATGCTTAGTTAACCGATGTTTACCCTGGTTGCCATGTCCCAGCGTGTAGTTTGCGGCGCTGGGCAATCGACGGGGAGGTTGTTGATCGTTGGCCTCCCACTGTCACACACACCGATGCTGGCCACACAGTGGGAGACCAATGATCAAAATACGTCCCTGGCCATTCCGCAATGATCTGCGATCAGCGAGCTGATCGCTGATTGTTGCAAGATGTCGACGACATCATTAACAATGTCGACACGTGTAAACTGGCCTTAAGTCTGGACATATCTTACACTTCTTAGGCTTCCCATTCCAAAGCTTCTTACTTTAATTTTTTTTTTTTTGTTTTCAAAAGAAGCCACATGTGCTCCTTATATGAAATAAACAGTCTTTCTCCATTACACTAAGAGTATAAATACATTAAAGACCCTCACATGGACTCAAAATGGAGTCTAGCTAAAACAAAATAGATCCTGCTTTCACACAGGTAAAAAAGATATGGAACAAAAAAGGATACCAATTGGGAAACTCATGGACTTCTGGTAGGCTACAGAGGAACCTAAAAAGGATATTGAATCCTATACCCAAAAAACACAGTAATAATAAGCAATGAAGTGGTCGTTAGTGAGAACTTTGTGAAGACAATCATATAGTTTAAAGTCACCTAAACCTTTTAATTTTGATAGGACCAGCTGACCACACAATGTGTATGGTCTCTTGGGACTCTTCATCGACATATGAAGATGGAAGAGATAAGGAGTAACACAGTTTAAATTAAAATGCCCAACCTGAGCTGAGTGTCCTTGTGTATGAGTATAATCGGTATAGAGGG